>CM030362.1:180814174-181178960 GCA_017893485.1 Hemerocallis citrina
ATATAACATTGTTTAATACAAAGTATACAGTGGAAAGAATACAACATGAAATATACAACTCTAATATCAACAACTAAAATGATGGGAATAGTCTTTAGCATTAATTCATCTTTAAGTCCTTGGCAATCCAAGCTCTGCAGTGAAAAAATCTATGGGCACGTCAGTTGCTTACAACCGACGCAATACTATAAAACAATGATCCTCACTATGCTGTAATATAACGATTCTCTTACTTTAGCACCCATAAACTTGAATGCATATTAAAATGTACAAGAGTGACTATTCTAAACATGTCAGTATATAATATGACTTAATGCCTAATGCAGATGATATACTACAGTGACACTAATACATACTTGTTCGGATTCTGTGCATCCCATTCTACATAAGTCCGAGGGTAAGCCCTTTTCATGCTCCTCAATGCAGGGTTTAATCCCTCGCAATGAAGTTCTACTATGGTGACTAATGTATGTTTTAAATATCATGTGAGTGTCTAGTACCACCCCGATAATTCTTGAGTATCGCACTCCCACCGCAAGTGATTTTGATCACACTGCCTCGCACCCCGATAATTCTGGAGGCGAATACCCACACCGTGAGCTATGACCCCGGTAATTCTTAAGAGTCGTCCTCCCATCGCTTGTGATTTATGGCCACCATGCCTCACACTCCGATAATTCTGGAGACGATACCCACACCGTGCTATCATCGGTACCTCATCACACAAATACCCTATGAGCGTCGCCTCGATCCCAGTAATTCTGAAGGAATATCTCCTACTGCGAGCCGCAACCCCGATAATTCTGAAGATAACCTCCCATCACGCTATCAAGACCCTCATACTCATATTTGCCCATACTTCATCACATCTCACCTTAGTGCCTGTCATCAAGTTTTAATTTTAAATCACAACAACCTAGAGCTAACTTACCCTACCGGACTTAAATCAACACGAGAGAAAGTTAGCCCAAACTGGCTACTTCTCAAAAGATACTTAATCCACACGGGTTAGTTTCTCAAATTTAGCATTGGTATCGGGTCGGGTCGGGTCGGGTCCTTCACTACCCGGATCCGGATCCGGTCCCCTACGGATCCAAAAATTGGACCCGGATCCGGACCCATGAGGACTGGATCCTATTAAAATATTCCTACCCGTTCGGGTAGGAGCGGGAGTGTGAGCGACGAGCGGAGGCGGCGAGTGGAGGATTTAGAATAGAGGAAAGAAGAAAAAGGCATGAGTTTTGAGTTTGGAATAGGAAGATTCAGAATTGAGGAGGAAGGAGGGGAGGGATGAAGATAGAATATTTATTTTTAGGTTGGTTTTTGGATTCTTTTAAACGGGTCCGGGTCCGGTCTCCTTTGAACGGACCCGGACCCGGACCAAAAAGTACAACGGGTCCCATTTTAGGACCCCGAATAGGCTGGGTCGGTTCTGGTCCAATACCGGGTTCGGGTCGGGTCCGGTTCGGATCCGGGTTTCGGGTATTTATACCAATGCTACTCAAATTCCCATTATTCACAATGCCGGTTACTAGGGTCTCTCCTAGCCTCTACATTAACACCTTTCATGTTCAACAACTGGGGTCAATCATGCCCTCATTATTTATATTTTCGATTTCATGTATTCTTATTTCATTCAATTCCTTCATTTATTCTTAGTTATCAAATAAGAAGTAACACTTCTTGGTTGGACACACACAACCAACAATTCACTTTAACAAGCTACAAAGTTTCTTCGATTAAAGAAACTCTTTTCATATTCATCTATATTTCAATTATAAATCTCAATTCTATTTAAAAGATAGATTTATTTGTTTCATAAAATAGTCTACTATATCTTTGCAGTTAAGATCACCTAGAATCATCCTCAATTACTTCGTTTAAATTCATTTGCAAAATAGTAAGTTCAAAATCAGAAAACTGCAGCTCATGCTACATGTACAAATCATAGAAAATTATATACTTCATAAAACTTTGTGTTCTTTAGGTAAAGATAAAGGTATAAAAGTATACTACAATTTTTTAGTTATAAGTTTCTCCAAAATATTGTATCTATAACCTGAATTCTTCAAAATTTATAGTATGGTCAAAATATTGAAATACTGCCAGTTGTTCAGTCTTGGAAAATTCATTATACATTCAATTCTTTGTGAAAATTTGATTTCTTAGACTTTACAGAATTATTAACGAGTGTACTTCAAGTTCTTAGTTTTGAATTTTCCCAAATTACTTCATCTAAGATGTTGAAATGATCAAAATCTGAAATGTGTACAGATTTTCAGCAACTTGTCAACTGCCAACCAGTCCTAAGTTTGGATTTTATTAAAACAGTAAATGACTTCAAAAAATTATGAACATTTAAAGAGATGTTCCTGACATATATGAGATATTTCTATAAAAATTTTAGCTCTAGATTGGGTCTAGTTTAATATATATGATTTTCTGAAGTGCAACTAAAACTTAAAACAACAATTTTTTTTTGCATAAATTAACAACTTTGTGTATGAATTTATACCCAATTAATTTAATCTAAACATGATATACTAGTATGCACAAATACCAGAATAACAACTCAATCTAAAATATCAATTTGTTAATCATGACAATTTTATAATATATCTTTCAACTAGTATGCGTTTATTTTGGTATATCACTTCTAGTTATCAATACAACATACAACATATCAAATTAGAAATTTAAAGAACACATGCCACATTTTCAATCAGGAAACAATTAGACATGCATAGCACAATATCTAGAAAGCAAAAGAAATCACCCACCTTGTTTTTGATGTAATGAAATAGACTCGTATAGGGATTGTTCCAAAGCTCCATCCAAGCAAGCCTTCACTTCCTAGCAATTTGCCAACACCAAAAGCTCATCTCTTTCTTTCTTTTGTCTCTTTCTTTTGTTTCTTTTAGTGTATATTGTTCATTAATGAGAGATTTATTTATTGGGCTAAATCGGTGAATGATGGGACATCCACTACCCAAAATAAATATCCATTATCCAAAATAATTACCCACTTACAAAACCATTAATACAAATCCCTACCCCTTCACATTCTTGACCGGCCAACCTCTTGGTGTGCACTCTACGTGCACACATTTCTCATTTTTTTAATTATTTGTTTATAATCCATTTGTGTGTGTTTGTTACATGACAAGTGTGTAGGATTACAAAGTGTACATTTAAAGTATAGAATAAAATTGTAGGCTTCTCTATTTAATTAATTTATTTTCTAGTGGACTTTAAATAGACTTTTGGCCCATAGGTTTTTATTATTAAAAATTAATAATACAATTATGAAAAATAAAGAAAAAGAATAAAAGTATACATAAAATTGTACGTGCAATGTACGTGCAAAATATTAAAAATTAATTTGAGAGAAAAAACAGTCAAAATAAAAAATATGTAGAACAATAATGTTACAGATATTTTACGTAACAGAAAATATACGTAATCGACACGTGTATTGAAAACACTTGCAATGTACGTAAAAACGTAAAGATTAAAATAAATGTTTAAGTTGGCCAAAAATATGATAAAATGAGTTTTGAGGAGATAAAAAATGTATAAATAGTTGAAATACAGAAATACGTAGGAAAATATGTTACGACTATTACTCGTAATAGTACGAAATACACGTGTGTAACACACGTGGAGCAAAATTGACTTAACTCAATTTTGCGGGGTGTTACACTCTCCCCCCTAGAATAGTTTTGTCCTCAGAACATGCTAGAGTAAAAGTTGTATTTCATATACACCATAGGAAAAATATCTTTATTGTATATAGAAAACTGCAAATATTAAGAAAATAATAAAATATGTGATGTGGAAAAACAAGGTAAATTATATGAGAAAACTATGAGTATTAAAAGTTTATAAGAACGGAACAAGAAAAACTAGAAAAATGGCATAAGAAAAGAAGCGTGACCATAAGAGAGGGTAGATTGAGAGAAATTTTCATACAAAAATAATATTAGACAAAGTATTAAAAGAAAAGGAAAAATATAAATTAAGTTATTACTTGTGAAATAATTTTGAAAAGACCGCAATTGAGAAGAATAAATAGAAACATAGTCAATGGATAATTTATTAATAGACTTAGTAATCAAAATTTATCAAACTAATAAGCGGGAGAGTGATTAAATTCGCAAACTGAACTAGTATTATATAGTACGAGATAAAATTTTAATTAGTAATTTAAGAGAATGTTGTTGGACAAAATTCGAAAATATATGTGTGTTGAATTTTAGTTGAAAGAATACAGAATATAATATAAGTATAATAGTAAAATTTTACAATGATGTGTATAAAATAATATCATAAAATTTTTCATGCGTAAAAATTAAATTTTTTTTTGGAATTGAGGTTAGTATATATAAATTATATATAAGTTGTCAGGTATAACACGAAAATCAATGATTTGTAATGTGCATATGGACATACGTAAATCAAAATTCAAAATCTAATAGAAATAACAAAGGAAAACGATAGTCTTAATAGTAATTCAAAACTTAATAGAATACGTAAAAGTAATAGCAAAAATAAATAAGTAACGTAAAACGCATAAAAATTAAGGAGGATAGAACATCAATAAAGAAAACGAGTAAGGTCAAACTTAAAAGATTAAGACCAAGGGTTGTAGTTGAAATAACAAATATCAAACTAAATTAATAGTATAAGATTTTTTTTATATAGGATGAAAAAGTATTATGATGAAAATCCACGAAGAAAATTTTAAAGAGGGAAGTGTGTTCACGTGTAAGCCATCATAAATATAGGTTCAAACCAACCATGCTTCTACTGCACCACTCTGATACCAAGGGAAAACATGCTCGTATATAATCTCACAACAATTGTATATGAGGGGAGTATCATGAATGCAAGTTCCATAACTTCATCATTCATGACTCTAGCCCTCCAATAGGGAAAGGGAGGCGATGACAACAGTGTATAAAGAGCAACACAAATGTCAATCAACTTACATTTAAATCTCTATAAACTGAACTCATACTCTAATGTCCACCCTATTGTGTCGTCCTTATAATTTTGTACTACTTATTGAAGTTTGTTCTGATATCACTCTGTAACACCCTGAATTTCATTTACATGTAATTCGTAACACAACAGCTACTTTTACTTCAACTTCGTACAATTTTACAGGAAAATTAAAAACTGTTATTTATACGACATTGTTTATACAGACTACACAACAGAAAGAATACAACATGAAATATACAACTCTAATATCAACAACTTAAATCATGGGAATAGTCTTTAGCATCAATTCATCTTTAAGTCCTTGCCAATTCAAGCCCTGCACTGAAAAAAACCTGTGGGCACGTCAGTTGCTTAAAACCGACACAATATTATCAAACAGCGATCCTCACTATGCCGTAATATAACGATTCTCTTACTTTAGTACCCATCAACTAGAATGCATATTTAAGTTTACAAGAGTGACTATCCTAAACATGTCAGTGTATGATATGACTTAATGCCTAATACAGATGTTATACTATAATGACACAAATACATACTTGTTCGGATTCTATGTATCCCATTCTACATAGATCAGAGGGAAAACCCTTATCGTACTCCTCAATGCAGTGTTTAATCCCTCGCTATGAAATTCTACTACGGTGACTAATGTATGTTTTAGATATCCTATGAGTGTCTAGTACTACCCCTGATAATTTTTGAGTATCGCACTCCCACCACAAGTAATTTTGAACTCACTGCCTCACACCTCGATAAATCTGGAGGCGAATACCCACACCGCGAGCTATGACCCCGGTAATTATTAAGAGTCGTCCTCCCATTGCGAGTGATTTATGGCCACCACGGCTCACACTCCGATAATTCTGGAGACGAAACCCACACCGCACTGTCATCGGTACCTCCTCGATCTCAGTAATTCTGAAGGAATATCTACCACCGCGAGCCGCAACCCCGATAATTCTGAAGATAACCTCCCACCGCGCTATCAAGACCCTCATACTCATATTTGCTCATACTTCATCACATCACACATTAGTGCCTGTCCTTAAGTTTTAATTTTAAATCACCACAACCTAGAGCTAACTTGCCTTACCGGACTTAAATCAACACGAGAGAAAGTTAGCCCAAACTGGCTACTTTTCATGAGATACTTAACCCACACTGGATAGTTTCTCAAATTCCCATTATTCACAATGCTGGTTACTAGGGTCTCGCCTAGCCTCTACATTAACATCTTTCATGTTCAACGACTGGGGTCAATCATGCCCTCATTATTTATATTTTCGATTTCATGCATTCTTATTTCATTCAATCCCTTCATTTATTCTTTGTTATCAAATATGAACTAACACTTCTTAGTTGGACACACACAACCAACAATTCACTTTAATAAGCTACAAAGTTTCTTCGATTAAAGAAACTCTTTTCATATTCATCTATATTTCAATTATAAATCTCAATTTTATTGAAAAGATAGATTTATTTTTTCCATAAAAGAGTGTACTAGATCTTTGCAGTTAAGATCACCTAGAATCATCCTCAATTACTTTGTTTAAATTCATTTGCAAAATAGTAAGTTCAAAATCAGAAAACTGCAGCTCATGCTACATGTAAAATCATAGAAAATTATATAATTCATGAAACTTTGTGTTCTTTAGGTAAAAAATAAAGGTATAAAGTATACTACAATTTTTTAGTTATAAGTTTCTCCAAAATATTGTATCTATAACCTGAATTCTTCAAAATTTACAGTATGGTCAAAATATTGAAATACTGCCAGTTGTTCAGTCTTGGAAAATTCATTATACATTCAATTCTTTGTGAAAATTTGATTTCTTAGACTTTACAGAATTATTAACGAGTGTACTTCAAGTTCTTAGTTTTGAATTTTCCCAAATTACTTCATCTAAGATGTTGAAATGATCAAAATCCGAAATGTGTACAGATTTTCAGCAACTTGTCAACTGCCAACCAGTCCTAAGTTTGGATTTTATTAAAACAGCAAATGACATCAAAAAATTATGAACATTTAAAGAGATGTTCCTGACATATATGAGATATTTCTATAAAAATTTTAGCTCTAGATTGGGTCTAGTTTAATATATATGATTTTCTGAAGTGCAACTAAAACTTAAAACAACAATTTTTTTTTTGCATAAATTAACAACTTTGTGTATGAATTTATACCCAATTAATTTAATCTAAACATGATATACTAGTATGCACAAATACCAGAATAACAACTCAAACTAAAATTTCAATTTGTTAATTATGAACATTTTATAATAAATCATTTAACTAGCATGCATTTATTTTCGTATATCACTTCTAGTTATCAATACAACATACAACATATCAAATTAGAAATTTAAATAACACATGCCACATTTTCAATCATGGAACAATTAGACATGCATACTACAATATCTAGAAAGCAAAAGAAATCGCCCACCTTGTTTTTGATGTAATGAAATAGACTCGTATAGGGATTGTTCAAAAGCTCCATCCAAGCAAGCCTTTACATCCTAGCAATTTGCCAACACCAAAAGCTCCTCTCTTTTTTTCTTTCGTCTCTTCTTTTGTTTCTTTTAGTGTACATTGTTCATAAATGAGAGATGTATTTATAGGGCTAAATGGGTGAATGATGGGACACCCACTACCCAAAATAAATATCCATTATCCAAAATAATTACCCACTCACAAAACCATTAATACAAAATCCCTACCCCTTCACATTCTTGGCCGGCCAACCTCTTGGTGTGCACAAACGTGCACGTGCATTCTACGTGCACACATTTCTTATTTTTTTAATTATTTGTTTATAATCCATTTGTGTGTGTTTGTTACATGACAAGTTTGTAGGATTACAAAGTGTACATTTAAAGTATATAGAATAAAATTATGGGCTTCTCTATTTATTTAATTTATTTTCTAGTGGACTTTAAATAGACTTTTGGCCCATAGGTTTTTATTATTAAAAATAAATAATACAATTACGACAAGTAAAGAAAAAGAATAAAAGTATTCATAACTTTGGAAAATTTTAGGGACTAAAATACATAAAATTTTACGTGCAATGCACGTGCAAAATATTAAAAATTAATTTGAGAGAAAAAACAGTCAAAATATAAAATATGTAGAATAATAATGTTACAGATATTTTACGTAACAGAAAATATACGTAATCGACACGTGTATTGAAAGCACGTGCACTGTACGTAAAAACGTAAAGATTAAAATAAATATTTAAGTTGGCCAAAAATAGGATAAACTGAGTTTTGAGGAGACGAAAAATGTATAAATAGTTGAAATACATAAATATGTTGGAAAATACGTTACAACTATTACTCGTAACAGTACGAAATACACGTGCGTAACATACGTGGAGCAAAATTGTCATAACTCAATTTTGCGGGGTGTTACACTCCCCCCCCTTAGAATTGTTCTGTCTCAGAACTTACCAGAGTAAAAGTTGTATTTCGTACACACCGAAGGAAAAATATCTTGATTGTATATCGAAAACTGCAAATATTAAGAAAATAATAAAATATTAGATGTGGAAAAACAGGGTAAATTATATGAGAAAACTGTAACGGCCCAAATTCCAAATAAGACCGAATTCGAGAATTCATAAGATCTTTACTTCACTTTGTACAATTTTACAAGGAATTTAAAACTTTTCTCAATAATACATCAGAGTTTGTTACATTTGTTTACATAGCGGAAGTCGAAATAAATTACAATAATACAATTACAACATCTTTTACTTAAATCAGCATCAGCACATCCACTTTGAAATACAATACCTGCATATAAGACTGTGGGCACGTCAGTTGATTACAACCGACGAAAAGTTATACACGGCTATCCTCACTAGGCCGGGAACAGTAAAACGATCTCAATACTTAAACAAACACAAACTTGAATAAAATAAAGTGTAGAAATGTGATTACTCTAAACATGTAAGTGTATGCGATGTCTTAATGACTAATGCACACATTTTTATACTAGGATGACACTAATGCACACTTGTTTGGATTCTATGCATCCCATACTACATAGGTCCGAGGGCAAGCGCCTACGTACTTCGCAATAAAGGGTTCGATCCCTCACTATGAAACTAGCTAGTAATAAGATAAGGTTTAGATCATTTCACAAATTTGAATCCCAGCCCCAGAGTCCACCGCTGACTGTTATCACAGATCTCACATCGTGCGAATCATCCCGCAAGTGCCCCTCTAGCCCCGGTATACGCATATACATTGGAGTACGGCAAAACAAAAACTATCCGCCCGACTTCGCTAAGTCCCAGATTTAAATATAGACAAAAACTCGTCTCCCATAGAGCAACCTCAATCCGCCGACTAGGTCTATAGCCACAGAGATCCACCGCTGACTATATAGAGGCAACCCACATACGTTTTCCCAGGTTTACTACATCTTCACCTAAGTGCCTAATTATTTTAGTTCAAGACATAAGTGTGTTATCAATCCTAGAATCAGTTTTACCTCCTATTGGATTTGTTCAAAAAAAAAAAAAAAAAAAAAGATCGCCCGACGACAATATCTCGAAATCAAGTCTCAAAATCTTTCTTTCAATATTGCCGGTAACCGAGCTCTTACTAATTCTTAATCATAAACTTTCATGTACAAGAAACATGGGTACACATACCCTTTAAGAATTATGTCTTAAACCTAGATGATTTCATCTTTCAATTCATTCACAAAAATATATAGTCTTGTCATCATTCATGATCTAGTTGTTTATTCATATTCTTTTTAATCAACATTACTTTCAAGAGACACAATTTTACCACATGAATGGTTATAACAATTCCAAGTTATCACAAAGTCTTTATTCACTATAAAATATTTCTTAAACAAACTACAAGTGAAATTCTCAAAAAATCACTTCACAAACATATTACTTTGTTTCCCTCACACATTGTATCCTGCTCAAAATTTCATTTCTCTTTATATCTCAAAAAAATACTAGAAATATTCTTAATACTATATATGCATGATCTGGTTTTGGTTAAAATCTCCTTAAATCATTTTATTGAATGGAGAAGAGAACAAATGAAGAAAACAATCAAAATAAAATAAAATAAAAAGTAGGCCTTGGTTTCGAACCTGCACCCTTAGGTCAAACCCGGTCAACACCCAAACCCGGCCCAGCTAGCTAATTAGTCCCTTTGGACTTTAAGTCAAAATTATACACCAAAGTGCTCATATGCCTAATTATTTTAGTTCAAGACATAAGTGTGTTATCAATCCTAGAATCAGTTTTACCTCCTATTGGATTTGTTCAAAAAAAAAAAAAAAAAAACAAGATCGCCCGACGACAATATCTCGAAATCAAGTCTCAAAATCTTTCTTTCAATATTTACGGGGAAAGAGGCTCGGAGGCTGGAAGAGGAGCCGCGCTGAAACTGGGAAAAGCAGGCAGACCAGGGAGCCGGCTCACATAGCGGGACGGAGAGATAGGGGGTGACGGGAGGAGCGTCAACAGGCGGCTAGATCTGATCAGAGATGAAAAGGGTATGTAGAGAATCGACAGGGGATCAACTTTAGAGAAGGAAGATAGGGGAGTGGGGGACTCCAGCCGCCGGATTTGAGCTGAGAAGGGAAGGAGAGGGGGATTTTTATTTTTATTTTTATTTCGTCTCTTTCTCAAATCTTCGGTTACCGGCAATATTGAAAGAAAGCTTATGATAATGTCAATTGGGCCTTTCTCTTAGATATTCTTTCCTTTCGAGGTTTTGGCCCCAAATGGATTGCCTGGATCAAATCCAGCCTTTTCTCGGGCACCTCTGCCATCTTTGTCAATGGCTCCGAGGGTCATCAATTCAAGGTGAAATGCGGGCTCCGCCAAGGCGATCCCCTCTCTTCCCTCCTTTTTGAACTTGTTGCGGATGTTTTCAGCAGGCTTCTTAAGAATGCTTGGCATTCGCACATGATCGAGGGCCTGGGTGCTTCGCCCCTCTTCGAGGGTGTTCTTAACCTTCAATACGCTGATGATACTATTATCTTCTCTAAGCCTAACCTTCACTCTCTTCGTAACCTAAAATTGTTACTTTATTGTTTCGAATTGGCTTCAGGTTTATCTATCAATTTCCAAAAATCCTCGGTGATTTGGCTGAGCGGTTCCCCCAACCGTCAGACAGAGGTTTCCAATATCTTTAACTGCCCCATAGCCAATTTCCCCATCTCTTATTTGGGTATCCCGCTCAGATGGGGTAAACTCCTTAGAGCCGACTGGATCCCTATCATTGATAAAGTCGAGTCTAGACTTTCTGCCTGGTCAGGCAAAATCCTCTCCCGAGGAGGTAGACTAATTCTCATCAATTCTGTTCTTTCAGCTTTACCCCAATATCTGATGTCCTTCTTTTTCCTACCCTCCTGGGTGATCAAAAGGATCGATCAGATTAGGAGCAACTTCCTCTGGTCGGGATCCGCTTCTTATAACCCCGGCTCGCATCTAGCCAATTGGAAGATCATCTGCTCTCCTAGAGAGGAGGGTGGACTCGGTGTCCTTAATCTCAGAGACCATAACGTCGCACTTCTTGGCAAGTGGCTTTGGAGATTACATCACCTTAACCACCTTCCTTGGATTCAATGTATCAAAAATTATAGATCCTCTTCTTATTGGTGGGATTTCCCTCCGTCGCCCCCTCGCTCCGCATCTCCATTTTGGAAAGGTGTTTGGAAAGCGTCCAATGCTTTTCATTGTAGTATATCTCGATTGTGCGCTGAGGGTACATCAGCGCACTTTTGGTCCGACTTGTGGATCGGTAACATTAAGCTGTCCTCGGCTTTCCCCTCTTTATTTCGTTTGGCTGCGCGTCCCGAGGCATCTATGGCAGAATCCTATGTTATTATTGATAATGTGAGGCACTGGTCGATTCCTTTCATATCTGAAATCCCTATCCATCTCATTCCGCAGTTCAATAACCTCTTAAGTATCCTCAATGGCTTCGTATGGTTTTCTCTTGACGGTATCTCCTGGCGCTGGACGGCGTCGGGCATCTTCACGGTCCGCTCCTTTTACCGTTTTCTCAATTCTAGAGGAACGCGTTCATTACTTTCGCAGTTCATTTGGGAATCTAGTGTTCCTATCAAAGTTAAAATTAATTCTTGGTTAGCTTTTAACAACAAACTGCTCACTGTTGAGATTCTCAATAAAAGGAACCTAGCCTGGGGGCAACTTTGCCCGCTGTGTGATCAATTCCTGGAAGACATCCATCACCTTTTCACTCGGTGTACGTTCATTCTCCCGCTCTGGAAGATTGTTACCTTAGCGTGGAATTTGAGTGTCATCCCTCACTCTTTATCTGTGGTTTGGGATATCCAGCCCTCCGACAACATATTTCGAAGTGCGTGGGTTTTATCTATTCACATCATTATTTGGATCACTTGGATGGAAAGGAATTGTAGGATTTTTCGTCTCCATCGCAAGCCTATAGCGGCTATTATAGATGAATTCTTTTGTCTGTTTAATCTCTGGTCTACTAGCCCCTCCTTCAAAGAGGACGCCGCTTCGGCGTCAGATAAACTTATGCAAGCTTTTAACTGCCTTAAACATATTCAGGCTTTATAAAGCTCCTTTTAGTTTTCTTTCGCTTATGTAACTTTCTTGTGCTTGCCCTATAATTCATCTTTCAGTTTTCTTTCGCTTATGTTTCTTTCTTTCACTCTTTTTTATGTTTTCTTGTGATGAATTGCAGGGTTGATTCCTTCCTGATCCCTCGCGCCGCTTGCAGTTGGTTTTGTCTGGCTATCCTCTAGCCGTGTTTCCTTTTGGTCCTCTTAAGGACTTTTGCCTGCCTGTAGGGTAGGGGAGTATCCTTACTCGGTTTCGGTGAAGGTGGCTGCTGGTTGTTTCTTCTCTTGTGCTGCTTCTGTTTGTATAGTCTATTTGGGATATTTTGCTCCTTTCTACTATAGTGACCTGCTACTTTCTATTTCCTACTCTAACTGGGTTTTTTGAGCACTTTATATCCTCATTATTACTTTACTTATTGCTATGTTTTCAGTTTGGGTTGCTCAGTTCTTTAGCAATTTGTCTGTGCTATTTGGCTTACTTAGTTTGATCTTATTGCTGCTTTGTTTGTGTGAGCGCTACACCTCTATGCTCGGCCTGTGGTTATCCTCGTGTATGGGATTCCAACCCATTTTGTTCCTGGGGCTGACCTCATGCACGGTGGGTAGGTTTTTTTGCTCCGGTGGAGGTTTACTCTATGCTTGATCCACTACGCTGTTCTCTTGTTCATTTTCCCTGCTTGTGTTGACTTCCTATTGTGTCTGGCTATTGTTTTCTATTCTCTATGCCCTGTGTTCTTTGGGATATTGCTCGAGTGGATGTTCCGATCCAAGCTGGCTTGGTGGTGCCGTTCATCAGTGAGCTCTCCCCCCCCAGCTTTTCGAGACCGGACTGCTGTCCTATTGCGCCGTTTCTGGGGCATGCTGCGCTGGTGGATTCTCTCCCGCGGGCGTCCCTTCTGATGTTTCGTTATCTGTCTTGTATTTTCTGATTGTTGGTTTGATGCTGTTGCTGTAAATATCCATTGTATTCTGGGTTTCTTGTTTTACCGCTGGTAAAACCCTTTTTGTAAACTATTATTTATTTATTTATTTGATTGGCTGGAGTCTTTTGACTCTATCCGTTACATCAAAAAAAAATATTGCCGGTAACCGAGCTCTTACTAATTCTTAATCATAAACTTTCATGTACAAGAAACATGGGTACACATACCCTTTAAGAATTATGTCTTAAACCTTCATGATTTCATCTTTCAATTCATTCACAAAAATATATAGTCTTGTCATCATTCATGATCTAGTTGTTTATTCATATTCTTTTTAATCAACATTACTTTCAAGAGACACAATTTTACCACATGAATGGTTATAACAATTCCAAGTTATCACAAAGTCTTTATTCACTATAAAATATTTCTTAAACAAACTACAAGTGAAATTCTCAAAAAATCACTTCACAAACATATTACTTTGTTTCCCTCACACATTGTATCCTGCTCAAAATTTCATTTCTCTTTATATCTCAAAAAAATACTAGAAATATTCTTAATACTATATATGCATGATCTGGTTTTGGTTAAAATCTCCTTAAATCATTTTATTGAATGGAGAAGAGAACAAATGAAGAAAACAATCAAAATAAAATAAAATAAAAAGTAGGCCTTGGTTTCGAACCTGCACCCTTAGGTCAAACCCGGTCAACACCCAAACCCGGCCCAGCTAGCTAATTAGTCCCTTTGGACTTTAAGTCAAAATTATACACCAAAGTGCTCATATGCCAACTCTTTAATTTCGGGATTAGTTAAAAGGTTTAAAAAATAAGTGTGACTAACAAGTTTTGAACCCAAGATTTTTTATAGACAAGGCTCTGTATTTCACTGGCTAACCAGTAAGTCTATATGTATTTTCTGTTTAGAAATTGTACTAAAGTACTTTTGTTCAATTATTCCGAAATGTCTCTTTTTTCCATGAAATTTGTTTATTCAAAAGATAAAATCTTTCTAATAGTTTTGAAATAAACTTTTTCTTGATATAGAATTTTAAAACTAGTAAGCAACCATTTTCAAATTCTTTTAAACATTATTTCCACTCATTTCAAATTATTCTCTTTCTCATTTTTCACATAAACTTAGATTTTTTCTTTAGGAAACTAAAACTTACAAAAGAAAAGAAACTAGTGTCCATGACAATTTTTTATATTCTCACTTGACACAAATTTCACGTTATAACAAATATTAGTGTATTCACTTGAACAAGGAATACTCTTTCACGCCATAGTTTATATTCTTTTAAATTAGAACATACATATGTCGATACGTTACAAAACTAACAAAAATTTTCTTTCTTTCTTCTTTATTATCAAGCATAATGTGGTCAACAATATCATAAGCACAAAAAATATTGCAACCTACTAGCATGATTTATACATAAAAGAATTCTTTTCTTTAATTATCATGGTATTTATCATAACGAAACTACTTTCACATCCTATTATACTAACATGAATTCCATTCATAATTTTCACATCAAAAATTTCTCTTATATGCCGACAATATCATAAACCAAAAGTTTTGCAAACATACTAACACGGCTCATAACATCAAATAATTTTTCTCTTTAATTAGCATGGTATCTTTTCTTTTTTCTACTTAATCACAACAACAACATATCATTTTATACTAACATGAATTTTATCTATTCATACCAAAATTCTTCTTATATAACATATTTTTAGCATGCATATCCTACTTTAGAAAATAATGAGATCACCCATCTTATTGAAGCTTGAACAATTGAAGGGAAGGATGAGACACTACTTCTAGCTCTAAGACAAACTCCTAGTAATGGCTCATCCTCCTAGCAAGCTCCCTCTCCTAGCAATGACTTCTTCTCTCTAGCAATTCCTCCAAGTAAAAGGACTCTCACTCTCTTTCTTTTTTTTGTTTCTTTCTTTCCTTTCTTTTTTTCTGTTGATAATGTTTTTGGTGCAAGAGAAAGGTAGGAAATGAGGGCCCTATTTATAGGATTTTGGGAGGGTCTAAAGTGCAAAAATCCCACCCTAATAACTCTTAAAATTTATTTTACAACTCTCCACTTTCCTAACTCCTAAAACCCCCATCTCTTCATCTCCCCACTCTCCACTAACTCAACCTCTCCACTCTTCTCCTCCCCTCTCCAAAACCGGCCACCCCCCTAGCCCACAAAATGGTCCAAATACATTTGTGTGTGCATGCACACATGCACAAACAA
Source organism: Hemerocallis citrina (assembly GCA_017893485.1). Classification (NCBI taxonomy): domain Eukaryota; kingdom Viridiplantae; phylum Streptophyta; class Magnoliopsida; order Asparagales; family Asphodelaceae; genus Hemerocallis; species Hemerocallis citrina. Next base: position 180,829,973 of record CM030362.1, read on the forward strand.
ATATGAACACATTTCTATAACTCTAAATGTGTACTGACATTTGTAACTTGTCATGTATTAGTGCATGCTTAACAAAAAATGTAATTTTATTAGTGGGCTTGCTACATGGGCTCATTTCTTAATTAATTTATTTAATTATCTAATGTGCTCTTCTCCTAATGGGCTAGATTTTAATCTATAGGTCCATGGATCAAAGTATGGCTAATTAAAACTTATGCATACTAAATATTAGTAAATGAGAACAACAAAATGAGAATAAAAATTTGCACGTGCATGATACGTGCAAAAATCAAAAATGCATTTTTAATTAAAATAAATTGTGGGGTGTTACACTCTCCCCCCCTTAGGATAGTTCCGTCCCCGGAACTTGCTAGGGTAAAGGTTGCATTTTGTACACACCAAAGAAAATTTCATTATTATATTTAGAAAACTGCAACTTTAAAAAAAATAAATGTAGTACAAAGATACGCAATGAGGAAAAATAAGACGAACTCTTTATAAGAAAACTATGAGTATCAAAACTTTATAAGAACGAAACGAGAAAACTCACATAGGAAAATAAATATAACCATAAAGATAGGATAGATTGAAAGAAATTTTCATACAAAACTACTATTAGGGAAAACATTAGATATAAGGAAAAATCAATTAAGTCTTTAATTGCGGATTAGTTTGGAAAACAATGCAATAAAGCGAAACATAATCGATGTGTAATTTATAAATAGGTTTAATAGTATAAGAAAATATTCATTTGAAAAATATTGAATGTGGAATAGCACTATGATAATATTTACGAAAAAAAAATAATTTGAAAGGGAAGTGTTTAATGTATCATGAATGTAGGGTCAACCAACCACGCTTCCACTGCGCAACTCTGATACTCAGAGAAAATAAGCTCGCATACAATCTCACATCAATGTATACGAGGAGAGCATCATGAATTGAAGTTGAATGCAAATAACAACTTTCATTCATGACTCCAGCCATCCAAAAAGAGAAGAGAAAACATCGGTGTATACAGCGACACAAATGTAAATCACTTACATTTCAATCCCTATAAGCTGAAACTCACACTCTAATGTCCACTCTTGGGTTTCGTTCCTTATAAATTTGTGCTACTTGTGAAGTCTGCTTTAATACCATCTGTAATGCCCCGAATTCCAAATAAGACCGAATTCAAGAATTCACAGGATCTTTACTTCACTTCGTACACACATTTATATACTAGGATGACACTAATGTACACTTGTTCGGATTCTATGCATCCCATACTACAAAGGACCTAAGGCAAGCGCCTACGTACTCCATAATAAAGGGTTTGATCCCTCGCCATGAAACTACCCAGTAATAAGACAAGGTTTAGATCATTCCACGAATTTGAATCCCAGCCCCAGAGTCTACCGCTGACTGTTATCACAGATCCCACATCGTGCGAATCATTCCGCAAGTACCCCTCTAGCCCCGGTATACGCATATACAATGGAGTACGGCAAAACAAAAACTATCCGTCCGACTTCTCTAAGTCTCGGATTTAAATATAGACAAAAACTCGTTTCCCACAGAGCAACCTCAGTCCGCCGACTGTGTCTATAGCCACAGAGATCCACCGCCGACTATATAGAGGCAACCCACTTACGTTTTCCCAGGTTTACTACATATTCACCTAAGTGCCTAATTATTTTAGTTCAAGACATAAGTGTGTTATCAATCCTAGAATCAGTTTTACCTCCTACCAGATTTGTTCACAAAAAAAAAAAAAAACAAGATCGCCCGACGGTAATATCTCGAAATCAAGTCTCAAAATCTTTCTTTCAATATTGCTGGTAACCGAGGTCTTACTAATTCTTAATCATAAACTTTCATGTACAAGAAACATGGGTACACATACCCTTTAAGAATTATGTCATAAACCTAGATGATTTCATCTTTCAATTCATTCACAGAAATATATAGTCTTATCATCATTCATGATCTAGTTGTTTATTCATATTCTTTTTAATCAACATTACTTTCAAGAGACACAATTTTACCACATGAATGGTTATAACAATTCCAAGTTATCACAAAGTCTTTATTCACTATAAAATATTTCTTAAACAAACTACAAGTGAAATTCTCAAAAAATCACTTCACAAACATATTACTTTGTTTCCCTCACCACATTGTATCCTGCTCAAAATTTCATTTCTCTTTATATCTCAAAAAAATACCAGAAATATTCTTAAAACTATATATCCAGGATCAGGTTTTGGTTAAAATCTCCTTAAATTATTTTATTGAATGGAGTAGAGAACAAATGAAGAAAACAGTCCAAAAAAAAAGTAGGCCTGGGTTTCGAACCCGCGCCCTTAGGTCATACCCGGTCAACACCCAAACCCGGCCCAGCTAGCTAATTTGTCTCTTTGGACTGTACGTCAAAATTATACACCAAAGTGCTCATATGCCAACTCTTTAATTTCGGGATTAGTTAAAATGTATAAAAAATAAATGTGACTAACAAGTTTAGAACCCAAGATCTTTTATAAACAAGGCTCTGTATTGCACTGGCTAACCAGTAAGTCTATATGTATTTTCTGTTTAGAAACTGTACTAAAGCACTTTTGTTCAATTATTCCGAAATGTCTCTTTTTCCATGAAATTTTTTTATTCAAAAGATAAAATCTTTCTAATAGTTTTGAAATAAACTTTTTTTTTAATGAACCGGATAGAGTCTTACGACTCCAGCCAAACAGACAATAATATAAATGAAAACAATTACAGAGAGAGTTTTACAAGGTGTAAAACCATACAAAACAAGTGAATAAAAATGATCACCCGAGAGCAGCACTAAAACAAAACCTCCCAACGCACAAAAAGCCACTACACTACCGGAGTAAACCCAATTAGAAAACAGACTGAACAGCAGAACCGGAAGGCAACCGCAATACAAAAGTCGCCTCCCGATCCCCAGACCGTGAGGGACGAGGTGGATGATGTTCTCGGGAGATGTTGTGAAGGGAGAGCGCTGGGAGATGCACTCGCCGAACCGCCTGAATACAGAGATCCAATGACCTGTCGAACACCGAAAGTTGCCATGCCCCAGATCTCAATCGGCAAACTACCTCCGCGTGGAAAAAAGAGTCGGTCCAAGGCAAAGCAGCCTGGAAAGATCCAGCTGCCCCCCTTGGGGGCTCAACCGTGGCTTACTAACTGAAAAGAAACTCGATGCAATAAAGGGGCTAAAACAACAATGCTAAAGCGCGCTTATAACAAAAAAAAGCGGAGAAATCCAACATGGACCTCCAAATACCCACAACAAGGAAAGAGGAATCAATTTCCTTAAAGACAGCCAAACACGAGCTCATAATCGAGCCAATAGAAGCTCAAACCATATAACGCTTAGCATACACCCATGCAGTAGACAAAAAGAAGGCAGGTCCAACAAACGCACCAAAGTGCGAAGCCAACATGATAGCCCACTAACCAAAACTGACCTGGGAACCGGCCAAGAAGAAGCATACAAACATCATCCAGAGAAACATCAACAGCACAAGTAAATAATTATCAAAAAAGCCAGCTTAGATCTAAAAGAAGCTCACAAAAGATATACAAAAGAAAGTTAAGAAGCAATGATCACAGAGGAAGATAGCAACCACTGCGCTACTAAAAGAGCAAAGGTGCTCTACTGCCCAGACGCAAAAAGAGATGAACCCAAACATCTTCAATCCTGCGAAGAAGAGAATAGGATAACAAGAATAGGGTTAATCAGTAGAGAAAAACCAAGACAGTACAGAAAAAGAGGAAAGTTCATAAAGCATTAAGGGTTCGGAGACATTGTAGGGCGTCATCTAGCCTATGCCCGAACAGAGAGTCCCTAGCTTCGATGGTAAGCGTCAAAGACCAGAATTTAAAGAAGAATAAGAAATCTGCAATTATGAGTTGGATAGAAGAAGCACGGTGCTTGAATAACCTCTTATTTCTTTCCATCCAAATGATCCAAATAATAATTTGAATCAATAGATTCCAAGATCTGTGATACTTTTTAATCGAGGGGAGAATAGACCAGCATGAGTGTAAATTGGACGGGATAGAAAGGAATTCCCAAGCTAGGAAACTAATTTTCCACAACGGTCGCGTGAAGTCGCAACCAACAAACAAGTGATCAGCATCCTCAAAACAATTAGCGCAAATGGGACACAACTGACCCCATGCTAAATTTCTTTTGTTGAGAATTTCAACAGTAAGCAGCCTGTTGTTGAGAGCAAGCCAGGTAACAATTTTGACTTTGAAGGGAGCACAAGATTGCCAAATGAAGTCAGCGAAAGGGGAAAGGATACCTCTAAAGTTAAGGAAGTGGTAAAAAGATTTAACTGAATAAATCCCCCCGCCGGGTTCCAACGCCAAGAGATATCTTCTTTTGGTTGCCACTCATAATAGTAAAGGGAACTGAGAAGTTCATTATAGTCAGAAGTTAAGTGAGTCGAAAGACTGTCGGAGAAAGGGATAAGCCATTGTCTTTGCGAGTCAATAAGGGTAAAGGAGTCTGCTACAGTTGCTTGGGGATTGGATGCCAGGCGGTAGAGAGCAGGGAAAGAAGAGGCAAGTTTGGAATTACCGATCCAAAGATCAGACCAAAACTTGGTCTTGGAACCGTCGAAGCAATCATGGATGATGCTACATTGGAAGGCATTTGCCGCTTTCCAAATCCCCTTCCAGAATGGTGAGGCGTTGCGGTGGATAGTGGTGGGGAAGACCCACCACCGGCGGTTGGAATAGCAGTTGGCCTTGATAGCTTGAATCCAAGGTAAGTGATCGCATTTCAAAAACCTCCAGATCCATTTACTCAACAGGGCCAAATTATGGTGTCTAAGGTTCAACACCCCTAATCCCCCAGCCTCTTTGGAGGAACAAACCATTTTCCAATTGCTAAGATGAGAGCCTAGCTTGTGATTGAAAGAACCTGACCAGAAAAAATTACTTCTGATTTGATCTAATCTCTTGATAACCCAAGAGGGAACAAAATAGAATGACATCATATAGAGCGGCATAGCTGAAAGAACCGAGTTCAGAAGGATAAGTCTACCTCCACGGGAGAGTAGTTTCCCAGTCCAAACATTTAGCCTAGATTCTACCTTGTCAATCATCGGCAACCAGTCGGATTTATGCAGCTTACCCCATCTCAAGGGGATACCCAAGTACTTAATGGGGAAAGAGGCAATAGGGCAGTTGAAAAACTTGGAATTTCGATCTGGCAGTTGGGAGAACCTCCCAACCAGAGAACTGAGGATTTTTGAAAATTGATCGAGAGGCCCGACGCCATTTCGAAACAGTAAAGAAGGAGTTTAAGGTTGCGGAGAGAATGAGGGTTTGGTTTAGCGAATATGATTATATCATCTGCGTATTGCAGGTTAAGGACACCGTGAAAAAGATGCGAGTCGCCCAAACCCTCAATGACCTGCGCTTCCCATGCATTGCGCAGAAGTTTGCTAAAAACATCTGCCACTAGAAAGAATAATAGGGAGGAGAGCGGATCCCCTTGGTAGAGGCCACATTTAATTTTAAATTTGTGACCTTCAGACCCGTTAATAACGATGGAAGAGGTGCCTGAGAAGAGGCTGGATTTAATCCAAGCGATCCATTTGGGGCCAAATCCCCTATTGATGAGTATATCAAACAGAAAGTCCCAGCTGATGTTGTCGTAGGCTTTTTGGAAATCTACTTTGAGAAGAATGCCTTCCGAGTGAGAGTTGTGACAATGAGAGATAATCTCTTGGGCCGAGGCCACACTATCAAGGATAAAATGATCCCTGATAAAGCCCGATTGGGCGGAATCAATAAGGGGAGGAATAACCGCACTGAGACGCGCGGAAAGAACTTTCATGATGATTTTGAAAGTGGTGTTGATAAGGCTAATAGGCCTGAAATTCGACACAGAGTGTGCTCCCAACATTTTAGGGATGAGCACGATGTGAGCATAATTGATATGATCAAAGGAAAAAATTCCCTGATGAAGATCCGTGAACATGCGGAGGAGATCATCTTTAAAACAGTGCCAGAACCTTTGGAAAAAGAAAGCAGGGAATCCATCCGGTCCTGGCGCTTAATCACTTTTTAAAGCGAAAACAGCCGATTTGATCTCCTTCAGGAAAAAGGGGGCTTCAACGGAAAAGAGGTCCTGAGACAGAGAACCGTAAAGTTGGTGCCAATCAAGGATAATGGATCGCTGTTTGTAAGAACCAACAAGGTTTTTGTAGAATGATAGGAAATTCCGATGGATCTCCTCGTCGGAGTTAAGGTCGACCCCATTGTCAAAGATCAAAGAGATTCGATTACAACGTTGCCTGTGGAAAGCAAAGTTATGGAAAAAAGAGGTGTTGCCGTCACCTTTCTTTAACCATCTAACTCTGGCTCTTTGAGCCCATTTGATGTGGTTTTGATAAAGAATATCTGCGAAATCTCGCTTACAAGAAAGCCTCTCGGTTCGAGCTGAGGCAGAAAGAGGACTCTGCTCCTCCATCTTATCAAAAGATTAGATGGAAGATAGAAGAAGGTTTTTAAGGAAATTGGTGTTATTCTGTCTATCTTTGCGCCAAATCTTGTAGCCGAATTTGATAGCATGAAGTTAAGGAGGATGCTACCTAGACCCGAGGATCCTGTTACTGCTGATAAGCATTCCGCTATAAGATTGACGAAGAGTTGGTCTTGTAACCAAAATTTTTCGAAGTGGAACTTATGATGATGAGGGAAGGCGAAGTTCGAGTAAAGAGCGATAGGAACATGGTCAGAAGAGGGGTTAGGCAAGGCCTTGGCGAAGGAGTTGTGAAACTGGTTAATCCAGGGGAGAGAAACAAGAAACCTGTCAAGTTTGGCCATCGATGGCGATTGATGAAGGTTGGACCAGGTAAATAATCTACCGTTAAGAGGGAGATCGGTCAACTGCAGATCACAAATGCAATCGTTGAAAAGGGTGGATTGAAAGTCATAGGGGGACGGGGTTGATCTTTCAGAGGAGAATCTGGTGACATTAAAGTCCCCACAGAGAAAGCAAAGATCAGTCGTGAAATTGTGAAGAGAATGGAATTCGTGCCAAAAGAGAGGATGCTTGTCTGAAGTGGAGGGTCTATAGACCGAAATCACCGTGAGGGAGCAATTGAGAGCCGTCCAGTGTAGTTGGACGATAAGGAAAAAGTTAAGACGATGGACCGAGATTAGAGACAAGACTGACTCTTTGAATCCCAAAAGGATGCCACCCCTAGAACCTATCGCGTCGAGAGAGATCCAGGTTGAGATGATAGATCCTCCGATTGTGTGATAGATAGAAGGGGAGGGAGAATCAATCTTCAATTCTTGAATTGAAATAAGATCACAACGAGAAGAATTGATAAGATGAAAAATAGCCCTTTATTTAACGGGGCAATTGAGACCCCGGATGTTCCAAGAAATACTAATCATGAAAAAATAGATGCACCCGAACTCTATTACGTTCTTTCTGTCTTAGGGCAAAGATCAAAGATGAATTATCCGAATCGACAATAAAACCCAAATCCTTGGCGCATTTAGCCAATTGATGATTGGACAAAAGGTCAAATTGCGGATGGAATAAAGACCCCAATAAATCTTGATGCCGCTGGGGAGGGGGGAGGGATGGTATGGCGCCAGGATGAAATAAACTTTTTTTTTGATATTAGAATTTTAAAACTAGTAAGCAACCATTTTCAAATTCTTTTAAACATTTTTTCCACTCATTTCAAATTATTCTCTTTCTCATTTTTCACATAAACTTAGATTTTTTCTTTAGGAAACTAAAACTTATAAAAGAAAAGAAACTAGTGTCCATGGCAATTTGTTATATTCTCACTTGACACAAATTTCACGTTATAACAAATATTAGTGTATTCACTTGAACAAGGAATACTCTTTCACGCCATAGTTTATATTCTTTTAAATTAGAATATACATATGTCGATACGTTAAAAAACTAACAAAAATTTTCTTTCTTTCTTCTTTCTTAATTATCAAGCATAATGTGGTCAACAATATCATAAGCACAAAAAATATTGCAACTTACTAGCATGATTTATACATAAAAGAATTCTTTTCTTTAATTATCATGGTATTTATCATAACGAAACTACTTTCACATCCTATTATACTAACATGAATTCCATTCATAATTTTCACATCAAAAATTTCTCTTATATGCCGACAATATCATAAACCAAAAGTTTTGCAAACATACTAACACGGCTCATAACATCAAATAATTTTTCTCTTTAATTAGCATGGTATCTTTTCTTTTTTCTACTTAATCACAACAACAACATATCATTTTATACTAACATGAATTTTATCTATTCATACCAAAATTCTTCTTATATAACATATTTTTAGCATGCATATCCTACTTTAGAAAATAATGAGATCACCCATCTTATTGAAGCTTGAACAATTGAAGGGAAGGATGAGACACTACTTCTAGCTCTAAGACAAACTCCTAGTAATGGCTCATCCTCCTAGCAAGCTCCCTCTCCTAGCAATGACTTCTTCTCTCTAGCAATTCCTCCAAGTAAAAGGACTCTCACTCTCTTTCTTTTTTTTGTTTCTTTCTTTCCTTTCTTTTTTTCTGTTGATAATGTTTTTGGTGCAAGAGAAAGGTAGGAAATGAGGGCCCTATTTATAGGATTTTGGGAGGGTCTAAAGTGCAAAAATCCCACCCTAATAACTCTTAAAATTTATTTTACAACTCTCCACTTTCCTAACTCCTAAAACCCCCATCTCTTCATCTCCCCACTCTCCACTAACTCAACCTCTCCACTCTTCTCCTCCCCTCTCCAAAACCGGCCACCCCCCTAGCCCACAAAATGGTCCAAATACATTTGTGTGTGCATGCACACATGCACAAACAAATATGAACACATTTCTATAACTCTAAATGTGTACTGACATTTGTAACTTGTCATGTATTAGTGCATGCTTAACAAAAAATGTAATTTTATTAGTGGGCTTGCTACACGGGCTCATTTCTTAATTAATTTATTTAATTATCTAATGTGCTCTTCTCCTAATGGGCTAGATTTTAATCTATAGGTCCATGGATCAAAGTATGGCTAATTAAAACTTATGCATACTAAAAATTAGTAAATGAGAACAACAAAATGAGAATAAAAATTTGCACGTGCACGATACGTGCAAAAATCAAAAATGCATTTTTAATTAAAATAAATTGTGGGGTGTTACACTCTCCCCCCCTTAGGATAGTTCCGTCCCCGGAACTTGCTAGGGTAAAGGTTGCATTTTGTACACACCAAAGAAAATTTCATTATTATATTTAGAAAACTGCAACTTTAAAAAAAATAAATGTAGTATAAAGATACGCAATGAGGAAAAATAAGACGAACTCTTTATAAGAAAACTATGAGTATCAAAACTTTATAAGAACGAAACGAGAAAACTCACATAGGAAAATAAATATAACCATAAAGATAGGATAGATTGAAAGAAATTTTCATACAAAACTACTATTAGGGAAAACATTAGATATAAGGAAAAATCAATTAAGTCTTTAATTGCGGATTAGTTTGGAAAACAATGCAATAAAGCGAAACATAGTCGATGTGTAATTTATAAATAGGTTTAATAGTATAAGAAAATATTCATTTGAAAAATATTGAATGTGGAATAGCACTATGATAATATTTACGAAAAAAAAATAATTTGAAAGGGAAGTGTGTAATGTATCATGAATGTAGGGTCAACCAACCACGCTTCCACTGTGCCACTCTGATACTCAGAGAAAATAAGCTCGCATACAATCTCACATCAATGTATACGAGGAGAGCATCATGAATTGAAGTTGAATGCAAATAACAACTTTCATTCATGACTCCAGCCATCCAAAAAGAGAAGAGAAAACATCGGTGTATACAGCGACACAAATGTAAATCACTTACATTTCAATCCCTATAAGCTGAAACTCACACTCTAATGTCCACTCTTGGGTTTCATTCCTTATAAATATGTGCTACTTGTGAAGCCTGCTTTAATACCATCTGTAACGCCCCGAATTCCAAATAAGACCGAATTCAAGAATTCACAGAATCTTTACTTCACTTCGTACAATTTTACAAGGAATTTAAAACTTTTCTCAATAATACATCAGAGTTTGTTACATTTGTTTAGACAGCGGAAGACAAAATAAATTACAACAATACAATTACAACATCTTTAACTTAAATCAGCATCAACACATCCACTTTGAAATCCAATACCTGCATATAAGACTGTGGGCACGTCAGTTGATTACACCCGACGAAATGTTATACACGGCTATCCTCTCTAGGCTGGGAACAGTATAACGATCTCAATACTTTAACAAACACAAACTTGAATGAAATAAAGTGTAGAATTGTGATTACTCTAAACATGTAAGTGTATGCGATGCCTTAATGCCTAATACACACATTTATATACTAGGATGACACTAATGCACACTTGTTCGGATTCTATGCATCCCATACTACAAAGGACCTAAGGCATGCTTAACTAAAAATGTAACTTGTCATGTATTAGTGCATGCTTAACTAAAAATGTGATTTTATTAGTGGGCTTGCTACATGAGGTCATTTCTTAATTAATTTATTTAATTATCTAGTTGGCTCTTCTCTTAATGGGCTAGATTTTAATCTATAGGTCCATAGATCAAAGGAAGGCTAATTAAAACTTATGCATGCTAAAAAATAGTAATGAGAACAACAAAATGAGAATAAAAATTTGCACGTGCATCATACGTGCAAAAATTAAAAATGCATTTTTAATTAAAAAAAATTGTGGGGTGTTACAGAAACTATAAGTATCAAAAGTTTATAAGAACGGAACAAGAAAAATTAGAAAAATGACATAAAAAAAGAAACATGACCATAAGAGAGAGGGTAGATTGAGAGAAATTTTCATACAAAAATAATATTAGACAAAGTATTAGAAGAAAAGGAAAAAATATAAATTAAGTCATTAATTGTGAAATAATTTGGAAAAGACCGCAATTGGGAAGAATAAATAGAAAGATAGTCAATGGATAATTTATTAATAGACTTAGTAATCAAAATTTATCAAACTAATAAGCGGGAGAGTGATTAAATTCGCAAACTGAACTAGTATCATATAGTACGAGATAAAAATTTAATTAGTAATTTAAGAGAATGTTGTTGGATAAAATCTGAAAATATATGTGTGTTGAATTTTAGTTGAAAGAATACATAATATAATGTAAGTATAATCGTAAAATTTCACAATGATGTGTATAAAATAATATCATAAAACTTTTCAGGCATAAAAGTTTTTTTTTTTTTTTTTTGGAATGGAGGTTAGTATATATAAAATATATGTAAGTTGTCAGGTATAACACTGATGTGAATATTTGCAAGGGTACAAAATCGCAACAAGTAGTATAGTATAAGTGAAAAGATTGTCGAACCCACAAGAACTAATCATTTTATTGAGTACCGAAATTACTAGATTGGCTACTATTTGGAAAATCGAAATTATTAAAGAAAGCGACTAAATTAAATTAATCTAAAGACTTAACTAAATGAATTAAAATAGGAGCGGAATGTGAAATTTTGTGTTTATTAATTACAAAACAAATTCTAGGGTTTTTTTTATTTCACCTAATTTATCCCACACAACTCATAATTCCATATGAATACAAAGGTTATTTTCTTAAGTTGTAGACCAAAATCCCCAAATTATTCAATGCTTTCTCTCGAACAACACCAAAAATATCTCCAACTAACAGTTTGTCATAGTTCATGCAAAAATTTAATTAATTGAAGACTCATTAAATTCTGTGGATTTCTTAACGGTCACATCAATCGCGGTAAATCATCTCTAATTTCGCTCAATCAATGGTGTTTAATTTTATAGTTCTAAATCACAAATTACCTCTCAGTCTCTCCATGATCCAGTAAATCATACAAACGCCGGTCAACCAATTGTACGCATTAAGATAAAAAATTAAACACACAACCATGAATAAATAGAAAAATAATATGGAATTAAAATTGTGTTATCAAAACTAGACTACATCAAAGTCCTAGAAAAATAAAATTAGTTCATAATAAATTTGCAACTAACAAATATTGTCTTGGATTGCATTATAGAAAATTAGAGAAAGAAAAGAGATAGAAAAAGAACTGTTTTGTAGAAAAAATTTGCAAACTGGACGCCTCGAAAAGCGCGCAACCCAAGTCAGCACCAAACAATCTTCACGCCCCCCCCTTCTCCTTTTGCATTGAATTCCGAGCCGCCCACCTCTTCTTCCTTTCCTCGAAATTTCTGTAGCCACCTACCAACTCATCCCCCCCTCCCCCCCCCCCTTCAAGTCCTGTAGCCGCAACCTTTAAATATAGATATTTTTTTTAAAATTTTTTTTATATTTAGTAGGTAAGTTATATGGTAATTAGGGTTAATTTTAATTAAGAATATAGGATTAGTTAATATTATTAGTTAATTAATTAATTAATTTTAAAAATCAATAGATTAAAATTAATCCACTAAAATTTTAAATTAATCAATTAACTGACCCTAATTTAAATTCACTCTACTTTAATTCTTATTAGAAAATTTTATTTCACCCCCTACTTGATCAAAATAATTTTTATTGATTCTTCCATGGGCCAATTTGTAAACAAGCGCATTTGAGTGCTCAAATTTTTAAATCTTCAACCTTGTGTTTCTTCCTTGATTTCACCAAAAACACCCATCTTTTGCACTTATCCATCTCATTCCTACAAAAACAAACAAATAAATAATATTGTGTAGAAATAAGAAAAATGTTAAAAAAATCAACGAGAACTTGCAATTTCAATGCATAAAAGAGATTAAAAATTATGTATAAATTACACTCATCAAACATGAAAATAAATGTATTTGTAATGTGCATATAGACATACATAAATCAAAATTCAAAATCTAATAGAAATAACAAAGGAAAACGATAGTCTTAATAGTAATTCAAAACTTAATAGAATACGTAAAAGTAATAGTAAAAATAAATAAGTAACGTAAAACGCATAAAAAATAAGGAGGATAGAACATCAATAAAGAAAACGAGTAAGGTCAAACTTAAAACATTAAGACCAAGGGTTGTAGTTGAAATAATAAATATCAAACTGAATTAATAGTATAAGATTTTTTTTATAGGATGAAAAAGTATTATGATGAAAATCCACGAAGAAAATTTTAAAGAGGGAAGTGTGTCCAAGTGTAAGCCATCATAAATGTAGGTTCAAACCAACCACGTTTCCACTGAGCCACTCTAATACCAAGGGAAAACATGTTCGTATATAATCTCACAACAATTGTATACGAGGAGAGTATCATGAATGCAAGTTCCATAACTTCATCATTCATGACTCCAGCCATCCAATAGGGAAAGGGAGGCGAAGACATCACTGTATAGAGAGCAACAAAAATTTCAATCAATTTACATTTAAATCTCTATAAACTGAACTCACACTCTAATGTCCACCCTATTGTGTCGTTCATGTAATTTTGTACTACTTATTGATGTTTGCTCTGATACCACTCTGTAACATCCCGAATTTTATTTACATGTAATTCGTAGCACAACAGCTACTTTTACTTCAACTTCATACAATTTTACAAGAAAATTAAAAAAATTTATTTATACAACACTGTTTGATACAGAGTACACAACAGAAAGAGTACAACATGAAATATACAACTTTGATATCAACAACTTAAATCATGGGAATAGTCTTTAGCATCAATTCATCTTTAAGTCCTTGCCAATCCAAGCCCTGCACTGAAAAAGCCTGTGGGCACGTCAGTTCCTTAGAGTTGACACAATATTATAAAACAGCGATCCTCACTATGCTGTAATATAACGATTCTCTTACTTTAGCACCCATCAACTAGAATGCATATTAAAGTTTACAAGAGTGACTATCCTAAACATGTCAGTGTATGATATGACTTAATGCCTAATGCAGATGTTATATTACAATGACACTAATACATACTTATTCAGATTCTATGCATCCCATTCTATATAGATCCGAGAGCAAGCCCTTATCGTACTCCTCAATGTAGTGTTTAATCCCTCGCTATGAAATTCTACTACCGTGACTAATGTATGTTTTAGATATTCTGTGAGTATCTAGAATCACCCCGATAATTCTTGAGTATCGCACTCCCACCGCAAGTGATTTTGAACACACTGCCTCACACCCCGATAATTCTGGAGGTAAATACCCACGCCGCGAGCAATGACCCCGGTAATTCTTGAGAGTCGTCCTCCCATCACGAGTGATTTATGGCCACCACACCTCACACTCCGATAATTTTGGAGACGAAACCCACACCGCGCTGTCATCGGTACCTCATCACACAAATACCCCATAAGCGTTGCCTCGATCCTAGTAATTCTGACGGAATATCTCTCACTGCGAGCCACAACCCCAATAATTCTGAAGATAACCTCTCATCACGCTATCAAGGCCCTCATACTCATATTTTCCCATACTTCATCACATCTCATCTTAGTGCCTGTCCTTAAGTTTTAATTTTAAATCATAACAACCTAGAGCTAACTTACCTTGCCGGACTTAAATCAACACGAGAGAAAGTTAGCCCAAACTGGCTACTTTTCATGAGATACTTAACCCACACTGGATAGTTTCTCAAATTTCCATTATTCACAATGTTGGTTACTAGGGTCTCGCCTAGCCTCTGCATTAACATCTTTCATGTTCAACAACTGGGGTCAATCATGCCCTCATTATTTATATTTTCGATTTCATGTATTCTTATTTCATTCAATTCCTTCATTTATTCTTAGTTATCAAATATGAAGTAACACTTCTTGGTTGGACACACACAACCAACAATTCACTTTAATAAGCTACAAAGTTTCTTCGATTAAAGAAACTCTTTTCATATTCATCTATATTTCAATTATAAATCTCAATTCTATTGCAAAGATAGATTTATTTGTTTCATAAAAGAGTACTATATCTTTGTAGTTAAAATCACCTAGAATCATCCTTAATTATTTCATTTAAATTCATTTGCAAAACAGTAAGTTCAAAATCAGAAAACTGCAGCTCTTGATACATGTAAAAATCATAGAAAATTATATACTTCATGAAACTTTGTGTTCTTTAGGTCAAAAATAGACCTATAAAAGTATACTATAATTTCTTAGTTATAAGTTTCTCCAAAATATTGTATCTATAACCCTGAATTCTTCGAAATTTACAGTAGGGTCAAAATATTGAAATACTGCCACTTCTTCAGTCTTGAAAAATTCATTATACATTCAATTCTTTGTGAAAATTTGATTTCTTAGACTTTACAGAATTATTAACGAGTCTACTTCAAGTTCTTAGTTTTGAATTTTCCCAAATTACTTCATCTAAGATGTTGAAATGATCAAAATTCGAAATGTGTACAGATTTCCAGCAACTAGTCAACTGCCAACCGGTCCTAAGTTTGGATTTTATTTAAATAGTAAACGACATCAAAAAATTATGAAATTTTAAAGAGATGTTACTGAAATATATGAGATATTCCTATAAAAATTTTAGCTAAACTTAAAACAACAAATTTTTTTGCATAAATTAATAACTTTGTGTATGTATTTATACCCAATTAATTTAATCTAAACATGATATACTAGTTTGCACCCAATACCACTATAAGAACTCAATCTAAAATTTTAATTTTTTAATCATGACAATATTATAATAAATCTTTCAACTAGCATGCATTTATTTTCGTATCTCACTGTAATTATCAATACAACATGCAACATATCAAATTGGAAATTTAAAGAATACATGCCACATTTTCAATCATGGAACAATTAGACATGCATATTAGAATATCTAGAAAGCAAAAGAAATCACCCACCTTATTTTTGATGTAATGAAATAGGCACCTATATGGATTGTTTCAAAGCTCCAACCAAGCAAGCATTCTCCTCATAGCTATTTGCCAACACCAAAAGCTCATCTCTTTCTTTTGTTTCTTTTAGTGTACATTGTTCATGAATAAGAGATGTATTTATAGGGCTAAATGGGTGATTGAAGGGACACCCACTACCCAAAATAAATACCCATTATCCAAAATAATTACCCATTCACAAAACCACACTACAAACCGCAATGCCTATCCCGGCGTTTATACGAAACGTCGGGATAGAGTAGTCTTATTTTCAGCTCACTCTATCCCAGCATGTTTTACCTGTGCTTATAAACAACACCGGTATAGGTGGTCTACCGCGCCCCCCCCCCCCCCCCCCCCCCCCCCCCCCCCCGCCGCCGCCGCCGCCGCCGCCAACAATTTCATTTCCCCCGCTCTCTCTCTCTTTCTCCCCTCTAAAACTTCTCTGTCCCTTTCTCACCAAACCCGATCTTCAAATCGCCGTGCCCCCTCCTATAGCCGCCGTCGTCCCCCTCCTCCTGCCGCCGCCGTGACCATCCTCTAGCCGCCATCGTCCCCCTCCTCCCACCGCCGTGCCCCCTCCTCCCTCCGCCGTGCCCTAGCCATATCTCAAACCCTACCTCCGATCTAGATATGTTTCCCCCCCCCCCCCCCCCCCCCCCTCTTCAAACTTGTGTTTCTCTCTCTACTTTTCTGAGTTAGATAATGGACGATCTTCGCTTTTCTTTTCAAACTTTGAATTCGACATTCATCTCCAACCTTTAAATCCCCTTTTCTGAGTTAGATAATGGAGGATCTTCACTTAAATGCAGCTGTGGAATCTAATCTAAATTAGAGCTTGATTAGGATTTCGGGATGGAGGATTATCAAGTGTTACAGCAGATTGGGAAAGGAGCGTTCGGCTCTGTGCTTCTTATAAGGCACAAAGTTGAGAAGAAGAGGTGAGTAATAGCCGAGAGCTGCTTAAAGGTCACTTTTTTATTATTTACTCTAGTTGCTTATTATTGGTTAATTTTTTAGATATGTTTTGAAAAAGATTTGGTTGCTAGGCAAACTGATCGATGTCGAAGATCGGCTCACCAAGAGGTAGTAACTTACAATATCATTTTTTTATTGTTTTGAGAATTTTATGGTTAATTTAGACTAAAATTGATTCCTTCAAAATAATAATAATAAGATGGTCCCGAAATGTTGCTATCATGTTCGTATTTGGAACAAATGGAGAATGTTAATTTGATTTGGTCACTTAATTGCGATCTTGTTTGGCTGAAAGTATTAAATGCAGGATAATTTAAGTTTTTGTCATGAATGTGACACTCATAGGTTTTGTTCAAGCGTCGTGTACGAGTTATTTAGAGTTCGAGGCTTTCATCATCATAAAAAAATATGGTCAAAATCATCAATTCAAACGTTTTCTTTCAATCAAAGTTTATGCAATTTGATGCACTCATCGAGTTTTATGGAAACCCATTGTTTTATGTTTTTTCTTGGGCAAATTCTTAATGTGATCCCGATAATGCTTTGTGAAGGTTATTAAAGGATGGGATCAGGGTATTTTAGGTGGTAATGGAGTTCCACCTATGCTTGCGGGTATGTAGAACTTCTCAAGATATTCATCCTGTTCAATTGTAGTTTTTTATGCTAAATATACTTGTCTTGCTCAAAAAAATTGTTAGTGGGTAAGCGCACGTTAAAGCTTCAACCTCAACTTGGATATGGAGTACGAGGTGCAGGTTGTAAGAGAGGTGAGATCTCTTTATTCAAGCTTTTCGTTTTATTACTTTATGTGATGAATTTACTTCTACCAACAAAAATAGAGTTTAATTCCTAAATCAATTCAATCTACATGAATTGTTATTGTTTAGCTGAAGAAATATGATAGATACATCATAATATTCATAAGCTTCTAAATACAAACTGCAATTATGAAGAGAATCTGTTTATTAATGCAATCTGTTTATTACTGCATCACCTACCTAGCCAAAAGAACACCGCGTTTATTCTTAGGATGTGATAATGATTATATTATAATCACCTTAACATAGTAATCATCATGATATACGTTATTAGCCAAACCATTTTTATAAGGGGATTTGACAACTCACTTGAAATGGATCAGGTAAACATGTAAATTCATAATTTTTTAAAGTCTTGTTGTCATTATCTTTTATGTGACTTTAAGAAAACAACACATATTGAAAGTTCCCTTAAGGAGCATTTTGGTTCCTGTGGGGAGATTACTCGTGTTTACCTGCCAAAAGATTACGAAAGTGGTGCTCCTAAAGGGTCAGTATCTTTTACACTTCATTTCATACCTACCTTTTCTTTTTTCAGAATCTCCCTTTTCTTTTTCAGAATATAACAATTCTTCATAATGAACCTTTTTAAAGTTTTTTTTTAACGTTTATCTTTATACAAAAGATCTAGAGACAAACACGAAAACTAAGTGCAAACACGCTCGAGTGAGGGGTAACTCTCTTTGATGTTTCGTCATTGACCTGATCAAAATAATGAACTGTAGGCAACTATTCAGTTTCTTTGATGTGTTGGTCGTTCAGTTGGCGCTATAGAGAAGATAAATATTGCCGTAAGAACATATGAACAAAGGTAGATATTCGTATGTAATGGGAGAGCCGTTAACATGAACATGGTTTTTATGATTGCTGGTCCTGATACATATTATCCTTAGTTCCTTACTAATTTGTAATTGTCAATAGTAAATTTATACGTGTGCTTCCGAAATCTGTTTATTATTCAAACATTTCTACCTTGCCTTTTAGTATCTCATATGCTTGGTAATAGTGATGCATCTTTCCGTAGTACTAATGCTTAACATTCCTTCCATAGTAAGCTTTATGATTAGTTAATAATCAAAATGCAGGATGGAGATGTGAAAATGGAAAAGGCGTCACCATTAGCAACTTAAGCCCTAACCGTCCATTATGCTTGAACTTCCATTATGCTTGATTTTGCATTGCACATATTGATTTGCACATTGGTGCACTACTTGCACATTTAGATATACCTTGTACTCAATTTCCAAATTAAACTATATATATTCTAGTTAGCTCTTCAAAAACATATCGTGTGCTTCAATTTATATCACGAACCTTCAAAATTAATTTATGAAGAATAATCTTGCTTGATCACTCTCATATATCTTACAATGAATTAATTTGATATAACTTTCAATTAGCTTTTGAGTTATGTTGAACAAGTCAGATTGAAACGCAATTGTAATTGTTTTCAAGAAGGATATCCTTCTATCTTACTATACCTACATGGTGAGTGAGTGTGTTTGTGTTCATAAAATTTCAACTTCATGTATCCAATAACAATGAGGACTTATTCAGAGCACATGAGCAAGGAATATAACTACTCGTGATCTCCTTTTAAAGAAGATGTATGTAGGAAAATCCAATTATAATTGTGATTTAATTTGCATTAACATTTCCTAAAAAGTCAAATGCTGGCTAATGCCAGCCTGATTCTGCATCAGTTTAGAATCCCTTCCAAATTATCTAACACCAAGTGCATAATTCTCATCTTGAGCTTGATTTTGTTGATTTTGTTTTTTTTGCTAATTGCTTGATTTTGTTAATACTCAAGTAGTTCTAATTCTTAGATTATTTTTCAATGCTTATATACTAATTGGTTAGATTTATATGAAGTGGTTTTTGTATATACATGAAGATTATCACCAATTAATTTTTTAGTCAGTAGACTCAGTATGTATGGAGTTAACAATAATACATCATCCTTAATTTGCCTTCATTAACAATACCACTACATGAACTTCATTCATTTTTCTGCTTGTGCATTGAACATAGACCTTCAATTTTAGAAGTCACATGTATATATATGCATGATGTGTATTGTCAAATGACCGTACTAACTTCTTGATTTCGTTAGTCAATTATTAGAAAATTTCAATGGCGATCAGAGGTTTACATCAGTCTCGATCTGAATATATCACATCAAAGAGTTTTATAATTATTAGTGGATAATATTTAATTTATCATGTATGTGTCTATATGTCGAAATGTCTCAGAATAAAAAAAAGTACTGGCTTCAGGAAGCATTGCTCTTTTTAGCTAATATGATAAATTTTCAGTAGGTATGAAATTCGTACTCTTTGATTCTTTCATGGTATCTTTATGTTCGTTTTATCTTTATTTTACTTGTCTTGATCAGCTCTTAACCTCCAGTTCTTAACTCAACTTTCAAAGTTTATTTTGCTTCATCTTTTTTAGTGTACACCCATAGGTTTGTCTCTTTTACTTCTGACAACAAATAACTCTTTCATTTTTTGTATCTATCTCTAGAGTTCCACATGTCAAAAGAATATTGCACCATTCAGTTCCCTGGAAACCTTTATGCATATTTACTGACTTATGGCATGATTAGGAACATCGATGTAGATGATATTGTGGCCGATGATAACTTAACCGGAGATCATGGGAATGGCAGTTCAAGGGAGAAAATGGAGCATGGTTACCTCAACATTGATCAAGTATTTTTATCAGTCACTGTCAACACAGTCTCCTCCAAGTGCAATTTCACCAATTTCCTTTTGCATATAGAATTTTAACTGATTTTGAGAACTTTTGGCTTTTACAATAATTCAAATCGTTCTAAGAACCTGGTTTATCGTTGTATCTGATTTGATTGATCTCTTTTTTTATATTTGATGTATGAATTCAGGAAGAAGATCACAAACAGATATTGTGGCCACTGAACCTGTCAGTTCTAATGGAGATTGTAGTATAAATAGCAATGTTTCTAAGGGTACCTGCACAGATGTTGATAGTTTAAAAGATGAAGTGCTTTCTGTAAGGAATCCTAGTTTAAAAGATGCATTGCTTGAAAAGCCATATATTAGCTCTTCATAAATGAAGGCTTCATTTATGATAGAAGTGCCTCAAATATTTCTTGTTATTCTCAGAAACCTGGCTTGTTGTTGTTCTATTGTTTTTAGGAGGGAAAAAAAAAACCCCCTATGCCGGTGTTTTTATCAAACACGCCGGGATAGATAAATTAATTTAAAAAAGAAATAGCTATGATGGCGTTTTACAAACGCCGGTATAGATAATAATTTGTTAAAAAATCAAAATAAAATTAACCTACCATGGCGTTTCCAAAACGCCGGGAAAGCTTAGGGGATATATTGGCGGCTTACAAAAATGACTGGGTAGGCCCCCAATCTGTCCCGACGCTCGCTATAACGGCGTTCCTAGCGGCGTTCCTAGAAACGCCACTACGGTCTATCCTGACGTTTTTAAACGCCGGGATAGCTGCAAAAAACCGCCGTTAAAGGCTTTATGTTTTGTAGTGCCAATAATACAAAACCCTTACCCCTTCACATTCTTGGTTGGCCAACCTCTTGGTGTGCACACACGTGCACGTGCACTCTACGTGCACACACTTCTCATTCTTTTAATTATTTGTTTATAATCCATTTGAGTGTGTTTGTTACATGACAAGTGTGTCGGATAAAAAAATGTACATTTAAAGTATAGAATAAAATAATGGGCTTCTCTTTTTAATTAATTTATTTTCTAGTGGGCTTTAAATAGACTTTAGGCCCATGGGTTTTTATTAAAATAGACTTAAAATAGACCTATGGGCCTAAAGTCTATATAAAGCCTACTAGAAAATAAATTAATTAAAAAGAGAAGACTTTAGGCCCATGGGCTTTAAATAGACTTTAGGCCTATGGATACTAAAATAAATATAATTTTACGTGCAATGCACGTGCAAAATATTAAAAAATTAAATTAAGAGAAAAACAGTCAAAATATAAAATACGTAGAACAATAATGTTACGGATATTTCACGTAACAGAAAATATACGTAATCGACACGTATATTGAAAACACGTGCAATGTACGTAAAAACATAAAGATTAAAATAAATGTTTAAGTTGGCCAAAAATATGATAAATGAGTTTTGAGGAGACGAAAAATGTATAAATAGTTGAAATACAGAAATACGTAGGAAAATACGTTACGACTATAACTCGTAACAGTACGAAATACACATGTGTAACACACATGAAGCAAAATTGTCATAACTCATTTTTGCGGGGTGTTACAGTAGGTTGACAAACACTTTGACATTAAATGAGGATTAGTAATATAAATGCCTGCCTAATCTCTAAACTCCAGTAGTGGACAAGGAATTGTCAATCCGAAGGCTCGACCTTGGGGGACACGTCCCTTGCATTATCGACCTCGGACCTATTTCTGTAGTAATACTTCGCCTTTAAATCACTTTTGTGATCTCTCCACATCTTTGAAAGAGATTTTTCCACCCAAGTATCGAGAGAGTCCGAGAAAGAGAAGTATTTCTGGAAAATATCACTCGTTACCAAATTTATAATTGAATTGCATAAACTAAGTCTCATTCATTAAGTTTCCTTAACTATAATACCTTGATGGTTGAGTATGCACTTGTCTTTATCGTGGTGGGCACATTTGGCCAACTTTCGTAGGACAATGGAATTATGCGAGGATTCCTAGCAATTACCCCAATTTACGTGAATGTACATGCATTGTCACCCACAGGCTGTTCGCGATGTTTGCCTCCATGATAACCCTCTCATTATTTTTCAATTTTCATATACCTGCCATCTTTGTCCTTTCTCTTTGCTTTTTTGCAGTGGGTGTGCTTCCTTCCCCTACCTCCATCTGAATGCCACTACGTTATGGAGGTTGCTCTGACCCTTGCCATTCGTTTACTTCAATTGTGTTGATCCTTTTTTATCGCCTTGGCATCTTGTACCTGTCAAAAAAAATTAATATCATTTTTTAAGACAAATTAACAGACATTAAGATAAATAACATTAACATCAAAAAATTATGTAACTACAAATATTAGGTTTCGAAGGCAATCACAGATTAAATACACATCAGAAAAATTACAAAAATATTGAAACCTAGCCATGGAACCATGCGAAAACCATAAATCATGTTAGCAGTTATACCTTAAAGATGGATCTGCTGTCTCCACAGTATGCCGATCACAGCACTGCAATATTACGGTGCCTCTAGGTATCCACACGAACGAAATGAAAAATGGCTCTCCCTCGGACCGCGGTGCTAGCTGCAGGAAGGAGATGTTCCTCCTCACATCTCTCTCTTTCACTATGTGTGACGGCTACAGTTTTTATTTCACGTGTCTTTTTCATAGCACATATCATATATATAGGTACAGAAAACCAACCCTAAGAGAGTAATAAGGTTGTTGGGCTCACAATCTGACCTGTGTCAGATTCGTATGTAGGCTTTTGAACGTTAATCGGCCAATTTAATCTAATTAAATGTTCAACCAATGTTAGGAGTCCAAGTATTACTTGGATCCCTTATTAAATTCATCTTATGAATTTAAATCCCAATTTCGATCCATTCTAAGTGTGTGACCCTGTAGGTTCCCATTATGTTGACAGTAATACTAAAATTATATTCTAATATTACAAACAGTGAGCGGTATCTAGCAATACATCATTGCTACTCAAGTCACGGGAATGTCAGTGATTTGACATAACCTATCCGTGACCAATGTTACCATATAGTTTAGTCCCTTTGTCCGATATCTTAATTGACCACAAGGCATAGAGCATGTCGCCCTTATATAGTTCAATCTTTGGTTTCTTGATGTCCGAGTAGACTTACTTAAACAAATGAGATCAATATCTCATATTGATTCATTTGAACACGGTCATGCATTTTGCAGTCTCACTCAATCAAGGGGGTCGTAGATATCACTCCTGTTATGTAAGATAGACAAATCCTATCTAAGTTACTCACATCCCTCTGTATGATTTGTAGTATATCCATTAGTCGACTTTATAATTACCTCATTACAAGCAACGTTTGACGGCATTAAAACATATAAATTCTAATATAGAGAACCTTAGTGACTTCAGGTCAAAGGACTATGTACACCATAGTCACTTTGAGAACCGCTTATGACACTCACATAACAGTCCATGTAGAGTTCTCATGGTGGGTCAGTCCATTACATTATTATTTTAATACGTACTCATGTGATGACTTGATATCTCATATCCATGACCCGTGAGAATGATCATCAGTCTACGCACACACTAGTCTCTATGTATTATCATTGTCCTAATTCACAATAATAATTGACTAGGGACATTTAAGGACAGTGTTCTGATTTCAGCCAATAGGATCTCACAATCAAGTCATGCACTTGATATCCCATGACATTGAACTGACTTTTCTAATGATTTCATTATGTTTATTTAATTCACAATAAATAACACAATAAATAAAATGCCTAAATATGAAATAAATGTCATGATACAATGTAAACTAGTAATGTTAATACACAAGTGGTCTCTAAGGCATACACTAACAACAAATGTCACAATTGATGCATATATAAAATTTGGAAGATAAATAGGAAACTCAATATCGATGTGTAGGAAAATGATAAATGTCATAATTACTAAACAATTGATGTATATATAACATTAACTTTTAAGACAAATTAACAAAATTTGAGACAAATAATAAATATGAGACATATAACATTAAATATGAAAAATCAACAAACTACAAATGTCATAATTGAGGCATATATAAAATTTGGAAGATAATAGCACTCAATTTTAATAATATCACTCAATTTAAAATTTAAATTTCATAAAATTTGAAGTTACTATCATTTATTGAAGTGACGATCTCATTAAGTTGATTGTCCATGAAATGTCCAATTCGGTGATATGAAAAGGCCAAGTTTGTAATTTAGATTAAATAGGTGATTATGGTAAATCATAACAATTATCGCATATAACTATATAAAGTATTGTCAAGAAATTACCCACACACATGTCAAAAAATATTACTTGTTTCCTCACGCACTCACATACATGTCAAATAATATTATCAAGAAATTATCCAAATTGCGAAAACAATCCTAAGATCAAAAACTTTATTAAAAATGAAACAAACTCAAACTCTCCAATTCAACAAATATATGTAACTCCGATCAAACATAAACCCTGAAGATCATACACTACTTCAGAACATTAAATATTTCTAACATATCATATACAAAATTAACTATATTCATGCAATACTAAAATCTATAACTACGGTCCTAAAACAAATAAACTCTAAAATAATTAACTATAAAACAAATAAATCTCAACAAAATTAACTCTAAAACAAATAAATTTCAAAAAAAATTAACTCTATTCATACAACCCTAAATTCAATAATCTATTATTAGAACCCAAAAATCCAAAATCTATTATTACTGCACTACATTTAAGCTTTTTTAAAATAAATTCCCAACATTTATGTGCATCCTAATTATTAGTGGAAAAACATGTCTAGTACAAGAATAACATTTATATTTTACACAAAGAAATATAATTAACTTTTTCACTTGACAAATGATTAAATCTCTAGAGAATAGTTGATTTTCGATACCTCTCACGATATGAACAGAAGTCGTCGAGCGTGGGGGGACGGCGGGGGACCACGGGAGGCGACAGCAGAGTGAGAGAGATGTGAGCGGGAGTGACCGAGAGAGAGAGAGGGAGCAGGGACGACGACAGCGACGACGAGGGCGGGGATGAGGTGTGGGAGTTTTTAGAGAAGAAAAAGAGAGAGAGTGAGTGAGCAGGATAAAGTGCGTGGGGACAGCGACGGCGGGCATAGAGACGGAGGGGATGAGCGGCGGGAGAGTGCTTTAGAGAGAGAGGGAAAGTATTGAAAAATAAGAAATTGGGGATCGGGTGAAATGTTAGGGTTCAAATTTTTGGGAATTTTATTCCATACCCTACCCCGGCTTTTTACTAATCAACATCGGGGTAGACTACCCCTTCCCGGCATTTTAAAAAAACACCGGGGTAGGTTACCAAAATTTTCAAACACGTTTTTGGTCCATGCAATACCCCGCAAAATTGAGTTTTGACAATTTTGCCCCACGTGTGTTACACACATATATTTTGTACCGTTACGGGTAATACCCGTAATATTATTAATATAAATATTGTACGTGTTTCATATTTGAATTATTTATAAATACCTTCCGTCCTCTTGAGTTCATTTTTTTGTATTT
Organism: Hemerocallis citrina; assembly: GCA_017893485.1. Taxonomy (NCBI): domain Eukaryota; kingdom Viridiplantae; phylum Streptophyta; class Magnoliopsida; order Asparagales; family Asphodelaceae; genus Hemerocallis; species Hemerocallis citrina. The sequence goes on from CM030362.1 coordinate 180,856,013, forward strand.
GAATTTATTTTATTTCTCTTTTTTTAGGCAACTCAAATATTAATCCTAATATTTGTGTTTTTACGTGTATTGCACGTACTTTCAATGCACGTGTCGATTACGTATATTTTACCGTTATGTGTAATATCCGTAACATTATTAATATAAGTACTGTACGTATTTTTGTAATCTGATTGTTTATAAATGTTTTTCGTTCTCTTGAATTTATATTGTATTTGAATATTTATTGATACGTGTGACGCACGTGTTTGTAGTGCACGTGTTGGTTATATCTTTTTTCAAAATAAAAATTTATGAAGTGTGTATATTTATTTTTATTTGTGCATGAAAAGTTCTATTATGATTAATTTTGGAAATGCTATCCGAAATTTCCACTAGTCTTATTTGATCTATATTAATTGGAATAACATATGCTATTTTAATTAAATAAAATTCTAAAATTTTATGTGCATTTTATGTGCACACAAAACACATTTAAAGCAGGCATGTGTTTCCCACTCTAACTTGACCGGCCAATTTGATGGAAGAGGGAAAATAAATTTTTGAATGAGTTTAAAAGAATAAGTGGGTGGTTAATTAGGAGTAATGGGTAGTTTTGGATTATAGGTTAGTTAATAAAATTACCTCTTAAGTCACTTCTCCTTTATAGTTTTCCCGACCACTGTTGTGAAAGGAAAATTTTCATTTTTTTCATTTTAACATCCTCCATCATTCTTTTCCTAATTTTAAAAAGATTTTGGCTATTGTTTTTTGGAGCCCGATTTTTGGAAGAGGCTTGGAGAGGGATTTTTCGGAGTTTTGATTGCAAGGGTATACATCAACAAGGTAGGTGTTCTCATTATCTTATAATATTTAGTAGGTTGTACATGCTTAGCCATAACATATGTAAATGTTAATTAAATTGGTATGTGTAAGTGTAGAAGCTATTCTAGAATTTTATTTGTACATGCTTAATCATGATTGTATAGTTGATAATCAAATTAATTTGTACATGTGTAGGAGTTTACATAATTTTGTTTGAAGTAATGTACCGATCATTTCATATGATAAAATCATGAAGTCGATTATATTGGAATGCAAACTTTTGCTCCTCTATCGAGTTATTTTAATTGTTCATATGATGAAAATTATAGGACTAGGAGTAATACATGCGAGTCTATATAATAAAACACAAAGAAAGCTATCAAGTGGCTCTCCTTCAATCCCTCAAAATTAAAGGTTTAGATCTAACCTCACAAAACACATTTCTCCCACAAAAGTTTTCCCCCAAAACACAAATTCAAATCCCCACACTCCTTTATTTATTTAATTCTCTCTCTCTCTCCTCTCTCTCTCTCTCTCTCTCTCTCTCTCTCTCTCTCTATATATATATATATATATATATATATATATATATATAAAACACAAAGAAAGCTATCAAGTGGCCCTCCTTCAATCCCCCCAAAGTCAAAGGCTCAGATCTAACATCACAAAACACATTTTTTTCCCAAAAGTTTTCCCCCAAAACTCAAATTCAAATCCCCAAAACAACTCATTTATTTCTTTAATTATTTCTCTCTCTCTCTCTCTCTCTCTTTATCTTTCTATATATATATATATAGAAACATGGATTTTTATACCCAGTTTTATAATTATTTTTCACCATATACTAATGGAAACATGGACTTTTATTTACAACCAATTATTGTCATATCATTCAAATTTCAGCTACATAATTGTTGATTTACTGTTTTTATATGTTGTATCGTTCTGAAGTCGTGCCGTAGGCACGTAGCCATGGGCAAATCTAGTCTATATAATAAAACACAAAGAAAAGCAATCAAGTGACTCTCCTTCAATGGTAAGGAAATCAATGGTCCAGATCTAAGCTCTCAAAAGACATTTCCTCTCCCCCCCCCCCCCCCCCCCCCCAACTCAAATTCAAATCCACCCAAAATAACTCCCTTATTTATTTAATTATTTCTCTTTCTCTTTCTCTCTTTCTCTCTCTCTCTCTCTCTCTCTCTCTCTCTCTCTCTCTCTCTCTCTCTCTCTTTATATATATATAATAAAACATAAAGAAAAACTATCAAGTGGCTCTCCTTTAATAGTGAGGAAATCAATTGGCCAGATCTAAGCTTCCAAAAAAAATCCCCTTCCCCCCCCCCCCCCCCCAAAACAACTCCTTTATTTATTTAATTATTCCCCCCCCCCCCCCCCCCTTCTCTCTCTCTCTTTCTCTCTCTCCTATTTAGATCAGTTTCCTCCCTCTATTCCCCAAACCACAGAGCTCCAATTTTTCTCTCTCTCCCCCTAGGGTAAATAAGCCGCTAACTCCAAATTCCTACAACCATTTTCTTAAACATTCACTTCCATTCCATTGGCGAAGCCTCCATCGTCCTCTCAAGCACGAATGTCAAAGAAAATCCAAATTCAAATCCAGTGTCGAACCCCAATCAAGAGGTCGTCGCCGACTACTGATCCGCTGCTGATTATGTATTGGTGACTGCCCTCCACCAAATCGAGCACGAATATCAAGTGACTCTATATCGGCAACTCCCCTCCACCGAATCGAGAGCCTCTACATGCGATGCGGTGACTTTAATTTCATTTCATTAACCGAATTCTCATTCTAATTTTTAATTTTGTGTGTGCAGGGATTACTCAGTTTTTTTGCTGACTCGAATTTTGTGTGTGCATGGGATCTAAGTTCAGAGAGGTATGATTGTTTTATTTTTGAGTTTAAAAAACTTTAATTTGGTGACTTTTTTTATGAGTTTTTTTATTGGTTTTGATTTAAGGTGTACGCAAGTGAGAGATGGGTTATTTAGTGGCCTCAATTTGGACTTCCAAACCATAGCAGGACAGCTAAGCTGATCAGTAACCCAAAATAATTTGACAAATATGCAATATTAATTTCTTTACTACAAGAGAATATACTATCGTGAAGTGTTCCCTTCACTGGTTATTATAAACCAAGGATAACATAACATATAAGAACTTTTAGGGTATGTTTGGATATATTGGATTGTGATGACTGGAGTTTACCAGTGAATGGTGCAAACTCTTCTCTCAAGAAAGACAGCTACAAAAATTTGTTATTGATCCATTTTTTTTATTTTTATAAAGGTGCAATGGGGAGACAAAGTGGAGATAAAAGAAATGATTAGCATGGATTAGAGTTTTGAGAACTTCATGTATTAAATTTTGGTTAAAATAATAATAAGAGGTATTTCAATTGCAAACTAAGTCTCAGACAAAAAAATATTTAGATTATTGGTATTGTAGATACCTTCACACCTGCACTTGAGTTACCACTGTATTTAGACATGCTCATAGTGGTTATGAGATTAGAGTAAGCTTTATAAAACCTATATGACCATGTCCTTGCATAACTATTACAAGCATCTAAAAGTGATGCTAAAGTTTAAAAAAAAAAGCTCTATGCAGTGTTTCTAACAAACTATATGCATTCAAGGTAAGTTCAAGCTAATGATCAAGAAGGCGATGGTTGAGCATAAAGGTAGATATGATGCTTCCTCATATAATATGTTTTCTACTTTAATTAATTTGCTGGACCTCTAAAACTATTTTATATAATCAAAACAGGTGCACCGTTCCGAATACGTGTTGTAGGCACGTGTCAATAGGCAAACCTAGTAGTATGATAAATTTCCACAATATGCAAGAGTAGACTTTATGTGTTTGATTTTGTACAAATATACTAATTTGAAGAAAATTATTCTTTGAAATTATGAAATAATGTATAGATGCTGTGATATCAAAATTTTGAAATCATGAAATAGAGAGTTGCATCAAGAGAGTTAGGATGAGAATATAATCAGAATACGAGGCTTGAGAGCCTAGTTTGCGGGTGTGATTTAGGGTGCTGTGTGCAGTGCTATAGGTTGCGGGTTCGAGTCCAGTGAGGCTCTGTTTCCCTTAAAATTTTTAATTTAATCATTAAACAGTAACCAAAGACTTATACAATATATTTGTGAGATTTTTCACCAACAGTGAGTTGGCTCACTGGTTGTTAGGTTGCATCTGAGCGCTGCTGTGCTTGGGTTTGACTCCAGGTATAGTGCTTGGGTTCGACTCCAGGTAGAGTCAACTTATTTGATTTTTATTATTTTTAATAAATTTGCATGTATTTTTAATTGAGAAGGGGTTTAATTTATCCTAGTATATTGTTGGAACATTTTGAAATAATTTTATATAAATCTAAGATGTATTTTTTAGGTTAAAATTACATTACAAATTAGACGGTATGCCTAATTGATTATTTGGATTCGTTTCAAGAAGAATTATTTCATTTTAAAGTGAACAAAATTTGGAGTGATTTGAGAAGATTAAATATAATTTTTGAGAATTTATTTTTGGTAAATAAATTACGGTATAAACTAAACTACTTTAAGAGAAAACCTTTGACATGGCCCGTTTACTAACAATTTGAACGTTGTTGAATAAAGAGCTACAAATTTGTTTGATATTTATGAAATAAAAGTATGAACTTGAGAAAATTATACGTATGAAAATTGTAAGGGGTTTTTATATAGTTGAAATGCTTTTGAGATGTGTTATAAAGTGATAAGAAGTAATGTATATTGAAATTCACAATTAAAGAGAATGAATAAGAGAATTTAAATGATGTATAATGAATGAGAATTTTTTATGAAGATGTTAAGTATAACCTAGAGGATCTCTGTGTTGAGATGGATGGATTCTAGGAGCTCAGTGAGGCCCGTAATGTCCAGCAATTATGGTAAATGAAATTTTATGAAATGGTCAATATGGACCTGAATTTTCGATGAGTGAATTTAAGTCCGACAGGGATAGCTAGCTCTGGGTCATAAAAACTATAATTGAATTAAGGATACTAGAAAAAAAAAAGATATGATGAAACAATAGCAAACGTGAGTATGAGGGCTCCAGGATGATCCGCGGATTGAGATGATCCCCAGTATTCCGGGACGAGGGATGAAATAGAACCCCGAATGATCTGCGGAGTGGGATTGATCTCCAGTATTTCGGAACGAGAGTGAGGCTCATGGGATTTGTGCAATGAGGGCTCCAGGATGATCTGTAGAGTGATATGATCCCCAGTATTCTGGGATGATGGATAAAATAGGCCACATAATGATCAGTGGAGTGAGATTGATCTCCAGTATTCCAGAGCGAGAGCCAATACTTGCCAAGTATCTAAATCTCGTAGTAGGCATGGTAATAGGTTGCATAGCGAGGGATTAAACCCTATATTATGGAATACGTTAATGGCTTGTCCTTGGACCTATGTAGTATGAGACTAATAGAATCCGAACAAGTATACATTAGTATTTCATCGTAAGAATTAAGTGTCTGCATTAGGCATTAGGATCATATTATACACCGACATGTTTAGGATAGCCACATTTTCTATTTTCGCATTCAAGTTTGTGATTGTTAAGATAATGAAATTGCTGTATTATAGCATTGCGTCAGTTGTATGCAACTGACGTGCCCGCAGTTTTCAAGTTGCAGGACTCGGATTAGCGAGCGACGAGAATACGAGTTTGGTGTTGATGACTATTGCAGAATTGAAGATGTTTAATGTTAAATTGTATTCTTATATGAAAATTTTTGCTGTGTATTGTAATGAACATTATTGAAATAAAAAAGTTTTAAATTCCTTGTATTTTTGTACGAAGTTGACATAAAAGGCCATATTTGTGCTACGAATTACATGTATTTGAAATTCAGGGCGTTACAATCCAAGCCTATCCCGACGCAACTACCCAAGCACCAGGGTAGCCTAAATTTTTTAATTAGGCATTAAATAAAAAAGGCTAGGTGATTACAATGTCGTCAGTGATGGCTTCATACCATTCACCTCCGACCTCGCTCTGTTGATGTTTAGGTCTTCGCAAGGAAAAAAAAGTAAAAGGGATCAAGGAAGTAACATAGGAGACATAGTGGTTTATTTGAGAAAGGAAAATAAAATAAAGAAGAGAGCAAAAAAATAATGGTGTAATTGGGAAGAGAGAGAAAGAACAGGTGGTACAATTATTTATTATTGATGCAATTTATTTAAATATGAATAGTGTAATAAATAATTAACAAAATCAACCTGGTTCAAAAACATTTATAAAATAGGACTCCATTTTGTTACATCATGAGCCTTTGCTAATTAAAAGACAACTAGTATCATGCACGTGCGATGCACGTGGAGGAAGGAGGAAAAAAAGACAAAAAAAAGGAAAATAATTTCCAAATTGATCCACTGTCGAAATTATTTACCACACTGGTCCACTTTCGCACGTGCACGCGGAGGAAGAAGGAAAAAGAAAAAAAAACGGAAAATAATTTCCAAAATGATCCACTTCTGAAAAATTTACCAAACTGGTCCACTTTCGAAAATATTTACCAAAGTGAGTCCTTCTGTCAACACGTGCACTGCACGTGTTGGCTTCAAAATGACAGTCAATGACACTAACCCCTTCTCCCATTATAATAGTAGAGATTAATTTAATAAAGAACTAAGTAATTGCTTTAAGCCACAACTACAACCGAATACTGGAATATACCTCTAGAGTTAGCTATACGGCTACTATAACCCTAAACCCTAAACCTGTGCCTAATATTTTGAAGTTTGTAGTGTTTGTTAGCAGTAAGGAGTAATTACAAAACTCAATTAGGATTGTCATTTTATCTTTAACAAGATTAATATCTGTCGTTATTTTGGAAGTCTACACATTATTCCGAGTTGATGATAGTTCATGACATTTGTTTGTATGCGTCTAATGAAGAATTGTTGTTGCAAATCATCTTCTAGTACTAAAATCATCTAGTCAAGTTTTGTATCCCTCTTCTTCTTCTTCATTTTATACCAAAAATAGTTGGGGTTCCAATTATGTGGGCATTGATTATGTGGCTTAATATACGTAATGCACTTGCTTTCGTCTCTATGTATTATATTTATTGGAGACTGATGAAAATTGTCATGAATAATAATAGATGAGTTGCAAGCATGCTCCAAAAATCGACTAGTAAGCCTCCTCGATAATAAGCAAGAGGTATAAGGATTGGTGCCCCCGCATGCTCCAATCCTTTATTATGGAATGTGAGCGTGTGCGGGGGACGAGGGGTGGGTGTAGCTACTACCTTGTTGAAAATAAATAAATAAATAATAGATGAGTGAAGAGGAAAACATGTGTATAAATATGCTAATGTTCTTACATTTATTAATTTGAATGCATAAATTTGAATACAACTAGACTTACTTGTGCTTTGTTTTGCATGTATGTTCAATGTTTTTCTAATGATAACTATTCATACACTATCCTAGTTGAGGGTTAAAAGATTATTGGAAAGTGCTGCTGCTTATTTTGGTGTGGGAGAAAACAGATAGTGAGTTTATATTTAAAGGAAACTACTAAAGATCTAACATTTAATCGTTGCCGTAAAAAGTAGTTAGAGCTCCCGTGAGTTGATCTAGATCGTTGATTGAATACCGTGATCTGAATCCGATGGTTATTGATGCGGCCGATGGACCTGCAAGCCTGAAGCACTAGGGTGGCCCCGATGATACAAATTACCTTCTAGTTGGGGGGGGGGGGGGTATTTATAGGCCTGAGAAACAGTTCAGAAGATTGATATGGATCCATTAGAATAATATGAATCCCTTATCTCCTGTTTATTATCATTATCCCCCTTATGAGATAAGACTCTATTGTCTGGGGATAAGAGATTTCACTTGCAGCCCTGAAGGGGTAGGTGTTTCTCCCAGTGAGCCTAATCTGTCACTTTTAATGGGCTTGAAAGTGACCCATGTCTTGTAGGTGAGTCTGAAGAAGGTCCAGGCCTGTTAAAAAGGTCCGTTATAATTAACCTGCCTGTAGAAACTTTAAGTTATGTGCTGGAATCATACGGCCCTGACTGTTGCAATTTTTACTATTATCATAGGCTCCCCAGTCCCGGGAGTCAATTTTCGTGGTTTTCGAGAAGTAGTTCGCCTTATTTTTGACTTATGATGTACAATTTTAGCTTTCACGGATGATTGAAGATACCTGAAACTGATCAGAAGCTTCTCGAGGCTGCAAATATTTTCTTGGATTTTTTGGAATTTTTCGTAATTTTTCAGATTTTTCAAAAATTTCAGGATCTTTTAATAAGTTTCCCCAATTTCAAAATCACTTTTTTGAACCGGTTCAAGCTCTTCCACTGTTGGTAGGGCGCTCATAGATGAAGAAAAGAGACTTTAGTTAGGCATTAGAAATAGTAAGAAACAGTTAGCAATCTATTATGGGGGAGCAAAGGACTAAAAATCCTTCTGTCAGTGGATCGAATCCACTCCACTTCTAAGCGGGCTTCTAGTCCAAAGGACACGTAACCGAGAGCGAGCCGAAGAAAGAAATGTTAAAGTGGCTTGGAAGCAAATGAAAACAAAAATCAGTGGTTCTTGCGGCCCTGTGCCCAAAGCGGGGTGGGCGAGTTCAGTTCGAGTGTTTATCGATCGAGTGGATCTATATGTTCCGAGGGGGAGACGAGGTTCAGCGTAATTAATTATCCCAATTTTATTTATTTTTCAAAAAAATTAATTATTTTTCCGAATTAAAATAGTTAATTTTGGAATTTTTAATTAGATTTTCGAAATTTTAATGATTTTTGGGGATTTTTAGTGAATGATCAGGACTTGCGTGAATTTTAAAGCAATTTCAGGCGTCGGTCACCACTTGGCTCGCTCGCTGAGTGAAGTGAGTGGCTTTGAGGGTGCTGAGCAACGTGGCACCCCTGATCCACCGATCACGAGCAAGTGCACCATTCAGAGTGATCTGGTGGGTGAGGATCAAGCGGAGGCTCAATGATGAAGCAGGTCTACATGGATGAATCATATGCGTCCATCTTGTGCACGCTCAACTTTCTTTGTGATTTGATGATCAGCGAATGCTGCGATCGACTGCCTAGTTTACCCGACGGTTTCGTCGAGCTATGGCTGTTTTTCTTTGATTTTGGTGCTTCACCGAGCCATGGCTATTTTTCTTTGATTTTGGTGCTTCGTCAACCTAGTTCTTCGTCGAGCTACAAGTTTGGACAATCAATGTGGCCTGGGTTGCTTCAAACTTGGCTTTTGGCCATCCTAACTCTCGTCGAGCTCGCTTTATGCTTCGTCGAGCTATGCCTTTCGTCGAGCTACTGTCGTCGTCAAGTTATGCTTTTCATTGAGCTACTGCCTTTGATCGTGGTCGAGCTACAGAGTTGGGCGAGCTACAGGTTGTGGTCAAGCTACCATCTTCGTGCTCTAATCTCCATCGAGTTATAGTTTCCTTATCGAGATGTGGCTCTTCGTCAAGCTATGGCCTTTGATCATGGTCGAGCTGCGGAGTTAGGCAAGCTACAGTTTGTGGTTGAGCTACCGCTTTGTTGTGCCATAGGTTGTAGTTGGTCGTGCTACCACTTCGTATAGCTATGAACTAGAGTTGGTAAAGCTTCCACTTCGTCTAACTATGGGCTGGAGTTGGTCGAGCTACCACTTTGTCTAGCTGTGGGCCGGAGTTGGTCGAGCTTCCATTTTGTCTGGATATGGGCTTAGTCAGGCTCTGTTTTGCCTTGAAATTTTAAAGTTGGGTATTAAGGAGTTGCGGCCAACTTGGGTTCTTGGATTGCTGTTGGGTTTTGGCAGATTTTGAAGCCCTTGCTGCTCTTTGAAGTAGGGTTGAAGTTGCTGTCGATTATGCGGCTCTGCGAAGTTTTGAGTCGAGTCAAGTTTGAAGTTGAGTTTGGTTGACTTTGTAGCTTGATTTGAGCTCATTTGCTTCAAGGTGGAGCTACGAGATGAAGGTGAGTTGTCTTGTAGTTGCTTCTTTGTGTATGCACACACACACACGTGTGTGTGTGTGTGTGTGTGTGTACATACACCAAAAGCTTACTATGATCCTTAGTTTTAAGTCAACAAATATTATCTCCCCTTTGATGTATGTGATATTCGATACATCATTTTGCTTTTGTTGATGCTGATAATGCCTTGATTGAACTGTGAAGAATTTGTTGTCTTCGGACTCGAGTCTTGATTGAGTTACAACTTCGTCGAGCTACACCCTTCGTCAAGCTATGTGTTGCTTCGTTAAGCTACAACTTGGTCGAGCTACAACTTCGTCGAGTTACAAATTAGTCGAGCTATGAGTTGCTTCGTCGAGCTATAACTTGGTCGAGCTATGAGTTGCTTGGTCAAGCTATAATTTCGTCGAGCTATGAGTTGCTTTGTCGAGCTACAACTTCGTTTAGCTACAACTTTGTCGAGCTATGAGTTATTTCGTCGAGGTACAACTTTGTCGAGCTATGAGTTATTTCGTCGAGGTACAACTTCATCGAGCTATGAGTTGCTTCATCGAGCTACAACTTGGTCGAGCTATGAGTTGATTTTGAGCTTTCGAATTAGCCTTTAGAAGAGCTAGGGTTGTGGATTGGTCATCTCTTCGGGGCTTGGTCGTGTAGTTTTGAGACTTGATCAACTAAGAGCTTGGTGTGCCTTGGGTTTCTTTCTTGTTGATGGTGATTTTCACGCCCACCAAGTGTTTCTCGAGCCGTTTACCTCATCGAATTACTCTTTTGTTGAACAAGCGTTGTGTTGTTTGCTTGTTTTATCGATCAAACGTCTCGTTGCTCATTTCGTTGAACCGCTCTTTCATCGACCAAGAGTTATGTTGCTCGCTTGTTTTGTCGGTCGAGTGTTTCATTGTTGGACGAGTATTTCGTTGGTCTGGGAGCTGAGTGTCTTGATCGTTGGATCTTGCATATGTAGCTGACCCAGAAGAACTATTGTAGAGACATGCTCCAGAAGGTGATCGAGCTGTGGTCTTGCTGTTTAACCCCAACAAGTTTATTGAGATAACTGTGAGACGAGTTGAATGTTAAGCTCACCGTTTGATCCCGACAAGTTGGGAGAGACAACCCTGAGATCGAGTTGATCATAGAGCTTGTTGTTTGATCCCGACAAATTCGTTAAAGCAACTTTAGACTAAGTTGAATGTAGAGCTTGTTGTTTGATCCCGACAAGTTAATAGAGAACTCTGTGACAGAGTTTGACATTGTACTTGCCGTTTGCGTCCAGTAAGTTTTGTTGATGCAACTCTGAGATGGAGTTGATGTTGAATTGGTTGTTTGTGTTGGTGTATGCCATAGAGGCCGGCTTTATATTGATTTTGATAGTTTACATTGTATCATGATATTTATTTCATATATGAGGTATTTTATTATTTTATTGTTTATTGTGATTAAATGAACATAATAAAGTCCTGAGAATAGTAGGTTCAATACCATGGGACATCAAATGCATGGCTTGATTGTGAGATCCTATCAGTTGAAATCAGAACACTATTCTTAAATATTCCTAGTCAAGTATTATTGTGAATTAGGACAACAATAATACATAAAAACTAGTATGTGTGTAGACTGATGACCATATCTCACGGGTCATGGATATGAGATATCAAGGCTTCACATGGGTACATATTAGATTAATAATGTACTGGATTGACTCACCATGAGAACGCTGCATGGATCGTTACATGACTGTCATGAGCAATTCTCACAATGACCATGGTGTACGTGGTCCTTTGACTCGAAGTCAATACGGTTTCCCTACATGAGAAGTTATATGTTTTAATACCGTCAAACCTCGCCTGTGATCGAGTGATTATTAAGTCAGCTATTGGACATATTATGAATTATGCAGAGGGATGTGAGTGACTTAGATAGGATTTGTACCTCTTACATAATATGAGCAATATCTTTGGGCCCATTGATTTAGTGATTCTGCAAAGTTCATGGTCGTGCTCAAATGAGTCAATATGAGATATTTATCTCATTTGTTTTAATAAGTCTACTTGTATATCAAGAAACCAAAGATTGAACAATACAAGGGTGACACACTCCATGTCTTGTGGTCAATTAAAATATATGGACAAAAGGACTAGGCTACATGGAAATATTGGTCACAGATAGGTTATGTTAAATCATTGACATTCTCGTTACTTGAGTAGCAGTTATGTATTGCTAGACGCCGCTCACTGTTTGTAACAGTAAAATATGATTATAGTATTACTGTCAACGTAATGAGAACCTACAAAGTCAATCATTTAGAATTGATCAAAATTGGGATTTAAATTCATAAGATGAATTTAATTGGGAATCCAAGTAAGACTTGGACTCCCAAAATTGGTTGGACAATTAATAAGATTAAATGTGCGAACCAAAATTAGAAGGCTCACACATGAAACTGACCAAGGTTGGATTGTGAGCCCGACAACCTCACTACTCTTTTAGGGTGGATTCCCTGCTATATATATATATATATATATATATATATATATATATATATATATATATATATATATATATATATATATATATATGTTGCCACTAAATCTGGTGTGGGGAAAAACAGATAGAATTTGTGGATTCTTTGGGATGTTGAATAGTCAAGCATGAAACCTTTCCACTGGAGTTTGGCCGTGATCTCCCGCTGTTCACCTGCAAAAAGTGCGAAATACCAGGGTTGATCCCGGCGACGCACCCTCCGACGTTCAAGTCAATAATCAGAAAGATTATGAATGAGCTTTGATTGGCAAAAGATTGATTACCTCTTAACAGTGGGGGATGGGGGGTATTTATAGCCGCCTTAGGGACCAGTTTCGGGATAAGATCAAATCCCTACTTCCCAGTGAATGGATAGAAGTGAATCAGGGCCGTTGAATAGGTATAATCATAAACCCTAATTCTACCCAGCTGGACCGGGTTTCTTGCGGATTGAAACCTGCACCCAGTCAAGATGTATCCATTCGTGGGTTATTGGGCCTTTGGAAAAAAGACCCAGTACCCGCTTCAGACCCGTTTGTAGGTGAAATTACCATTTTACCCCTGATCTTTAAGATTCATGTCCGATTTGGACGGTTCCGATTTAACACTATTTTTAGCCATATCACGAGCCCCCACTCCTGAAGACTGAGTTTAATCAGTCTTTGAGGAGTAGTTTCACAGTTTTAATGGCTTGCGGAGTTGTATCGGAGTCCAAATGAGGGGTGTCGAATCTTTGTATGAGGTATTATGGTGATTTTCAGAGCTAATTGCATGCTCGAGTTTATTCCTGAGCTCTCCTGAACTTTTGATGATTTTTCTTATTTTTTATCTATTTTTCGGACCATTTATTTAAATTTGCAAAGCGGTGATTTATTGTTCGGGGGCCTTAATTAATTATTCTAAGCAATAATTATTTATCCAGGGGCTCAAAAATATTTTTTCGAATTTATAATTATTTTTTAGAATTTTTAATTAATTTTCCTGAATTTTTAATCATTTTTCGCATTTTTTAAATAAATAATTCGATTTAAATAAATAGAAATTAGTTTTTTAATTCGATTTATGACGCGCCGAGATCTGGGCCCTTCATCAGCATAGGGTGCGAATTTTGGGGAGATCTAATGCTTGTGGTTGCTTGAAGGAGTCCCTCTCTCCATTCGGTGGTTTAGTTGCTTCGGCATCGTTGCCGACCCCTCTCAATCGCATGTTATGAAGGAGGCCGAGGTCTAGGGAAGTTCGGCACCCTCTGCCGAAGGGCAGAGATACTTCGGCGAGGCTACAGGCACTGAGAGGGGGTCCGGTGAGCCCTTGCCGAAGTCCGGAGTGGGTTTTTCCATGTTTGAGGGTCGGTGCCAAGAGCGCTCGGCAAGGTGTGCCGAGGTCCGAGGGTGAGGATCTTTTCCTCGTTTGGGCGTCGGTGCCAAGATCGCTCGGCAAGGCGTGCCGAGGTCCAAGGGTATTTTTTCCTCGTTTGGGCATCGGTGCCAAGAGCGCTCGGCAAGGCGTGCCGAGGTCCAAGGGTATCTTTTCCTCGTTTGGGCATCGGTGCCAAGAGCGCTCGGCAAGGCGTGCCTAGGTCTAAGAGGATTTTTTCCTCGTTTGGGTATCGGTGCCAAGAGCGCTCGGCAAGGCGTGCCGAGGTCCAAGAGGATTTTTTCCTCGTTTGGGCGTCGGTGCCAAGAGCGCTTGGCAAGGCGTGCCGAGGTCCAAGAGTGAGGGTTTTTTTCTCGTTTGGGCGTCAGTGCCAAGAGCGCTCGGCAAGGCGTGACGAGGTCCAAGAGGATTTTTTCCTCGTTTCGGTGTCGGTGCCAAAAGCGCTCGGCAAGGTGTGTCGAGGTCCAAGGGTGATGATTTTTTCCTTGTTTGGGCGTCGGTGCCAAAAAGCGCTCGGCAAGGCGTGCTGAGGTCCAAGAGGATTTTTTCCTCGTTTGGGCGTCGGTGCCAAGAGCGCTCGACAAGGTGTGTTGAGGTCCGAGAGTGAGGATTTTTCCCTCGTTTGGGCGTCGGTGCCAAGAGCGCTCAGCAAGGCGTGCCGAGGTCCAAGAGGTTTTTTTCCTCATATGGGCATCGGTGTCAAGAGCGCTCGGCAAGGTGTGTCGAGGTTCGAGACTGAAGGTTTTTTCCTCGTTTGGGCGTTGGTGCCCAGAGCGCTCGGCAAGGCGTGCCGAGGTCCAAGAGAGGATTTTTTCCTCGTTTGGGCGTCAATGCCAAGAGCGCTCAGCAAGGTGTGTCGATGTCCTAGAGTGAGGGTTTTTTTCCTCATTTGGGCATCGGTGCCAAGAGTGCTCGGCAAGGCGTGCCGAGGTCCCAGAGGATTTTTTCCTTGTTTGGGCGTCGGTGCCATGAGCGCTCGGCGAGGCGTGCCGAGGTCCAAGAGGATTTTTTCCTCATTTGGGCGTCGGTGCCAAGAGCGCTCGGCAAGGCATGCCAAGGTCCAAGAGTGAGGGTTTTTTCCTCGTTTGGGCGTCGGTGCCAAGAGTGCTCGGCAAGGCGTGCCGAGGTCCAAAAGGATTTTTTCCTCATTTGGGCGTCGGTGCTAAGAGCGCTCGGCAAGGTGTGCCGAGGTCCGAGAGTGAGGGTTTTTTTTCTCATTTGGCCGTCGGTGCCAAGAGCGCTCGGCAAGGTGTGCCGAGGTCCGAGAGGATTTTTTCCTTGTTTGGGCATCGGTGCCAAGAGCGCTCGGCAAGGTGTGTCGAGGTCCGAGAGCGGTGGTTTTTTCCTCATTTGGGCGTCGGTGCCAAGAGCGCTCGGCAAGGCGTGCCGAGGTCCAAGAGGGGATTTTTTTCTCGTTTGGGCGTCGGTGCCAAGAGCGCTCGGCAAGGCGTGCCGAGGTCCAAGAGTGAGGATTTGATGGCTAGGCAGACCAGCCTTTCTGACGACTTTGACCGTTAGCCATTAATGCGACTGTACAACTTGGCATGGTCATTAATGTGACGGTACAGCTCTTTTTGTCTCTTAGTGTAAATGGGCCTGACTGTTGGTTTTCTTGAGGCCCATTATCCTCGTTCTGTGTGTCAAGCTCTATAAGACTCCACCCCCCTCATTTTTCACTTCTCCAAGTTTTTTACTCAGGCAGTGATTTTCTACTATCGAGAGCTCCCGGTGATCATCGACTGTTTTTCGGTGAATATTCCGACCGCAACTGTCACTTCAAGGTAACTTATACTTAGTTTATATTAAGTATATAAAAAATGCCTCTTTCCCCTATTTCGGAGCCCTCCCCCTCGGCTGGCAAAGCACCGTCTCTGGGTCAGAGAGCTCTCACCGACAAGGGCAAGAGGGTATCTGGTCGAGACACAATCGTGAAAGATCCGAAACGTATGGGGGAGTTCGGCAGATTGCCAGGGGCGCTGACAGGGCTCCATAGGGTTCGGGAGCTTCCAGAGGAGCATGCTGAGCGCATAGTTCACGGGAGGGGGCAAACCTTCGAGGAGAATGCGGTAAGAGAGACCTTGGAGGCGAACGACACGGTTTCTATCCTCAATGAGGTGGACTTGGCAGCGATCCGGCATTGCTTCCAAATTCCAGAGCAGTATGAACTGATGCTGCCGGGCCCTGAGGTTAGGGCCAATTCGCTGATGCCAGTAAACATGTGTTTCTGGCCGGTCGATGCCTTCATCGCTGGGGCATGGCTTCCTCTTCACCCGTTCACGATTCAGGTACTTAAGTGGTTTAGGGTCAGCCCCATTCAACTCATGCTGAACGCGTGGAGAGTCATCAACGGGTTTGTGTTCCACTGCCAGACAGCCGAGGTCGAGCCAGAGTTGAGGGTGCTCCGGACGCTTTACCGGCTCCACTAGCAGAACCGGTCTGAGTTCCGGTATTATTTGGCCCCGAGGCATGGCGCTCGGCTTGTCATCTGCCCCGACTCCATAAAGCACTGGCGCGACAAGTAATTCATAGTGCGGAGTTGCGAGGCGTGGCCCATTCCCTCCGGCTGGGTGGAGGAGGTGACGAAGCAAGTGAGGGAGTCGCCAGTGCTCCATCCCAAGGAAGAAGATGCAGTTCGGGTTCTTCTCGATCGACCCCAATTTGACTGGCGAGATCTGACCGAAGACATTCTCTTCAGGGGAGGGCTCTGCCGCGTAGATCCTAGTACGCGGCTTTATCTGTGTTTTCCTTTTATCATTTTTATTTTGCTTGATGATAACTTGAGTTTTAAACAATCTCTCTTGATGCAGAGACTATGGACTACGATGTGGTGCTAGCGCAGAGGGCCGCCCTCGGGAGCAAGGCGCCTAAGAAGCACAAGAGGGTCGCAGCCAAGCTGACCGCTCCGAAGGCTCAGAAGGTCGCTAGTGCCGCCGAGGAGGTGGAGGCGCCGATGGCCGTGACCCCGAGCCGGGCTCCGGCAGCAACCTCGGCATCGACCGAGGCAGGCGACTTCCCGATTGCCGCTGCGCTTGGGATGGAGGTGCCCCCACTGATGATGGATGTCGAGGTACTGCTCACGGAGGAGCACAAGAAGATCTATGTTCTGGACTGGCAGGTTCGAAAATTTAACGGATTTCTCGGCGACTCGATGTCGAGA
Organism: Hemerocallis citrina; assembly: GCA_017893485.1. NCBI lineage: Eukaryota > Viridiplantae > Streptophyta > Magnoliopsida > Asparagales > Asphodelaceae > Hemerocallis > Hemerocallis citrina. Next base: position 180,872,856 of record CM030362.1, read on the forward strand.
ATGCAAGCGGTGAAGCACCTGGCGATGCCGAAAGATCGAGCTGCCATGGATGCCGGAAGTGCGGGTGACGATGCTGTCGAGATCGCACGCTCGGCAGTATCGGTGAGTGTCGATTTCCCTTTTGTAGGTAACTTGCATGTTGGATTTTCTAACTTCTTTTGTTTTTTTGTTGTTCGACCGCAGATAACCGTCCACTTCAGTCATCTCATGGAGAAGATAACGGAGCTGGAGAAGGACCTCAAGAAGGAGGCCGATCGCGCTTAGGCTGAAAAAGCTTGCCTCGCCAATGAGCTCGACAAGTTGAAGGTCGAGGCGGAGGGGAAGGCGACAAGGCTCGAGTACCTCGAGGGCCTTGTCACGTAGCTCGAGGGCGATCTGCTTCGGCAGAGGGAGGAGTCAGCCAAGCAGCTGGTCGAGGCAGTGGTAGCTAAGGCTGCAGCGGTGAAGGGAGCCGAGGCGGCGACCATGGAGAAGGCGTAGGGCTTCCTTGCCGTCAACATGGCCAAGGCGTATGCCCAGGCCATCGCACAGGTGTCAGAGCGCTATCCCGAGGTCGATTGCTCCGGATGGTGCCTTTTCCCCGGCCACGTCGACGGCTTCGACCCCGAGTCGGAGGGGGAAGAAGGGGATGATGAAGAGGATGCCGAGGTCGAGGTCGTCAGCGAGGTCCAGGGATCAGTGGTGACTCCACTGGCGATGTTGGCACCTTCGGGAGAGTCCGACCCCGTCCAAACTCGTCGCCCCGGGAAAGAGGTCGTCCCCCGACTTCTTCTTCTTTCTCTCTTTTGTTTTTATCCTTTGTACCTCTAAATGTATTGCCTAATTGCGGACTGGCCACCGCATTTTTCGTAATGAATGAAAATATAACTTTTTTGGGCTCGATCATGTGTTTCTTTCGGGAAAAGTTTTTACAAATATTTTGTAGAAATTTGGCTAAGTGTTCACGCTACTCCGCCCAAAGCTTCCACTGTGTGTGAACAAAAGATCAGTCTTTGCCGTGTACACGCTGCCTTGCTCTGGAGTTGGGTGTGAACCAAATTTGCCAATTTTTACTGAGCATTTTCGTTGTTTGCCTCAAATTTTTAGCTCACCGAGGTGACCCAGCTCGTCGAACCCACCAATGCAGGGGAGGAACTACATTCCGAGATCGGTTTAAGGACGACGAGGTTGTGTCTGACTAGGTGCCGAGAGCGCCTTTATGAAGTTGAGTTGGGATTGCGCAGGGCTGAAAGTGAGCGAAATCATTTACAACTGATTGTCGGTCAGCGAGACACCGAGATCCGGCATCTGGAGGGCAGGCTTGCTGAGATGGCCCCTGTAGACGAGAATGATGGCTCGTCAATAGCTTTCACTCTTGGCCTGAGGCTTAAGTGCCTCCGACACTCGTTGTCGAAGATGACAACGGAGAGAGATGATCTGCTCGCTTAGATTCACCACCTACAGATAGTGGAGGAAGAGTTTCTGGCGGAGGAAGAGGAATTGACTGTGGCGGTGGGCAAGTTAATGGCCGAACGTGACGAGCTGTCGGCGGAGGTCGACGCGTTGAAGAGGGCCACGGTAAACAAGAGTATCGAGGTTACTCAACTCTGCCGAATTATTGCTAGTAGTCCTGGTGTCGCGAGCTCCGCTGTGCCCCCTCGCTTCGAGGTAACCGTGAAGGATGATTCTCTGAAACAATGCATAGTCGAGCTGGAGGCGGAAGTCGCTCTCCTCAAACCTCATTCAGGACCAATCAATGTTAGAAGCACTTCATGCACCCGCGAAGAAAGTGAGCGAGGTATCTCGTTTTACGAGCTTGCGACCCGTCCACCTGTGGTTCGACAGAGTCTAGGTGATGCCTAAAGTGGTGTGGCTGTGTCGTCGAGCGGGGCTTCCGCTGGCGCGACTATCAGGAGTAGTGCCGAAGATACGTCCCAGTTCGCCGGTCTAGGGATGAGTTCCAAGGTTCGGCGTCGCCGTCCACGGGTATCTTTAAAGCGGAATATCCCTGTGCCCAGGAGGCGTTGAAGCTCTTCTTGTTTCCCCAGTGTCGTATTTTGTCCAAGCATTACGAGGCAACTTTGTAGTTTTGGCTTCTCAACTCTTGCTATTCCATTGTAGAGAAAGTATCGTGACCTGTAATTTTGTTGTAAAGCGGCGTACTGTTTTGTACTGTCTTCTCGAATTTTGTGTATAAAGTGAGGCTTTTTCCCTTCTTGGACTTGTGTGTTTTGTTATCCTTGTTGTTGTATTGCTAATAAAGGGCGGACTACTTTTGGCTGGCTTAAGAGCGAGGTACGGAGGTATAGTTTCTTGTAGTGGAGAGCAGCCTTTTGAAGAATTACTTCGACTTTAGAGTGAGGATTTTTCTCTCATTTGGGAGTCGGTGCCAAGGGTGCTCGGCAAGGCGTGCCGAGGTCCAAGAGAGGATTTTTCCCTCGTTTGGGCGTCGGTGCCAAGAGTGCTCGGCAAGGTGTGCCGAGGTCCGAGGCTGAGGATTTTTCCCTCGTTTGGGCGTCGGTGCCAAGAGCGCTCGGCAAAAACGTGCCGAGGCCCAAGAGAGGATTTTTTCCTCGTTTGGGCGTCGGTACCAAGAGCGCTCGGCAAGGTGTGCCGAGGTCCGAGGCTGAGGATTTTTTTTCGTTTGGGCGTCGGTGCCAAGAGCGCTCGGTAAGGCGTGTCGAGGTCCAAGAGAGGATTTTCTCCTCGTTTGGGTGTACGGAGGTAGTGCCGAGCCACGCTTCGAACCTCTAACTCGCGAATTGTAAGAGAAGGCAGTTTCTTGTAGTGGAAAGTAGCCTTTCGAAGAATTACTTCAACTTTAAACGAACCATAAGAACCAAAGGATAGCTCCTCCAAAGTACTCTCCTCTCATGTCTAGTCTAGTCGTAGAAACTTCGTTGATTATCCAGCTAAGTGGTTCGGACTTCGAACGCGTCGTTTGAAATGAGTTTCAATGGTTGTGGGAGCAATTCCGAATGGCGAACCACTTCTAGCTTGCTTAAGAGCGAGCCTGCGAAGCGGAATCGAGCTAAGTTTTGGACTCCGAATACATCGTTTGAGTAGGTTTCAACAATTGTGGGAGCAGTTCCGAATGGTAAACCACTTCTAGCTCGCTTAAGAGCGAGCCTGCGAAGCGGAATCGAGCTAAGTTTTGGACTCCGAACATGTCGTTTGAGTAAGTTTCAACGGTTGTGGAAGCAGTTCCGAATGACGAACCACTTCTAGCTCGCTTAAGAGCGAGCTTGTGAAGCGGAATCGAACCAAGTTTTGGACTCCGAACACGTCGTTTGAGTAAGTTTCAACGGTTGTGGGAGCAGTTCCAAATGGCGAACCACTTCTAGCTCGCTTAAGAGCGAAGTGGAATCGAGCCAAGTTTTGGACTCCGAACACATCGTTTGAGTTAGCGCGATTAAAGGCCTTAAATAAAGAGATACAAATAATCACAAGGAAAATATGGGAGAAAAGAAGTTCTTTATTGATAACTGCTAATCGGCTACTTCTAAGTTGCAAGCCGTTATTACAATGAGAAAGTAAAGAAGCAAACACAAATAAAATGATAGGAATGGCTCGACATTTGAAGGTACTCGGAGAGGCATTCAGGCGCTCTCTTGGTACTTCAGTAAATGGTCGACATTCCAAGTTCTGGGTATCTCTCTGCCTTCAAGGTCCTCTAGACGATACGCTCTGGGACGGACTACCTTGGAAACTTTGTACGGTCCTTCCCAATTCGGAGCAAGCTTACTCTTTTGACTAGAAAACGAGATAGCTAGCTTTCTGAAGACCAAGTCCCCTTCCTTGAGATCTGTGGGACGAACCCTTTTATTGTAGGCCTGCTCAATCCTTCTCTGTTAATTTTGCTGGCGAATAGAAGCTCTTTCATGGAGCTCATCAATCAGGTCCAAGTTAGCTAGGAGTTCTCTGGCATTCTGCTCTTCTTCATAGGCCATAAGGCGAGGAGATGGTAGACCGACTTCCAAGGGGATCACAGCTTCGGACCCATAGGTGAGATTGAATGGCGACTCTCCTGTGGGGGTCCGTTTCGTAGTGCGGTAGTTCCACAATACGTTGGGGAGCTGTTCAGCCCATAAGCCTTTGGCCGAATTATCTAGCCTCTTCTTGATGCCGGAGAGAATTTGTCTGTTGGCATTCTCCACTTGACCATTGGATTGAGGATGGGAGACGGAGGAGAAACGTTACTGGATGCCGAGGTCTTCACACAAAGATCGAAAAGCTTCCCCTGTAAACTGTGTTCCATTATCTGTTATTAGGACCCGAGGTACGCCAAACCGACAAATTACATTTTTCCAGAAGAACTGCAGTACTTTGTTCTCAGTAATGGTAGCCAATGGCTCGGCCTCTATCCACTTAGAGAAGTAGTCGATTACCACGACTAAGAACTTGAGCTGACCTGGAGCTGGTGGAAATGGACCTAGCAAGTCCATCCCCCACATTGCGAAGGGAATCGGACTTGAGAGTGATGTGAGTTGTGTTTGGGGTAGACGACAAATGTTGGAGAACTGCTGACAAGGGCTGCATCGCCGAACATGTTGCTCGGCATCTCGGAGTAGGGTAGGCCAAAAATACCCATAGTTCAACACTTTCCTAGCGAGGGACCTCGACCCTGAATGGGCTCCACCTACACCTTCGTGGAGTTCTTACAAGGCATAAGCGGCTTCTTCTGGGGAGAGGCATCTCAAGTAGGGTCTGCCATCTACTTGGGTGTAGGAGCGTTTGTACAAGATTCCTTCAACAAGGGTGTACCGCTCCGCTCTCGTTCGGACTCGATGAGCTTCTTTAGGGTCTCCGGGAAGGAGTCCATCCCTAAGGAATTCTATCAAAGGTTTCATCCAGTTATGCTGAAGTTGGACGGGCAACGACTCCATCGAGTCGGGGGCTTCTTCTTCTATGCTTGGTCTTAGGAGCACTTCAATCAGGACGGTCTGCTCGAGACCTTGAAGGGAGGAGGAGGCCAATTTGGAGAGGGCATCTGCTTGGGAATTTTCTTCTTTAGGGATTTGCTGGATCAGCGTCTTTTCGAATGAAGCCATGAGACTTTGGACCTTGGCTAGGTACTTAGCCATTCGGTCGTCTCGCGCTTCGTACTCCCCTAAGACTTGATTCACCACCAGCTGCGAATCACTGAATATTCGAAGACGTTGTGCCCCTGCCTTGCGAGCTATACCAAGGCCGGCTATAAGGGCTTCATACTCCGCTTCGTTGTTGGAGGCCTTAAAGTTGATACGGAGGGAGTATTGGAGAACAAAGTCATCTGGGCCTGCCAGAATGACCCCGACTCCGCTCCCTTCGGTGCAAGAGGACCCATCGTTCGCTGCTTCACTAACCTCTGGGATGGTGCTTTCAACAATAAATTTAGCTAAGGCTTGAGCCTTGATTGCGGTCCGAGGCTAGTAAGATATGTCATGCTGACTCAGCTCGATCGACCATTTCATCAGACGGCCTGAGGTCTCGGGTTTGTGTAGAACTTGCTTAAGCGGCTGGTCGGTTAAAACGACCACTGAGTGGGATTGAAAATAAGGGCGGAGCTTCCTGGCTGCCATAACCAAGGCATATGCTATCTTCTCCAATCTTGGATAGCGAAGCTCGGCATCCCGAAGTACCTTACTCACGTAATAGATAGGCTTCTGAGCCTTGTCTTCCTCCCTTACTAGTACAGCGCTGAGGGTTTGCTTGGAGGCAGCTAGGTAGAGGTAGAGTGTTTCCCCGGGGATAGGCTTACTGAGGAGAGAGGGATTGACCAGATAGGCCTTTAGCTGATCGAACGATTCTTGCTGATGTTAGCCCCACTCGAAGCTCTTAGCCCTCCTGAGGGCCTTAAAGAAAGGAAGACACTTTTCTCCTGACTTGGACAGGAAGCGCCCTATGGCCACGAGGCGTCCCGTGAGCTTCTGAACCTCTTTCACACTTGTAGGGGGTGCCATGTCCAGTATGGCTTTGATATTATCGGGGTTGGCCTCGATTCCTCTTTGGCTGACCATGAAGCCTAGGAACTTTCCTGACGAGACTCCGAATGCACACTTGTTCGGGTTGAGCCTTATATCATGCTTCCTCAACACATCGAATGCTTCTTGGAGATCGGTAACATGGTCGGCCCCATGGATGCTTTTAACTAGCATACCATCAACATACACTTCCATGTTGCGGCCAATCTGGTTCTGGAAGACCTTATTGACTAGGTGCTGGTAGGTGGCACCGGCATTTTTCAGCTCGAAGGGCATTACCCTGTAGCAATAAAACCCTTGATCGGTGACGAAGGAGGTCTTTGGGATATCCGGGGGGAACATTCTAATTTGATTGTATCCAGAGAAGGCATCCATAAAGCTCAGCAGCTCATGGTCCGAAGTAGCGTCGATCAGGGTGTCAATGCTGGGGAGAGGGAAAGGATCCTTTGGGCATGCTTTGTTCAGGTCCGTGAAGTCGATGCAAATTCTCCAGCTCCCGTTGGCCTTCTTAACCATAACAACATTGGAGAGCCATTCGGGATAGTTGACTTCTTGTATGAATCGGGCATTGAGGATCTTGTCCACTTCTTCCTTTATAGCTTGCTGGTGCTCAGGGGCGAATTTGCGCCTCTTCTATTGGACCGGTTTGGACCCCGGAGCAATGCTTAGGTGGTGGACGAGGAGCTCCTTGAAAATTCCTGGCATATCGGCAGCCGACCATGCAAAGAGGTCATGATTCTTTCTGATGCATTGGACTATGTTGGAACATAGGGCAGATGGGAGGGTCTTGCAGCTAAAGAACCTGCGGTTCGGATCTTGCTCGGAAAAGAGCACTTCCTCCAGCTCATCCACCGGTTTGGACATAGGTTGGGCATTCCCCTGGGGAATCTCAAAGGTCTCGAGGGAGAGGACAGGACCCCTGGTGGAGGTCATGTAACACTTGCGGGTCATCTCTTGGCTGCCTCTTACTTCCCTACACCTGACTTGGTGGGGAACTTCATTTTCAGATGATAAGCCGACGGGATGGCCTCTAAAGCAGCTAGGCCGGGTCGGCCTAGAATCACATTGTAAGCAGCTGGGATGTCGACGACCATGAAATCTATCGACTCTGTCTGGGTAGTAGGAGTTTTGCCGGCGGTTACGTCGAGGGTCATCACCCCTTCGACAGTCACTGGCACTCTTGTGAACCCATGGAGCGTGTAGCCGACAGGCTTGAGCCTGTCTCGTGATAACTTGAGTCCTCGGAAAGCCACCAAGAAGAGGATGTTAACAGAGCTACCATTGTCCACCAGAATCCTCTCCACTTTAAAATTTGCCATATGGAGGGTGATCACTAGTGCGTCACAATGAGGGGTTCGGACTCCCTCCAGGTCTTCATCTGAGAAAGTGACCGAGACTCCGAAGCCTTTGGGAGGGGGTATGCCATGAACCGAATTGACTTCTCATATGAAAGCCTTCCGGGAAGAGTTGGAGGTTCCTCCTATGGGACCTCTCTGAATGAGATGCAAGATGCATTCCTCTTCAAACTCGGGAGTCTCGTCGTGCCTTTTGGGATGCTTGTTAGCCCCCTGGGGGGAGGAGGATGATCAACTCGATCCTTTCTCACAAACTTAGACAGCTACCATATCTGGATGAGGGCCTCAATTTCATTCTTCAGGGTCCGACAGTCGTTAGTGTCGTGGCCGTGGTCTCGATGATATCGGCACCACTTTTTCTTGTCCCTCTTCTTGCCGGAGGTATTCATCTTCAGGGCAGGAGGTAGAACTCCTTCTTTCTCAACCTCCATTAGAATGGTAGATATGTTGGCATTAAGAGGGGTAAACTTCTCAAATCTGGGAGGGGGCGGCACTGGCCCCCATTGTCTTTCTGGAGCTTCTTAGCTCCCTCTTCTTTAGCTGCCTTTCTCTTGGTCCCAGAGGAAGACCCCTCAAAAGTGGGGTGATGTTCAGCTTCCTCAGCTCGGATATACTTCTCACTTCTGAGAAAAAGGTCGGAGAAGTTTTGCGGGGGCTTCTTGGCTAGGGAGGATCGAAGGCTTGAGTTGAGGACGTTTGACTGGAAGGCTATAGTGGCGATCGATTGGTTGAGTGAGGCAATAGATCTAGCTTCCACGGTAAACTGCTTCACATAATCTCTCAGCTTCTCACCCTTCTTCTGATTGAGGTAGAGCAGCAAAATACTAGTCTTCTCGGTACGGCGGCTACTCACGAAGTGGGTGATGAATAGGGTCTCAAATTATTCAAAGAAGAATATGGAGGATGGAGCAAGACGAGAGTACCATTCTTGGGTCGGACCCTTGAGAGTAGCCGGGAAGGTTTTGCACAGTAGAGCATCGGAAGCTTGGTGGATCAACATGAGGGTCTTGAAGCTTCGATGTGGTCCACGGGGTCTGACTCTCCAGAGTAAGCCTTAAATTGCAGTGGCTTGAAGCTTATTGGAACGGGCACCTCCATGATCATTCGAGAGAAGGGGGGTCGGCTTCGATGGAGGATCCTTCCTCTTAGCTCTTCCTCTTTATCCAGTTGGCCGAGGTGCCTGTCCAGCTCGTGGAGACGGCGGTAGACCGCATCATCCCTTTGATGATAGCCAAGCGAGCCTCTGGACTCGTCCTCATAAGAAGGGGAGCGCGGAGTTCGGCGATGGTAGCTAGGGGAATGGCGAGGACTGTGATGGCAGTGACTCGGAGCTTGAGGAGAGGTTAAGGACCGATGGCGAGGGCTTTGGACCGGAGGAGGAGTGGGGATCCTCTGAGCATTGTTGTTGTTCGGATGGAGGTTGAGGGCCTGCAGGATTGTAGCCTGGAACTCTTGGAATTCAGCTCGGGTGATAGGTCCGTTATCGTCCCTCGGGGGCTGCCGACCAGCGGGAGAACGATATCTTCTTCGATGGTACTCAGGGGACTCTCTCCGCCCCCTGCAAGGAGGGCACCTCCTGTGGTCGCGGCGACGAGAAGATCACTCATTTGGACGTTCCGGGCAGGAGGCTCCCTTACGGGCCCGCCTTTCATCCAAACGGTGGTGAATGTCCTCTTCTTTCTGCCGGTTGAGGAGGGTGTTGCGGAGGTCTTTGGAAGGCCGAGGGTTGTGAGATGCCATTGAATCGATAGAAGGGTTGTGTACGGAAATGCGGTCTCGGTGAGGAGGTTGCTTCTGAGGGTTGGGACGAGAGGCCCCTGCGCCAGCATTCTGGGGCCCGAGCGGAGCCCTTTGGGATTGAAGGTTCTGAAGAGGAGGTTGTTCCTGTTGCAGGGGCTGATCAGGCTGAGGAGGGAGTTGCCCTTGCTGTTGGACGGTTTGGAGGGGGATCTTCTGTTGTGGTTGAGGAGGAGTGGGTCCACGGTTCGACCCTTTGGATCTCAGTTTTCGGGGAGGCATGGCTGGAGGTGATATTAACCAAGGGAAGAGGAAGGATTACTATTCGTCAATTCTCACACCAATCTGTTGCAGCTAAATCAGGTGTGGGGACAAACAGTTAGAATTTATGGATTCTTTGGAATGTTGAATAGTCAAGCCTGAAACCTTTCCACCGGAGTTTGACCGTGATCTCCTACTGTTCACCTGCAAAAAGTGCGAAACACCGGGGTTGATCCCGGCGACGCACCCTCCGTCGCTCAAGTCAGTAATAAGAAAGATTATAAATGAGCTTTGATTGGCAAAAGATTGATTACCTCTTAACAGTGGGGGATGGGGGGTATTTATAGCCGCCTTAGGGACCAGTTTCGGGATAAGATCAAATCCTACTTCCTAGTGAATGGATAGAAGTGAATCAGGGCCGTTGATTAGGTATAATCATAAACCCTAATTCTACTCAGCTGGACCGAGTTTCTTGCGGGTTGAAACCCGCACCCAGTTGAGATGGATCCATTCGTGGGTTATTAGGCCTTTGGAAAAAAGACCCAGTACCTGCTTCCGACCCGTTTGTAGGTAAAATTACCATTTTACCCCTGATCTTTAAGATTCGCGCCCGATTTGGACGATTCTGATTTAACCCTATTTTTAGCCATATATATATATATATATATATATATATATATATATATATATATGAGAAAGTAACGAGGAAAAACCTTAGCTGTTGTAGAAAGTGAGAGAGAGTGAGCGAGAGGAACATCCCCTTCCCGCAACTAGTATCGCGGCGTGAGGGAGATCTCAATTTTGTTGTTCATTCATGTGGATACCGTAGAGGCACCGCAATGTTGCAATGCTCATGATTAGCAGATTGTGGAGACATTCGTTCCATTGTTGAGGTAAAAGCTCCTAACACGTTTTATGATTTTTGCATGGATCCATGGCCGCGTTTCAATTTTTTTAAATATATTTCCGCTGTCTATTTAATCCGTGATAGACTTCAAAACCTAACAGTTTGTGCCCAGCAAGTTTGGAGAGGCAACTCTTTGATGGAGTTATGTTGAACTTTTTGTTTGCACCCAGCAAGTTTATTGAGGCAACTCTAGACAGAGTTGAATGTAGAGCTTACCGTTTGATCCCAACAAGTTAATAGAGAATTCTGGGATGGAGTTGAACTTTTGAACTTTCTATTTAATCCCTACAAGTTCATGGAAGCAACTCTGAGAGCGGAGCTTGTTGTTGAACTTGCTGTTTGCAACCAACATATTTGGAGAGACAACTTTTTGATCGAGTTGATGTAGGGCTCTTCGTTTGATTTCGAGAAGTTTGTAGGAAGCAACTCTTGAGATGGAGTTGAATGTTGAATTTTCTGTTTAAACCCAGCAAGTTACTAGAGAACTTTGAGAAGGATTTGGACGTTGAACTTGTTTGCTCCTAGCAAATTTTGGTAGAGACAACACTATGACACAGCTGACATTTGAACTCGCTGTTTGCGTCCAGCGAGTTTGTAGAGACAACTCTAAGATGGAGTTGGATGTAGGACTTGTTGTTTGATGCCGGCAAGTTTGTAGAGACAACTCTTCATACTAAGTAGGACATTTGAACTTGCTGTTTGCGTCCAACAAGTTTGGAGGGCCAACTCTAGATGGAGTTGATATTGAACCTGCCATTTGTGCCTGACAAGTTTAGGGAGGCAACTCTAGGCAGAGTTCAACGCAGAGTTTGCCGTTTGATCCCTGCAAGTTTGGAGAGAAAACTTTGAAACAGAGTTGGTTGAAGAGCTTGCCGTTTGACCTTGACAAGCTTGGAGAGACAACTTTGAAACGGAGTTGGTTGTAGAGCTCGCCGTTTGAGCCCAGCGAGTTTGGAGAGACAGCCTTAAAACGGAATTGGACAATTAAACTTGCTATTTGTGCCCAGCAAGTTTATAGAGACAATTGTGAGACAGAGTTGGATGTAGAACTTTATATTCTCATCCAACAAGTTTGCAGAGACAACTTGGAGATGGAATTGGACGTTGAACTTGATGTTTGCGACGAACAAGTTTTGTAAAGACACCCTGTGACCGAGCTGATGTATGGACTCAATGTTTGCACCCAGTGAGTTTGTAGAGACAATTCTAGGCCGGTGTTGAACATATGGCTTGCCGTTTGATCCCAGCAAGTTTGAAGAGACAACCCTGAGACGGAGTTAAACATAGAGCTTTCCATTTGATCCCGACAAGTTTGTAGAGTCAACTCTGAGACGGAGTTGATTATAGAGCTTGCCGTTTGATTTTGGTAAGTTTGTAGAGTCAAATCTGAGGCAGAGTTGGTGTAAAGCTTGTCATTTGATCCCGAAAAGTTTGGAGAGACAACTCTGAGACGAAGTTGATTATAGAGCTTGCTGTTTGATCCTAAAAAGTTTGTAGAGTCAACTCTAAGATAGAGTTGGTGTAGAGCTTGTCGTTTGATTCCGGTAGGTTTGTAGAGTCAACTCTGAGACATATTTGAATGTTGAACTTTTTGTTTGTTCCCAACAAGATTGTAGAAGCAACTCTGTGACAGAGTTGATGTAGAGCTTGTCGTTTGATCCTGACAAGTTTGTAGAGGTAACCCTAGCCCAGCGTTAGGCGGGGAACCTATTGCATGAAGTTATGGGGTTGTTGGAAAGACCCGAGCAATAAGCAGGGTATTAAACACATTGGTTGGAGCCAGCAAGTTGTTGGTGGGGCTTGTTGTTTGAAGTCAACAAGTTGTTGATGGAGCTCGAAGCAGAGAGCAGAGCGTTGAACTCGTTGTTTGGAGTGAACGAGTGGTTGATGGAGCGCAAGTGGCGAGCAAGGCGTCGAACTTTTTGTTTGGAGTCAACGAGTTATTGACAGAGCTCGGAGCGGAGAGCAGAGCGTTGAACTCGTTGTTTGGAGTCAACGAGTTATTGATGGAACTTGAGCGAAGAGCAAGGCATTGAACTCTCTGTTTGGAGTTAACAAGCTATTGACGAAGCTTGAGCTAAGAGTGAGGTGTTGAAATCCTTGTTTGGAGTCAAACGAGTTGTTGATGGAGCCCGAGCGGTGAGCTAGGCGTTGAACTTGTTATTTGGAACCAACGAGTTGTTGTTGGAGCTTGAGCGATGAAGAAAGCGTAGAATTTGTTGTTTGGAGTCAACGAGTTGTTGTTGGAGCTTGTTCTTAGTCTCTTTAATGTTGAGGTGAATTCTTTTGTGTTTGTTCAGCGTTGAAGTGATTATGTTCTTCTCCGTGCAGCACAAGTAGTTGTGTACATCGAATGAGGTATTCGGAACGTTGAGTTTACTTCCCTTCACAATATGTTTTGCTTGACAGAGTTAGGATTAGTCCGTTTGCGCAGTGCATTATGCGAGATAGAGCTGGAGGGTGCTCAGATGAAGGTGGCAGGAAAGACTTGGAGCTTGCCTGCCTAAGGGTGGCTTGTCTTGAATTTTATCGTCAAGAGTTGAGGTGGCACACGTAGTTGGGACGACGATCCACAGAACATCTTGTTGTATAGTGTTTGCAAAACTTTCTGTAATGTTGCTTAGGCATGGAACGTAGATACATTGTAATTTTGCAGTTGTAATGAGACTTGTTATTCGTGAAATAAGAAATCATTTACATGCTGGTGCCTTGTCCTGTGATTCGACTTCTTGGGGGTTTGCTAATCGTAGAAGTTGCTTTTGGGAGTGTAACACCCCGCAAAATTAGAAATGACAATTTTGTCCTTGTGTGTTACGTACGTGTATTTTGTAACGTGTTTTCACTACGTATCTTGATTTTCGACTCTTTATGCATTTTCCGTATTGATTTTTATCTTATTTGTGTTAGCTCAAATGCAATATTTCAATCTCTGTATTTTACGTGCTTTTTATGTATTTTCAATGCACGTATCAATTACATATTTTCCACCGCTACGGGTGATATTTTTTGGGTTTCAATTATTTATCTTATGTATTCAAATTCTTTTTATAAAACGGAAATTCATTTTCTCGCATTTTGGTCTAAATACTTTTGTACATGTAATGCACGTGTTTTTTTACGTATGTAGTAATTATGTCGTGAAATTAATAAATATTTTTTCTTATATTGTATTTTTATTATTTTTAACATTTTTCCGTAGATAATGTCGAATTTCGTATTTTGATATTTTACGTGCGAAGCACGTATTTATTTTGGTGCAAATATTCGAGCGTATTCGTTTCGAAATAAATTTTGGAGTGTGTATTTATTTTATTTGTGCATGATACATTATAAATTTTAATTAAATTATTTTTTTTACTTACATTCTAATATATAGTATATATATAGCTGGTATATATATATGTGTGTGTACGGCTTGTGATATATGGTGTGTATATGATGGGGGTCCCACAGTTGGTAAGCACAGCACTTTGTGCTGTTTGAAAAGAGCTGATGAGTCAGCGTTAATGGGGGGCCCACTTGGGTAAGAGAGAATCTGTTGTGTGTGTGCTGCTGTCACTTGTTCGGTGACGTGGCAGATGCCAGGGGGGCCCACCGCGTGTTGGAGCAGCAGAAAATGTTGGAGTGGGCTTTTTCCTGTGTGCTAGCCCGGTTGGAAGTCAGAGAGTAGACCGATTGGGGAGTTTAGAATATGAAGAGATGGGAGTTGAGTTTTGAAGAGGTGGAGAAGTGAAAGGTTGGGGGTTTGAGAGTTAAGACAATGAAGATATGGAGAGTTAATTGAGTAATTTATTAGGTGTGTAATTTTTCACTTTGGCCCTTTAACTTGTCCTATAAATAGCACCCCTTCTCTTCTCATTTCACACACCAAAAAGTAATAAACAAGAGAAAGAAAAAGAAAGAGAGAAAGAGTGTCCTTGTGCTTGGAGGAGTTCTTGCTTGGGGGAGTTCTTGCTAGGAGGAGGACTTGCTGGGTGCTAGGAGTTGGGTCCATCTCTCTTGTTGTTCAATCTTCATAGAGGTGGGTGTTCTCATGCTTTCTAATTATAGAATAATGCATGCTAATAATAATGAATGAGTAGTATAGAAAGTTTGATGTGATAAAATAGAATAAATCTATACTATTACTTGTTGTGGTAGTGAATCATGTTATGTTTAGTAGATTAAAATTTACATCATGTAATTGTTAATGAGAAAAGAGATAATTGATTATTTTGCCATGCACTGGTAATCATGAATGAAGGAATTATTGATTGTATGAATAATTGTTAGAAATTCTTCGTTTGATGAGCAAATGAATTCTTTTAAAGTAAAATTGATACTATTGATTTCATTTGGTAAGATATATAATTGTGTTACTTTTGATGGAATTGAAATTCATGTTTTTTTTTGTGAGTAGAAACTATTTAAAAGTTAGTCTTATTTTCTAAAATATGGATTATAAATTTATGAGTTACTAAACTCAGTTTATATGAACTAATTTCAGTCTAATAAGAGATTAGATCAAATAAAGAATCAAAATTTTATGAAATAGTGGGATAACAAAGAGTTTGAACAAAACCCTATAAGGTGATTAAATGTCGTAGGGTGCATCTGGCCTTGTGGTCTGGCGTTGCGTTGTCTCCTTGTTCGGCCTGGGTTCAAATCCTGTTACAAAACATTTTCCTTGTTTTTGTTTTAAACCTATTCAAATCCCGAAACTGTGTATAAGGGAATTTATAAGTCGAAACTGAACGCCAGAGTCCATTGGACTCACTGGCCAGCGGGTTTGGGTCTGGGCGTTGATTGTGGTTGACCAGAGGTCATGGGTTCGAAACTCGAGCACCCCTTTTTTGATTTTAGTATGGAAAACTTTAGATATAAACTTTATTATTGATATAAAATGAATTGGAAAATATTAAGAGATAATATAAAGTTTTCTTGTATATTTTTGAAGTATAAAATGGAATTTTGTGAATAGAACTTTGTAGTGAAGAAAAGCAAAGCATTAATTTGTGAAGTGATTTTGAGGAGATTATACTTTTGTTTTGTTTAATAAATATTTGAAGTGAATTGAGACATTGTAAGAGTTTGAATTTGTTAAATAAATTTTCTGCTGATAAAGATGTGTTCTTGAAAGAAATTATTTGCTATAGAGATTATGAATAACTAGATCATGATTAGTGTCAAGACTAAGAGAATGATTACTTTGTGGATAAGTGTTAAGACAAGTTATTGATCATTTGTGAATAAAATTGAAGATGAAAATATCTAAGTTTAAGACATGTTTATTTAAGGGTATGTGTACCCATGAGTTCTTGTAGATGAAAAAGTTGTGATTTAGAATTAGTGAGACCTCGGGTACCGGCACTATTGAATTGAAAAGAGTTGCAATATATTTTGAGATATGGCCATGGAGCTATCTCGTATTTGTTGATTAAGTCTGGTAGGAGGTAAAACTAATTCTAGGTATGGAAATTTATTCATGTCTTGAACTAAATAATTAGGCATATAAGTGAAGATGTTGTGAACCTGGGAAAACGTAAGTGGGTTGCTTCTATATAGTCGGCGATGGATCTCCGTGACTATAGACCCAGTCGGCGGTGAATCTCCGTGACTGTGGTTGCTCCGTGGGAGACGGGCTTTTATTTTTTATCTGGGACTTTGCGTAGTCAGGCGAATAGTTTGCCATACTGCAATGTATATATGTATACCGGGGCTAAATGGGCACTTGCGGGATGATTCGCACGATGAGGGATCGGTTATAACAGTCGGCGGTGGATCTCCGTGGCTGGGATCCATATTCATGGAATGATCTAATCCTTGTTTTATTACTGGATTGTTTCATGATGAGGGATCAAACCCTTAAATGTGGAGTACGTAGGTGCTTGCCCTCGGACCTATGTAGTATGGGATGTATAGAATCTGAACAAGTATGCATTAGTGTCATCCTATTATAAAATGTGTGCATTAGGCATTAAGGCATGACATACACTTACATGTTTAGCGTAGTCACAATTTAACACTTTGTTGTTCATTCAATTTTTGTGGTTTGTTAAAGTATTGAGATCGTTATATGTACGGCATAGAGAGGATGGCCGAGTATAACATTTTCATCAGTTGTAAGTGACTGACATGCCCACAGCTTAACATGCAGGTAATGGACTTTTATGAAGAAGTAAAGATGTTATGATGCAGTTGATGACTTACATTATTAAAGTCGTACAAGTTGTATTTTATTCTATTGTTGTAATTCTTTTATTCTTCAGCTATGTAACAACGTGTAATGAACTTTGATGTTGTTGAAAAGTTTTAATTTCCTTGTAAAATTGTACGAAGTGAAGTAAAGATCCTGTGAAATCTCGAATTCGGTCTTATTTGGAATTCGGGGCGTTACTGGGAGAGTTGGACTTCAGACTTACCGTTTTGTGTTTTAGCTAGTTGTGTAAGACCCCTCAAAATAGTATACATCTATTTTGTATTTTAATCTGTGCACGATTGAGAGTTGCACGTATTAATAGAATTTTCTCAATTTTAATTGAGTAAGTACTGAAACATATGATTATTCGATATGTTTTGAACTCAACGAAGGTGCAAATGCAAGACCGGAGTTGAGATATCTTCTCAATTAAGTCATATATTAGTCTTAACTATAATTGAGTTGGGACGTATACTATTGAATTATTATTTCGTATGGTAATAATATGATTTTATGTGTGTTATTACAAATTGTATGTACAAATTATTTGTGTGTATTTCAATTTCTATTGTGTGATTTTAATTAACCTAACTAACTCATTTAAATGGACTCAAACTAGACTTAAACTATACCCAAATGAACCCAACTTGATCCTAACTGACTCTACACTTGTAGTGTAGCATGTCATGTAACAAAAAACAAAAAAAAGAGTTGTGCATGTGTGGCCGGCCAAACACAAATTGGAGGGAAGGGTTTGAGTTCTTATATTTGGAATCTAGGGTTTCTTGTATTCCAAAATGCAAATGGGTGCACTTTCTCCACTCCTACACTCCACCTCCATCACAACCCAATCAAATGCAAGATGCCACTCCTTCCCCATGCATCTTGCCGGCCAAACAACCCC
Source organism: Hemerocallis citrina (assembly GCA_017893485.1). NCBI lineage: Eukaryota > Viridiplantae > Streptophyta > Magnoliopsida > Asparagales > Asphodelaceae > Hemerocallis > Hemerocallis citrina. The sequence continues at coordinate 180,890,140 of CM030362.1, forward strand.
CCACATCATGAAGAAGCCTCTTCTTAAACCCTCATTCAAGCCCCACTTCATTTCTTCCTTCATTCTACTTGCAAACCATTTCTACTACACTTATACACTAACTATAAGGAGCTACCTACTGAAATGGAGGAAGGAGAAGGAGAGAAGGAGTGGAACAAGGAGCCAAGGAGCCAAGGAGCGAAAAGGGCTAGGAGCTTGGAGCAAGAAGGGCCAAAGGCAAGGCTAGGAGCTTGAAGTTGTAATTTTCATCAAAATATTAAGGTGGGTGTTTCTAAACATTTGAGGTGTTTAATTTTTGTGTGGGAAATTGTGACGTAATCTTAACAGTATGAGGAGTCATTAAATGTGTAATTAAGTGGTAGAAATTTGTTGCATGTTAGTTTATTCGTGCAAGACTCGATGAAAACACAGTAAAGAGGTAAACAGAAAAGTGTGCTAGGTCTGGACGTTATAACTCAAAAATTACTTAGAGTTTGAAGTTAAAATTTTAAACATAGATTCTTATGCATGTTATACATCTTGCTTCCAAATTTCATAATTTTTGGAATTTATTTTCTATTTTAATTTAATACGAACTTGAACTTTGACTGCACAGAAAACCGACTTAACTTGTGTTCTAACTATGATTTTCAAAGCTTATAAATTTGTAACCAATTAAGATCTATTGCTGAAATTTTAGTATGTGTTTCGAATATGTGTCAAGTGATTAAATATAAAAATTTATAATTTTTGGACATCGTTTGCTATTTTTAGAAAATCCGAAACCACTGACTGTTCTGAAAAGAAAAGACAGAGTGAAGATGATCTGTTCTATTTTTAGTTAATATTCAAGATGTCATAATTTGAAAAGTACTAGGTAGAATCACTTGAATTTTAAGTATGTTCTGTTATCTTGTATTTAGAACCTATGTTCCAAATTTCATGAAGTTTAGAGATCATTTGCTATTTTTAAAGTATTTTTATGTTAGCACTGGTTAATTGTTGCTCTGTTCTGGAGATTATTGAATGCATGTTAAAGAATGGCTTATTTGTCCACTTAAACAAATTAATCTGAAGAAGTATATAACTAGAGAGTTTTAGACACATATAACATTTTTTGTAATGTCTAAGAACGCAAGGTTTGGATCAGTACACGAATTATAATGAATTTTGCAAGTGACGATGGAAACACACAGATTCATAAAGCTCACTCTTTTGTACTATGCCTATGAAATTGAGTTGAACTTGTAGAATATGAATTTTAAGTTGCTGTTGTGGGTCATAAATCATATTGTGGATGTGGAAATGAGTTAGGACTTAAATTATCTAAAGTTTCATGTTATGAGTAGCTCATGTGTGCTTGTAGACCTACAATATAGACATGTTTGTTCACTGTTTTGAAACAGGAATTGCGATGGATGTTTATGTATTATTGTTGATCACTTTGAGATGAGATTCATGCCCAATTTGTATTTGTGCTTGATGTCTACTTTGAGTAGAAGCATGGAGAGCACCCGATCGCATTTCTTTGAAGAAACGGGACGGGAACGATCCCGTTTTGGTATGAATGCCAATTGTGTGCTTGCTGTTTGGAAATATGATTTTTCATTTTTAGAGATCTTTAGCACTCTTTTTTAGTATTCTTGGTGTGAAATTTATTCTTAGGGTAGTGCACCCATGTTGGGCTATATTGGTTGAGTATTGAGACTCTAGAATTAAGTCATGTTGGTATATCTAGACGGGTAGAATAAGGACCTGTGTTGCATAGAACCCATGGGAGGAGACGACTCTTGCGCCGATGTGCTCGCCGTTCATGGAAGGACTCCATATTTGTGTTTGATGCTACCACTTGTCAATGACCGTGGAGCGTGAGGATAGTGGGAGCAATGTGTTTAGGTCGTGATATAACTCCAAGCGTAAATTGCGGTTGCGGTGATCGACGGAGTTGGTTCGTCGTTGGTTCGGGTCAAGTGTGGGCCGAGGCGGGCCAACTCTTGGACCGGATTAAGGGCCAAGTTGAGCCCTATTATGGGATGGGTTACGTTTTAATAATGAAAAAGGTAATTAACTATAAACGAGCCTACATGTAGAACTTACATGAAAGTTGATAGATTGCCTAACTAAGAGTGTCGACTAAAATGAAATAGAACTAGACTCGCCTAATAATTCACAATGAGATAATGAAAAAGGACTAGAGATTGATTAGAGTCTTGGAATTTAGATAATCAGATGACCAGGTAAAAAACTAGTAATCATATAATTAACCTTCTTCTTAATCTTGGTCATAGAGTGGGTTAGCACTTGTACCTTGGGTTAGTGGTGTTGTAGGACTAGATCGAGTCTTGGTTGAATGTAAGGACAAGCACTAGTGAGTGGTGTTCGTCTGTCAGGAGGAAGCGTGGCGTCATCACGCCTGACCAAATCCTAATTTCGTTTAACGCGGGTAGGAGACTTGGAGAAAGGCCCAACTGGGGAGCGGCTCAGAGGGAAAGGCTCTAATATCTTCGGCCAGAGTGCCTTTATGTTCGTAACAACTTTTGAGGAGGTCTGGAGTGGGGGTGTCTCGATTGCAAGTTCTGGTCTAGTATAAGGACGAGGGTAACGGAGTTGGGGAAACTCTATATCCGTCAGGTCCTATGTTGATCAATGCGGGCAGGAGGCTTAGAGAAAGGCCCTGAGAGTGATACTGTGGGAAATGCTCTATGTCCTTCGGCAAGGAGCCCTAGTGTTTGTCACTACAAACCGCAAAGGCTTTCTTGGCATTTTTTTTGGCTATCTCGGCGTTTATAAACATCGGGATAGACCGTAGCGGTGTTTCTGGAAACGCCGCTAGAAACGATGCAATAGTGAGCGTCGGGATGGATATAGAGTCTATCTCAGTGTTTTTTAGAAACGCCGCTATAGCCTATATCTATCCCGGCGTTTAATTGAAAAGCGCCAGTATAGAGCGTTTGTCAAGAAAAGGGAAAATGTAATCTATCAAGGCGTTTTTGACCTAAAACGCCGGGATAGGTTATCATATTTTTTTTGTAAAAAAAACACCCAATCCCGGTGTTTTTGTCTAAAAATGCCGGGATAGATAGGTTTTTTTTTTTTTTTTTGAATTTTAAAACATTTTTAATAAAAAATTACCCTGCATCAAAAATATTCAAATATATGAAGTACAAGAGAATTGACATTAATCCATACAATACAACTGAAAAATGTCACCAATAGTTACAAATTTAAAGCCTACAGCACAAGGGTAACAAATCTTAGCATCATCATCATCATGAAGCTCAAGAGAATGGACACCTCTTTCTTCACTGGTTCTTCCGTCTCACACCGAATCAGTTCAATATGGCATGGTGGTGACAAGTAAGCTGGAATGAAAAAATTGTGTATGGGCACGGTAAGTTCTGCATCTTTGCTTCTGAGCTTGATTCACCTGGATGTGAGAGATATCAAGTGCATCCACATCTAGACCTTTAACCTACACCATAAGAACCAGGGCACATTCTATTACTAGAACTCCATAGGATACAAGGTAAATAAAGATAACAGGCAGTATGGACTCCTTCAGTCTTTCTTCTGAATAGCTAAACTAGAGTCCTAACTCTACATTCAAAATTCAATAAAAGGTTGAATCATGAAGACAGAAACAAGATAGACATACATCTGCATTGCTCTCGGCATTCTTAAACAAGTCAAGTATGGAATGAGCAGATTTTGCTGACCAACGCCCTTGTCCATTTGAGTGACGGTTCTTAGCTTGATCAGTACGTCCAACTCCTCTGCAATACCTTCGGAAAGGGATGGCTTGTTTGTGAGCTATAACATCCTCAAGATACCTCTTAGCCTTGGCCAAAGGCAACTTTCTTTCTGATTGCAAATGCAGTCTCCCGGGTATTCTGTTCGCAATAAACAGTACATTTAGGACAAGTACAAAAGAATATTATAAACTCTCTAGCATATAAATAATATAGATAACTTCGTAACAAGTATTAGATTGGAAATAAATGTGTAGAATCAGTGGTAATCAATCACAACTAGAGTGTGATTTTCCGAAACATTCATAAAACTTCATTATTAAATTAAAGGAGAATATAATGGATATCGGCAGGAATTCGTAAAACTTCATTACATGACACTTTGGTTTCTGAAAATTATGATTTAAATATACCATTGTTTACTGAATCTTCTATCATCAACGGAGTTTGCAAAGATTCACCCAATAACGATGCGGATAATATTCCTGAAGGATACGACAGACTTGTCTGTGAAGACAACAAACCCCTGCTTTTTTCAGCAGGTTATCTAGTTTTATAATATCAAGAATGTGCTCCAATGTAAACAAAAATTCTAACTTTTAACAAAAATTCTCACCCACTCTCTATTCCTGTAATGTTAAAGGCCTCTATGCATAACCCAACCTAAACTGGATGTTCTCTAACTAAAGAAAACTACTAGAGTGACTGTTTTCAAATGAAACTCGCCTTATGAAAATGCATTGTTGACTGTAATGCATTGTTTTAGCTTCCAAAATAATTATTTCAAACCACTGAACCCACTACAACATTTATAAGCTACAGCGGCATATATACCCCGGCGTTTTCCTAGTCCTGCCGGGATAGGGTAGGACGAGGAATGATATTAAAATTTCTATCGATATACGGCTGTGTTTTACAACAAACGCCTCTGTAGAGCATCCTATAGCGGCATTTTTTTAAGAAATGCCGGTGTATGAAATGCCCTAATGTACATAAAATTCTTGTAACCCTACCGCGGCGTTTTTATTAAAGAACGTCGGGGTATTGAATGAGATAAAATCCCCAAATCCTCCTGAACCCTAACATTTCGCTGCTTCTTTCTCTAAATTTCCCAAAACCCCAAATTAAAGAAGGCGAAAAAATCGACCGCCATTTGTGCCTCCTTCCCTTCATCGCCGTTCCCGACATCTCCTCTGCCGTCGGAGTGGGTCCTGTCGCTATCCCCGCCTCTTTGTCGTGGTCACTCTTTCTCTCTCCCCCCCTTAAACTCCCGATCCTTGCTCTTCCTAATGTCGCCACTGTCGTAGCCCACGCCATCGCCTTCTACGTAGCCCGCGTCGTCGTCGTTTTCGTAGCCCCCGCCGTCAGCCCCCTGAGTCCTCCCCCGTCCCCCCACCGTCGAAAACTTCGGCATTGAGTGGTATAATACTTTATTCTTCGCGTTGGTATGAATTGTTTATCCATGTGCTAAATATAAATGTTATTATTGTGCTAACTACTTTTTTTACTAATAATTAGTCACACACCAAATAAATAAAGTGTCTTGTTCTTCTTGTTATCATATTGACCGCACGGCACCCTCGTTATTCGCCCTATTTCTCTCAACAGCAAATATCCTTCACCATCATCATCTCCTTGAACGGAAAAAAAATTCAAGGGAGACTATATTTGAATTGATATTAGACTCGAACACAAAGCGTTTGATCAATTGCCACAAAGGTGCTTGACATAATTCCCACAAAGGTGGTTTAGGGTTGTGTGAATAGAGTAGATTGTATTGATTTTAATTGTTTTTGATACAATTTTTGTTGAGATTTATTTATTTTAGAGTAAATTGGTTTACAGTTTATTTGTTTTAGGAATTTGATTATAGATTTTAGAGTTCCATGAATATAGTCACTTTTATTCTAAAATGTTTAATGTTCTAAAGTGTTGAATAATCTTGAGGTGTTATGTTTAATTGGAGTTACATATATTAATTAAAACCAGATTTTAGGGTTTTAAGAATAGAGTTGTTTTTGCTGAGATTTATTTGTTTTATAGTTAATTTTGTTAATAGGCTTTTAATACACTTGAAATTTATCATACTTGTTGACATATGTAATATACATGAAAATCAACTAGGGAATGTTTTTAAAAAGGTGAAATTAATTAGAAAAATGCATTTTCAATCTAATACTATTCAATATATCAAATTTAAATTTCAGATTGGGTGCTACTGTTATAATGGATAGAACTTGGATTAGTAAACCACGATTATCCAAGGAGTACCGGGATGGTGTTAAAGATTTTATTATCTTCGCCAAACGAAATTCCCATGATCCCAATTTAATTCTTTGTTCATGTCTCAGGGGTAAAAATTGTAATTTGAGGACATGTGACGTAGTACAGACACATTTGGTTGTCAATGGTTTTCTACAAGGGTACACATGGTGGTTTTGTCATGGAGAGGGTCATACGTCAGCTCCTGTTTGCCTGGTTGTATTAGAAAATGAAGATGAGCCCTTAGTGAACGATGACTTAAGTATTCCCGATGAAATGCATGCTTTGGTGCAGGATGCCTTGGGGATTCATAATGTTTCATTTACACCAATAATCCAACAACCCAAGTTCATAATGAGTCAACAGAAACATCACACAGTGGTGGTGGGGTGGAGGAGGAAATGCCTGGCTCCGGTCCTGAAATGAATAAACAGCACAAATCCTTCACTAAGTTGCTGGAAGATGTCAATACTCCTTTGAATCGTGATTGCACCAAATTCTCTAAGTTCTCATTCATTGTCAGACTATTTCAGATCAAATGTTTAAACGAGTGGTCTGCCAAGTCCTTCACTATGCTACTTGAACTATTGAGTGAAGCATTTCCAGAAATTTGTATTCCAAACTCCTCCCATAAAATCAAAAAATTCCTAAAGTCTTTTGATCTAGGATATGAGAAGATAGCAGTATGTCCAAATGATTGTATGCATTTTAGGAGAGGTAAGGAGAGTCTCGAGAATTGCAAAGTATGCAGTTCTTCAAAATGGGCAGAAACACCAAATCAAGACGATCAAACAATTGCTCTTGTTAAGGGAAGTGGGAGAAAGAAGCCTGCCAAACTATTGCGTTAATTTCCTTTGATTCCTAGGCTACAAAGACTATTTTTCTTCAAAAACTTCTTCTAATATGAGATAGCATGCTGAAGGTCGTAACAATGATGGGATTCTTAGACATCCTGCTGATTCTCAATCTTAGAAAAAAATTAATCAAAGATATCCCGATTTTGCGGAAGTTCCTCGCAGTGTGAGACTTGAATTAGCTAGTGATGGTTTCAACTCTTTTAGGCAAATGAGTAGTACATACAGCGGATGGCCTGTTGTGTTAATCCCATACAATTTGCCCCCTTGAAAATGCATGAAGTAGTCATCGTTTATTTTGTCCATGATAGTTCCTAGACCGAAAGGCCCCGGAAATGATAAAGATCTGTACCTACAGCCGTTAATAGATGAACTTCAGAAATTGTGGGAGGGTGTTCCTACATTGATGCAATGGCTAAAGAAACATTTTGTCTTCGGGTCGCATTGACTTGGATAATCAATGATTTTCCCGCATATGCAAATTTATCTGGATATACTACTAAAGGACGTTATGCATGTCCTTGTTGTGCTGACCAAACCCATTCAAGTTGGTTGTACAATGGCAGAAAGTTCTGCTATATAGGTCATAGGAGATGGTTGCATGACACACATATATTTCGGGCAGAGACAACAATATTTTATGGTACAGATGAGTGGGGACATGCTCCTGGAGCTTCATCTGGGTCAGATGTGTTGAAGCGGCTAGATGGTTATCAGTTCAAATATGGAAAAGAACAACAAGTCAGCAAAAAAGGCAAGAAAAGGGCAAGGGGGGAGCAACATGAGGACACCGATCTATGTGACGCAGATGAGTGTCACACCATGACGGATTTTTGCGCATGGAAGAAGAAGAGTATTTTCTTCAAATTGTCGTATTGGGAATTCAACTTATTACGACATAATTTAGATGTGATGCATATAGAAAAAAATATCGGTGAAAATTGTATAGGAATAGTTATAAAAGATGATCGAAAGACAAAGGACAATCTCAAGAGCCGCCTTGATTTGATGTCGATGGGCATCCGACATGAGTTGCACCCAGAGAAATTCTCGAACAAGAGAGTCACCTACCTCCTGCAATATATTCAACGTCAAAATCGGAGTTGGAATTGTTTTGCAAAGTTCTACTGGAACTTAAAGTTCCGGATGGCTATTCTTCTAACATAGCAAGGTCAGTCAACTTTAAGGAGAAGAGGCTTCAGGGTCTAAAGTCACACGACTACCACATCTTGATGCAGGATTTCCTTCCTGTGGTCCTAAGATCTTCAATGTGTGAGCAAATCATTACTGTCCTTAAAGATCTTTGTAGCATACATAAAAGAATTTGCTCACGAGTGTTCCGTGTTGAAGATATTGACCAATTGGAGCAGTGTGCGGCATTGACACTTAGTAAAATGGAGATGATATTTTCTCCATCGTTCTTCATTATAATGATTCACTTGATAATCCACCTTGTCGGTGAAGCCAGATTCGGGGATCCTGTACATTATCGGTGGATGTATCCCATTGAGAGGAAATTATTCATGTCTCATCCAAAACTGAAGCCTTCAATAGCTTGTTTCTTTTATTCCCATACACCATTCTAATGCAATAATTTTACATGTTTAAGTACCTATACCGACCTAAGGGTTATGTTAAAAATAGAGCATATCCTGATGGCTTAATAGTTGAAGGGTATTTCTCAGAGGAGTGTTCAAATTTTTGTTCCAGGTATCTACAGGGTGTAGAGACATCTTTCACTAGACCAAGGAGAAATCCAGATATTTCCAACCTTGATGGGGCTAAATATCTTTTCAAGACCGCTGGCACTACTATTGGTAAAGTTGATGCATTTGAATTAGATAACTTAACATGAGAACAAGCACATCGATATGTGCTAGACCACCATGCATCAGTGGAGCCATTTCGAGAGTAAGTCGATTTTGAATTGAAATCGAATATAATGAAAAACACAGTATGATATTAACTTACATTTGTCATTCCTTATTGATTTCCCTATATGCTAGTGAATTTGTCAGGGACATCAAAAAGAAGGGCTAGATGACCAAGAAGACTGCAACTACGTGAACAAAACAAGATGATGAATGAAAAGTTCCATATGTGGTTTGAATCCCATGGAGGTGAATTCAGAAAATACAGCTCATTCTTGATTATATCTTTATTATTCACGGTGCTGATACGATTTGTTCAAAATTTATAGGTACATTCTTTGGGTTGTGATGGTGTGTCATCTGAAATAAAAATACTTGCCAAATACCCCCAAAAGATGGTCAAAAGATACGCAGGATATATATATAATGGCTTCAGATTTCGTACTAAGGATCGTGAACGTAATTTGAAGTCTCAAATAGTGTAATGGTAGTGACTTCTAAGACTAGAAGTTATGCTTCGAAGATCGGCACGAGGCCTGTAGATGGAGATATCGACTACTGTGGGGTATTTACGGATATCATTGAGTTGAATTATTTCAGACATTTTCGGGTTGTCTTATTTCGTGGGGATAATGCTGGGTTTGATAAGAATTTTGCTAATAACAAAGATAAGTTAGGTTTCACAATTATAAACTTCGCAAATTGGATTCACACCAATACACACATTAGCCACGAACCATTTGCGTTCCCATCCCAAGTGCTACAAGTGTTCTACATTGAAGATCCAACCCTGCCAAAATCGTACGTGGCTCTTACTATGCAACCAAGAGATGTATTCCAACTGGGCGATACTTCAGAAGATGAAGACGATGATGTCATGAATAGTTACATTGCAGACAATTTTTCTGTGTTTTATGTAAATACAACCGATGGCAGTATTTGCCCTACTTGGCTCTGCACGGATGGAGAAGAGGGTGGTGTATTGGAAGATTGTAATGTAGTTTTGAAGACTAGTTTAAATAAATAAATATCAATTTTGATGGCATCTTATACTCCTATGTTTTGATGCTTGTTGTAATTTTTCATAGTGAGTTTGCAATTTATATCACAAATATTAGGGTAATGCTACACCTACTACCAAATCTACTACCTTTATCTTTACTACCTTAGGTGGCACACTTCTATTGAATGTTTCTACCACCTACTCTACCATAACCTCCAATAATAGTGTGCCATCTAAGGTAGTAAAGATAAAGGTAGTAGATTTGGTAGATGTAGCATTACCCCCAAATATTATATACGGATCAATTTATAGTGATTTGCTTGATTTTTCATATTTAATATTATATGTCTTGTAATTTTCATGCCTTAAATCTTGTTAATTTGTCTTCAAAGTAAATGTATATATGCATACATTGTTCATTAATTGTCACATTTATGTATTCTGAACATGTTGTATGTTAATTTAATTATTTGTTTTAATTATTTGTTAATTATTCATCTTTAATGATTTTATTGATTCTGTGATAGGTTGAAGATGTCATGGCGATCAAAAAGGATCAACACAGTGGAAGGCAACGAAGGTCAAGGGGAGGAGCAGCCATTAGAAAATAGTGGCAGTCAAATGGAGGAGAGAGAGGGAAGCACGCCCACTGCTAAAAAACATAGTGGACAGACAAAGATGTCAGGGGTATGGAAATTGAAGAACAACGAGATGATTGTTGTGGACAAAAACACTGCCGGACAGCCTATGGGAGCGAATGCAGGTAAATTCGCATCGTTTATTAGTGTGATTGCAAAGAACTCTCGCATAATCCCTTTGTCATATGAAAGTTGGACGAAGGTGCCCACCACGACAAAGGCGAGTGCTATTTCAACAATCAAGGTATTCACCTTTACAAAAACTAAATGAATGATATTTGGTTTCTGCAATTCAGTTATCAATTTGCTAAAGTTGTCAAATTTTGCAGCAGTACTTCTCTTTTCCAGACTCACTCGATTCTTGGATGGAAAATTCATTGTCAAAGAAGTGGAGAGACCACAAGAGTGATTTGAAGGGGAAGTATTATGACAAAACCAGGTCCGAGGCGGATAATGTGAGGGATGTGCCACCCGATGTCGAGCCTTTAGATTGGCGATTCCTCGTTCACTTCTGGAGTTCGGCGGTTGGGTAGGTATTTACATTACTAGTCAACATTTTAATGTCATCGTGGTTGTATACCTACTCTAAGTTATATCGTTGTAATCATTGTGGAACGTACATAAAAGGGTGGAGGTCGGTGTTGCCATTTGTTCACAGCAGCTTGTGTTGCAGACTGCTGATACACACAGCTTTGCTCTCGTTCGGGAAGAAATGGTAAGCGCAATTCACTTGATCAGTTTTGGCTTACATTTTTATATTTATAATGAAGTCATCTTACTAATATATAGGAAGAAGAAATGGGTCCTATGACCTTTGGCCATATAGACTTTTTCGATGCCACATATAGGTCCAAAGATGGGATGTTTGCAACCCCTGCGGCAGAGCAGATTGTGGTAATTTTTATATCATATTGAACGAGTCTTTGATTTTGACAAAAGCATGTCCAATTGAATAAATGTCTCGTATTTTGTTAATTCCCGTCCTTTTGCAGACTAACGCTAGAAAGAAGTTTGATGAAATGTCTTCCACTTTTTCCTCTGCGTCTGCGGCGGCTTCCACCAACCCATTAACACGGCAGTGCCTTGCCATGATTGAAGTGAGGGGAAAAGAGCGACATGGATGTGTACGTGGTATGAGGCTAGGACCACCCCCACTTGGTTATTCGGTCAGCGTGCATCTACTTCTAGTGGGACTGAGAACGAGGAGATGACACAGTTGAAGGCACAAGTGGCACTCCTGCAAGAGCAAATCTCATAATTAATCAGACAGCAGTCTCCAGTCCCATCACCTGTAAGTTTTTTAGTTGGTAGAGAGGCTATTTATAGTTTTCATTGGATAGTCATTATCCGAGGTTCTAAAAAATTAACCTAACAAGGTACTAAATAATTAACCATTTAATACAAGACATTAAAAATTACATGATATTTATTATCACAAACAGGCGGTGTTTTCATATGTCAACATATTTCTTGCATCTCTATCACATTGCTCAGTTTGGATTTCATATGTCAATATATTTTTTTATCACAAACTGATACGAAACGGACATGGAAAAAATAACAACAGGAACTCACTGAGAAAAAAAACCACTATCTATCACACATTGTTCAGTTTGGATTTCGAGTACATTGTATCTCAACTGAGATTTAGATACATCAACAAATTTATTAATGGAGTGATAAATTTAATAAGGACATTACTTTCTTTTAAATTTTAATAAGGACATTACTTTCTTTTAAAATTTAATGAGGACATTACTTTCTTCTTCAATTCTTCTTCTGCCCCTTTGCAGTTTGCAAAGCAGCAAACAAATATGGCAATTGTTGTTCCACCTTCTACTGCAAGCTGCAAAAGGATCATTTAGACCAATAATATATCTAAGTGTTGGGAAAAAAGGAAGATGTTGTTTTAAAGTAATAGAAAGGTTGAATTCATTGAGCATTTAGAACCGTACTGACCATTAACAACATAAAAACCATCAGAAGGATGAAGGTGGTGTAGTTCTTCTTCCCGATGCAGTTGTTTAACCACTGCGAGAAAGAACGGTTTAAGTACAGTTATCAATATAACTGGATTGCATAGTTATTATATTCAAAGAATACTAAATAATTTGAACTTCCAACCCCCTCACCCTGCAATGGTGATCAAACCCATCTACGCTGTAACCCCCATTTCCGCAAATACGTATTTTCTGAGTATTTTTCTGTATTTCGATATTTATAACTTTGTTATTTGTTAAATTCGTTTTGAATTTCATGTTAAAGTATTTTTCTAAACAATAGTCATAATTATTTCGAATAAACTTTGTTTCCATTTCTACTTGATCAACTAGTTACTTTTTAACTCAAATCAAAATATTATTACTGTTTGGACTATTTTAACAAATTTCTATTTTTACATAATGATATTGCTCTGAAAATTGCTATTGTTGTTAGTATTATTTATTGTTATTTTGTTATTATTTTTATTATTATTATTGTCACTGTTATTAATGTTAGTATTTTTATTCTTATTGTTATTATTCTTACTAATTGTTATTATTAGTTTTATTATGGTTATTGACATGGTTATTTTATTATTCTTATGGTTATTGTGATTATTTATTATTATTATTGATTATTAAAACAAATCCCTTCTTATTTAATAATTGTGTTTATAATTGTTTCAAATAATTTATGTAATGTGATACAAATTATATTTTTATTATAAATCATATTTTACCAGATATCATATTATTTTGTATTTGGGTTTATATTGATATTTATATTCATATACAATCTATTTTTTTATTTATTGGATCTAAACCCAATTACCCAATAGCCCTATATATCACTTTTTCCCCTATAAATACTAATCTTTTAATTAAACCCTAATTATTTCCCTAACCCTAGCCGCTCTTACCCCGCCCACTGTGCTAACCCCCTCTCTCCACTGTTCATCCCTCCCTGTCTCCCGTTCTCTCTCTCTATTTCCCCATCACTGTCTTCAATCCCATCGTCAACCCTTCGTCCACCTCTCCTCGTCATCCCCATGCCACCGCCATCTCATCCCCGTCCTCGTCCCAACCTCGTCGCCATCAACCCATCGTCTTCACTTCCGCTCGAACCCATTGTCGCCATCGCCATTCGTCGCCGCCACCACTCATCGCCTTCATCGAACCCTCTCTGCTCACCCCCGTAACCATCGAAGGTCCCTCGCCCTTGTCGTCATCGTTGAGCGCTCGAATTCCCTGCCGTTCTTGCCTTCTCTGTTTCGGCGAAACAGAGCGCTCGAGCACCACTGTCGTCGCTTCCCGACCGTAACACCACTGCCAGTCGTCGCCGCCCTCGCCGTGACTGACGCAGTCGCCGTGGTCGTCGCTCACTCTCTCTCTTTCTCTGTCGAAGTGGAGAAGAGAAATAGTGGGTGATTTTGATGTTTGGTGTTTTGGGTATAGGCAATCCGAAGTCGCTGTTTGCTGTTTTTTGGATCCGGTGTGGGGTTGTGTTGCTGTTTTGCTGTTTGGTCTTGGATTCGCTGTTTTGCCGTTGCACGTGTCTCGCCCGTATTTTGGATCGTCGCCCGGAATTCTGATCCCATTATTCTAGTTATTCGAATTAATCTTCTAACAGACAAGTCTCTTCTTGAACTAGTATTTTGTTTTGTTCAAGATTCCTTTGATCTCTACAAGTAGATCCAGTCCTTTATCATGCTGTTATTTGAAATTCTATTAAGTCTATTGAGGGTTTACACGAGCTAACCTGAGATATTCTTAACATCATGCCGCTCTCTTTGGTCTAAAACCTAGTCTCCCTTGAATCTTGCATATGCACAATTACATGAAAAATAACTAGATCCATATTATAGACTTGTTTGATGTATTAGACATGTTAGATTGATTTGATTTGATAAATTGATTACCATGCCTGTGAAATTGCATCTTAGAACTGAAATTATGCATGTTAAACACCTAAGAACACTTTGATTATTAATTTGTATGGAATGTAGGGTTGTATAATTTAATTGTTGCCTATTAATGTCAAAATAAATTCGAGAATCTAGTTATTTCTTTTTTAATCAGATTTTTGACCATGTTGCTGTAATATTTTGAAATAACTTTTTGAACATGAAATTTAGCCCCAAATGTCTAGTTTACTACCCTTTTTGCGGACTAGAATTTCGATGTGTAATCTATTAGATATCATCATTTTAGTACAGCTATGTCAGAATTTTTAGATTCACAAATGCATGCATATCTTGCTGTTCCATAATTTATTTGACCATGTTAACAGTAAAATAGAAATCTGAAATAAATTTGGCAGGACCTAAACATGTGTAGGAACTACCCAGAATTTTTATAGATTTATTTGATGAGTTTTCTGATCTGAAACAAATAGGTGAACACAATTTACAACTTACTGCCTGAACATACAATCTGAAAAGAATAGAGTTTTCACCATAGTTTCTGTAGTTTTTATATGCCTTACATATATTTGCCGGAACCGGCAGAGAGTCTAGTTTCTAGAATTTCTGACGGATCCAGATTTGCTTTTCTGTAGTAGTAGTAATCCATGTTTTTGTATAGCAAGGTCATGCTGTCCTGATCATGTGATGTGTGTATAATTGACTTGTTTGCTTCATGATTTGTCTGTAACGAATAGAATTAGTCACACTTAGTATCATAGAATATTTACACCTTCTTGCATGCTCATATAGGATGAAAATAAACTAATAAAAAGTCGGGGTGTTATGGGTTGACTTGGTAGTGAACAATCGGAGACAGTACTCGGTATGGGTTCCTCGCCAGCTAATTCCCGTAAATTCCTGAACATCCTGAACATCCTGAATATCTCGTACATCCTGTAAATTCTCGATTACTGAACCAAGTACACGAACCGTGAATTCATAATCAGTCTAAAATGTTCACTGTGTGTTTGTGCCGAACCTGTAGAATGGGACATAGTAGTACGTGCACTAGATAGGCTAATAAAATGAGTAATAACCTACATGCTTGATCCTGTATAGAACTTGACTTGACATCACTCATTACATGTGTGATTAATTGTAGACCTTTGATATTATTGCCTGCCTTTGCTTTGTTCTTTGACTTTGATCATGTCCTTTTTCTTTGATATACATGCTTCCTTTATCCTCTATTTTTCTTACTTGCTATCCACGACTTACTCTAAGGACACTCTTTTCTCTCTTTTTAGACCAAGAATTTACAGGTACCGAAGGAGCAATACAAGAAGAACTTGGTGAGCAAACTCTCTGAAGATCGGAGCTGTACCATTAGAATGATATAGCTATCTCTTGTTATTTGCTTATTGTATTGCTTTTATCATACTTTGTATTCCGGGATTCTATGACCCAAAGTTTGTTTTTATCCCAGATGTTGGATAATTATTTGGTGAACTTATTTCATGATTATTTTGAAGTTTATTCATTGTTTATGTGGTTACATTTCTCTTACGTGGTTGTATTCTCTTGTATATTGTTAAGTTAATGTGCTACAGCTTATGGATGATGTATAATCATTCGCTGGACCTTTGTTACGTGCTCGTATTTCCGTATTTTGGGAAGCGGGGCGTGACATACGCAATGGTCGCAAGGTCTGCAATGCTTGCTATGTAACTTAACCTATAAAATGAAGATTTCATCATTCATTCGACATCCACTTTCACATGCAGTACTGTAAGCAAGTAAACACTAGGCCTAACTATCCTGACATTTTCAAGAACGAAGAAATTGTATCGTATATTTACCTCAAAGTCGCAAAGATCACAAAAAGTAATGTCCTCATTCTTCATATAAGGCGCAACTTTTCATCTCTTGTTTTTTGCTGCGTACTTCATGTCTAGCTTGAGGCGATTAACTGTTTGGATCCAAAGTCATGCCTTGGGGCTTAAAAATCTTCTAATACTTGACTGCATGACACTTACACAGACACATGAAGGCTAAAGGCTATCTATTTGGTTCTTCAACCTAACAGAGCAAAAATTGACTGCATGACACTTTCCACCTGGTTACTTAATTTAAGAGTACTAACATGCAGTAAATTTAATTTTAGTTTCTCCCTCTCTCTTCCTGAAATATAATTTTTCGCATTTTGAGTGGCTTGTATCTCAAGCCCAATATGTGCAGAATCTCCTCCGGAGTCGCCAAATGTGTGTACAAGTCACCTTTCAAGTTTAATAACAAAGTGTTATTTGCTCAAAGGCCACAGCTTAGTCACTTTTCTACTCCCGGACATGAATTTTGATGCAATTTCATACTTTGAACTTCAAAGACTAGGTAAATACTTGATATTCATATTGTTTCTGTGCTGAAGGGAAGTTAAAATTTATGTAATTTAGACTTACTCTTAGGCAACCATTTTTGTTTCTGAAGTGTATCATGCTTCTTTTTTGGGTGGATGGCTAGCATATTACCATCAGTTCTCTATTTCTCTTTACATCATGGTCTTTTTTTGGTGGATGACTCTAGTTTATGTACTATGAATTAATAAGTTTGTTTTATATAGTTTCATGTAGAATGTTCATTAATTGTATGCATAGTTTATAACTTTATATCGATATTTATTAAATTTTTTTTTTTTTTTTTGCACAGGACGGCCCAATCATTCCATGAAATGTTAGTCGTGCAAATGAAGGAAATGCAACCGATGAAAATGGAAGCAACTCGAGAGGTATGTAGTAGCGGTCGGCCAAGTCTTCTTGGGGTTATGATATAGTTTGTTGTGTCAAGTACTGTTATATTTGAATATTATGTAATTTCTGAATTATTTTGAATGCTTGGAAACTTAATGAAATGTATGTCACTTTATTATGCTTAATTAATTATTGTGTTTGGTTGTGAATTGTATTAATATGCCTGAAATTTGGGGAATTATTTGTGAATGATTGTACAGGTGATTGAAATGATATTGTCTATTGAATTGTATTGTATTATTGATTTTTTGAAAATTGAATTGTAAATAGGGCTGAAATTTTTTTTCATAAAACCCTACACCGGCATTTTGAAAACGCCGGGGTGTTGAATTTTGAAAAATGTAAAAAATGAAAAAAATGTAAAAAAAAAAGAAATAACATACCAGCATTTGGAAATTACGATAGAGCGGTATTTTATGAACGCCGGGTAAGTATTAGACAAAACCAGCCTCATATGAAAATACCTTTACCCTGGCGTTTGGTAAAAGCATCACGGTAGTCCCCATCTCTACCGCGACGCACGCTCCCGCGGCATTTGTACCGGCATTTTCATAAACGCCGGGGAATGCAACATCGGCGTTTATAAATGACGGGGAATAAAAAATAAAATGTCGGGAAAGCTGATTAGTGTTGTAGTGACCCTGGCCCTAAAACAGATGATTTAATTGAAAGCTCCAAGCTAGTAACCAATATATTTTCATGCGCCGTCCTAGTTTTCTTTCAATTATATCAGCTAAAACAAATCACTCTCTAATTTTATATGCAGATAATATGTTAGGATACAGCTTTGATACTTTACAGGGCATGCATTCGGTCTATAGCGAATATGAGTTAGCGAATATGAGTATAGAAAAGTACGCAATATATAAAGGCAGGTAATGCAGGCATGTAATCCAATTGATTAGTGATTATGATGAAGTTGGCAAACCACAATGCCTTGACCCTATATTGACGTTATCGTGTCCCTTTTAAATGTACAATATTACCTCAAGAGTGAAGACTTAACTATATTCAACGTACACATTTCTTTTAATCTGCTTATAAAAACATGTCTTATCCTTAGTGTTCTATCACAGCCTCATAATCAGAATTGAACCTTCAACTGAATACTCCTAAGTATTAATGCTCATAAATACATACGCTAAAAGCAGTCTTGCAGGCCAAATATTGAAAGATACACTGAACATATACATGTTCTAATTTAACCCCAAATGAGTGCATGAGTTGCTCACAGATCATTTTACTCTTGCAGTAAGTTCGAAAAGATAAATTCAAGGTATAACTTTTTCCCTGCTTATATAATGACGAGATAGCACATTACATTCATCCACCTAAGCAAGATCAACTATAATCACTTCAATTACAAACTCCAAAAACAGTTCAATTTGATACTAACCCGTATTGAAAGAAAGAAAGACATACCTCTATATGATCTTTTTCTGTGAGTTCGATAGCAATTTCACCTCATGAATTTGATCAAACAGTTGTGGGCAGTAATCAAAAGCAGGGCAGTAGACTTACAAGGTTATTAGCTAGGCAGTTAAAATCGATTTTTGGACCTAATCGGTCTAGAACCGATTAGTGATTAATCGGTTAATCGGAAAATAATCGGGGATTAAATCGGAAAAATTATTATTATTATTATTATTATTATTATTATTATTATATATATATATATATATATATATATATATATATATATATATATATATATATTAAAAAAAGATATATCCTTATTATGTAGCAACCCTAAATCCTAACATAAAACTATTATGAAATTATCAAATAGGAAAATATAGTAACAGAGAAAAAGAAGAGAGTACTTGGTTTGAGGTGGGTTTAGATTCTGGATGTGGGTCGGGTCGGGTTTGCTGGTCAGTTCCATAAAAAAAAACGGGGAGGAGAAGCAGTGCGAGCAACAAGAAGAGGAAGTGGAGCAGATGCGGGTCGGGTCAAGTATGCGATGACACGGGAGGAGCAACGACGGGTCAATTTGAGTTTGCTCGAGGAACAAGAAGAGAACCAGTTTGGGTTTGGGTTTGAAGAGAATCAGTTTGGGTTTGGATTTGGGTTTGCGCGAGAAAGAAGAAGAGAGCAGCGACATGTCAGGTTTGGGTATGCGCGAGAACCAGAAAGAGGTTTGAATTTTGGATTTGGATTTGAGTTTGGGCCGGATTAAGCCCAAATAATGCAAATAAGCATGAAAATTAGAGGAGGTGATTTAATCGTTAATCAGTCACTTAAAATCGGCCGATTAACTACTAATCGGCTAATTATACCCGATTAAATCGCTAACTATTGAAATATTATAAATCGCAAAAAAAATAATCGCTTAGCCTCCAATTAGCGATTAATCGGAGATTAATCGGGCGTAATCGGGAATTTTAATTGCGTAGGTTATCAGCTCCTTGTGGAAAGTGGAACATCTGCAGTGAGTGCCTATATTAGAGTTAACATGAATATATTAAAAGATGTATAATAAAAATACAATAGATCGCCTTCATAAATTTGTTTATGTTCCATCGCCAACCTTAATTTTTCCCCAATTCCACAAACCCTAATTATTCTTCTTACAATCCCAAATTCTCAAATTCACAAATTAACCTATTATCAAAATTTCAAATTCTTACCTAGGGTTTGAGAGAGAGAGAGAGGAAGATTGATGATGATGATCGCTATGATGGCGACGGCATCAGCGACGGCAACGGCGGTCGGTGACGGCGACATGGGCCCGTGGTGGTCGGGGCGTTTGTGAGAGACGTGGGGGCTAGGACGGTCGGGGCACGGCGACGTGGGGGGCACGGGGGTCACGGCGACGTGGGGGGCACGGGGATCACGGCGACGTGGGGGCAGCGATCAACGATGGCAGGGTACGGCGACGGCGATTGGGGGTTGGGGTTCGTGAGCGGGAGAAAGAGATGGAGAGGGGATATGAAAAGTTCGATCGGGTTGAGGATAGGAAAATTGTTGTTTAAATGTTTAACTTCCTTTACACCGGCATTTTTTTACATAAAACATCGGTATAGAGCTAACCTACCACGACGTTCGTAAAAAAATGCTAGAATATAAGGGAGTATTTTATTTTTGTTAATAACGGGGTTCTACTCTGGCATTTTACCGAAACGCCGGGATAGAAACGCCGTAGTAAGCCATTTTTGTTGTAGTATGTATATCAGCTTTTGGTAGGTCCGGAGTGGCAGAATTACCGCAATCTACTATGGGTTCAGCCGCGACAGAGTAAGCGTGTGACTGCGACCCTGGGCATAGTAGGAAAAACATGAGGTAATGGACACCACTACTGACAGTATCGACAGGTATTAACCGGACGACTGCAACCTCATCATCACTAGAGTATCAGAGACAGGAGATAGCACAAGAGTAGGATTCATAGCGGGGGGTCAAACCCCATCAACTGAAGAACGTCATTTGGTTGGGGAATGTGTAGTATGAGATGCATATCTCTCCAATCAAGTGTGCAGTAGAATAAAAGAATCGTGTGCATTTTTGTATGCATTAGATCTAGGCCGTGGCATACACCAACACTTGATTTGACATCACTTTTTTCTGTGCATCAAATTTTGGTTGTTGAGGTGTGGAATCATTATAGTATAGCATAGCAAGGATTGCTGTATTATAACATTGCGTCAGTTGTATTCAACTGACGTGCCCACAATTTATTAGATTTGTTGGATTGCTGATCGTAGAGCGGGGAACTCGAGATGCGGATGGCATTTAGTGGAAAGACATTGTCCAATTTGTTGATGAGGTTCCTAATCGTTATACAATGTAATTTGTTGATGGAAATGATCGATGTAAATTCATGATATAATTTTCTTGAACAATTTTGTACATTAATAACATTTGTGGCAATAAAAGTTTTTAATTTCCTGTGATTTTGTTGTGTTGTGACTCATTTGAAGAAAAGATTCTGGCTTGTGTCACGGGTTCTGGATATTGGGAACTCGGGGCGTTACAAGTTGTAGGAGCAGCTCTAGGGAAGTGTTAGACTCCGAACTTGCTGTATGGGTTCTCCAACAAATTGTGAGAGTCACATCGAGTGGAGAGTTGAACTACGAATGGTGCTTTTGCTTGTTTCTTTGGAATAACTACAATCTACGATTTTGGACCTGTAATCTTTCTTTAAAGAATTTTAACTAGTTTCAGGAATAGATCGAATGGAGAGTTGAACTTTGAACGTGCTTGGTTGCAGGTTGCTAAAGTAACTCCGAGCCATGGGTATGGATTCCGAACTTGTTATTTTAGGTGTTAACAGGTTGCAGGAGCAGATCGAATGGCGAGTTGAACTTTGAACTTACTTTGTTGCAAGTTGCTATAGTAACATCGAGCCATGGGTATGGACTCCGAACCCATCTTAGAAAGAGCTTTTTATGAGTTTCTGGTGCCGTTTAACTCATTGTATGAATCCATAGAGTTGTAAAATAATTCTACAAAAATTAATACTGAATTTTATTAAAAAAATAAAACTAAGCGAGTGCTCTAGTGGCTGACCTTTATTACATGTGGAAACCGGTAGCAAAAGTGGTCTTTATTGAAAAATAAAACTAAACAGCTGCTCTAGTGGCTGACCTTTATTTAGAAAATATAGAAAGTATATAGAGGAGGCAGGCGTTAAGCGCCCTTGTTGAACTTCATGATGTGTTCCACTTTTCAAGTCCCTGCAGATATCTCCTTGCCCCCCGGGTTTTCAAGCTAATGAGCCGTTAGTGTGCTTCCCATTATTTTGCATAGAGAATGAGAGATCTTCAGGTTTGCCAATGTGTTTTGGCAGGA
Source organism: Hemerocallis citrina (assembly GCA_017893485.1). NCBI lineage: Eukaryota > Viridiplantae > Streptophyta > Magnoliopsida > Asparagales > Asphodelaceae > Hemerocallis > Hemerocallis citrina. The sequence continues at coordinate 180,911,977 of CM030362.1, forward strand.
CTAGTTCTTTCTGTTGGATGAGTGGAGGGACTTTGGGTGGGGATTCAGGTTTATTACTGTATTATGATGAGAACAAATTTGGACATGGTGGGAGATGATTTGACAGATTTTGAAGTTCCTGGCAGGATTTTCTATGGCAGTGGCTACACGCTTGTTCACGGACTTGGAGTTACGGTGATTGCTTTCCGGTGGTAGTTCTATGGCGTCAAGGGGGAAAACCAAGCCCCCATTGGGGCGATGTAGCATGCTCGTGCTGCCTCTTGGCTCCCTGCAGCTTGACCAATGCCTGCTGTTGTTAGGAACTTCATTTTCATGTGGTAGGTGGAAGCAACTGCATGAAAGGTCGTCAGGCCTAGACGACCAAATATTGCATTGCACACGGCTTAGACATCTACTACCATAAGTCCAGTGCTTCCGTTCGAATAGCAGGGGCTTTTCTTGCTGTCACATCGAGTGTGATGGTTCCTTTTACTTGAATAAGTACACGAGAGAATTTGTGGAGTGTATAATCGGCTGGCTTGAGCGGTCTCAGGAGAGCTTCATGCCATTGTCTACCAGATGCAGCGTACCTCATGATTCACCATGCAAAAATTTATGAGCATTGCGTCGTAGTGAGGTGTTCAGACATCTTCTAAGTCTTTGTCGGAGAAAGATATCGGGACCCCGGTGCTCTTGCAGGTGGAATGTTATGTACTGAGTTGACTTCCCTCACGAAGGCTTTGCGGGAGGAGTTCGAATTTCCCCATCAGCCCTCCGTGGATGGAGTAGATAATGACCATGTGTTCTGAATCTCGTGATTCGGAGAGCCTCTTTTGACGCTTATTAGCCCCCGTGCTGGAGGGGTTTCAGCATTGTTGTATTGTTGGAAAAATTAAGAGAGATAACCCAGGTGAATTAGGCTTTCAAGTTTTTCTTTAAGGGCTCGACAGTTGTCAGTAATGTGTCCATGGACTATGTGAAATGCGCAGAACTTATTTTTATCTCTTATCTTGCTAGTTGTGGACATCTTAGGCGGAGGGCGGATTATTCCGTTCTTCTCAACTTCCATGAAGATGGTTGATACGCTTGCGTTGAAAGGAGTGATTGTCGAAGCGTGGTGCTGGAGGTGGATGGCATTAACCGGCGTCATCAATATGAAATTTCTTGGGCCTTTCCTTGTTTGTATTTTTTCGTTTGTTCCCGGACGATAAATCGTTCTTGTCTTGAGGATAAAGAGATTCCTCGAACTTGATATATTTGTCACACCTTTCTAGGAGCTCAATATAGTCTTTAGGAGGCTTTCAGGTTTTTGTTAGTGACGTTGTGGCAGAAGGCGGCAACCCCCACTGATGAGTCTAGGGAGGAGATGGATCATGCTTCGGCTGTGAAGCGCTTAACTCGGCAGTACTCCGTCCTTTTACTTTAATTCCAATAAGGAGGCACTAGTTTTTTTCAGCCTTGTAGCTAATAACGAAGTGGCTATGAAGAGTTCAGCAAATTGGTCAAAGGAGAATATTCACTCCAGAGTGAGGCAGAGTACCATTCCCTTGCTGATCCTTTCAGTGTTGTGGGGAATGTTCTGTTCTGCACATGAGCTCATCTGTGGCGTTGTAGACCATCATGAGAGTTCTAAAACTATCAATATGGTCCACCAGGTCTGGTTCACCATCGCATGACTCGAATTGAGGAGCTTTGAAGGTCTTTGGAATTGGTGCATCATGGATGGATTTACTGAAAGGAGGTCGGCTGGGGCGGTAGGCCCTGCTGGAGCGGTTCCCTTCATTCCTTATATGTTCTAGGCGATCTTCTACTTCTTGGATCGGCGAAAGACTTGATCGTCTGTAACGCTCCGAATTCCAAACACATGTAATTCGTAGAAAATATAGGATCTTTTACTTCAAATTTGTACAAATTTACAAGGAATTTAAAACTTTTTCATTACACATTGTCTGTTACAAAATACACAGCGGAAGTTATAACAAAATATACAACTTACATTCAAAAACTTTAGCCTGGAAGTAATCTTCAGTACCAATTGATCTTTATGTCCTTTGCGAATCCAAGTCCTGCACTGGCAAACTGTGGGCACGTCAGTTGCATACAACTGACGCAATGTTATACTACATTGATTCTCTTACTTTAGCAAACACAAACTTAAATGCACAACAAAATGAAAAAAATGACTATTCTAAACATGTCAGTGTATGATATGATTTAATGCCTAATGCATTCATTACACTACAATAACACTAATGCATACTTGTTTGGATTCTATGCATCTCATACTACATAGGTCCGAGGGCAAGCTCTTACGCACTCCACATTATAGGGTTCAATCCCTCACCATGAAAATTCTACTACGGTAACAAAAGCAAGGTTTAGACATTCCGCGAGTACGAATTCCAGTCTTGGAATCCACCGTCAGACTATACAGAATCCTTGTCGTGCGAACATCCCGCAAGTGCCGCTCTAGTCCCGTTATATATGTAGCGCCCCAAATTTCCAATATAATATCTCAGAAATATGTAGCACAATTCCCAGCATCTACCTCAATGTAATAGTAAACATAGCCAAAACACAGATAATTTTTTCAACTTTTATTACATCATTTCTTTACAAAGCACAGCAGAAAATTAAACACCTTGAATTACAATTCTTTTTTTTACAACACATTCTTTTATAATTTACATAAGCCACAATATTATTCTACCACATGCATCCAAATCCCAAGCCATAGGTACCTACCTGTAAAACATGAGGATAGAGATAACCCTAACCCCCAAAACTACAGGGGTCAGCCATAACGGTGTGAGTGACATCAAAAGAAATACAATCATAAATAAAACATAGAGAATAAAGTCATAAACAACATATATCAACAGTAATAACAATGGAAATATGAAATAACCATAAATAAAATATGAAAACATCAAGTGGAACTAGACTAAGTGTCAAGTGTAGGAATACAGAATACATCATGCATAAAACCAAGTCAAGAAAACACAAATGCAGGATGATGACTCTCTAATGCATACTTGTCGGATTCTATGCATTCCATACTACATAGGTCTGATGCAAGCTCTTATCGTTCTCAACTTTATAGGGTTAAATCCCTCGTTATGCAACTAATCCTACTACGATAACTACTACGAGATTTAGATAAACTGTGAGTATCTAGCCCATGCCCCGATAATTTTGGAGGTCAGTCTGTATCCACAGATAATTCTAGAGACTATTTCACTCACACCTGGAAATCTTTGAGAATACCCCACACCGCAAGCTATGGCGCCTCATCACACGAACACCCCATGAGTTTCCCTTCGACCCCGATAATTTTAGAGATTAATCCCAAACAGTAGGTAATTTCGAAGACTATTTCACTCACACCTTGATAATTTCGGGGATTATCTCACACCGCAGATCATACTGAGGTCCATAACCCATGTTTGCACTCATTTCATCATATCAACATCTAGTGCACGTCCTTATCTTATTATGTGAATTAATTAATTATGAATCTCCTAGAGTTGGTGTACCCTACCGGAATTAACTCAACTAATCAAAAACAAAGCCACAACTAGCCAAACCACAAAATCTCAACTGCCGGTGTACTAGGGTCCCACTCACCCTCTAAAGACTCACAACTCAACCATCAACACAAAACTTTCAATAAAATTCATAATTCCATTATCAAAATATTTATATCAATAAAACTTCTTAAAAATCAACAAAACCAAATTCATGTGATATACTCATAAGTTTTCAGAACTGAAATAAAGTATTAAAACTATTAAATAACTGAGAATCATATTTTGAAGTCAAAGAAAGTCACAAAACATCAATTCCTTCGAAAACAATATATATCTCACTTTATAAAGTCATAGGAATAAAATTTAAATTATAGTATAATCAAAATATAACTCTTTGTAAGATACTGTAAGCTTTAGTAAAAATATCATCTAAAATAGTAGATCAATAATCCATAATATCATAGAATCAATCGTTAAAGGAAACAACAGAAAACTCAAAAAAAAAAAAAAAAAAAAATCAGCCAATTAGCTGACAATCGACCGTTAAACAAGTGCAAAAAGCAACGGTCGACCAACATGCCAAAATGCTCAAAGAAAAGAATTGACAGTCGACTGTCAGTTCATGTGCAAAATCAAGACAGTCGACCGATAATTCCAAAACTTGACAACTTCAATATTCGTGCACCTTTTTACTGATATTCAATTATACTTCATAAAATCACAAATTTGGAAAATAAAATTTCTTGAGATGATTAAATACAACTTGTATAACATACTAGAGTTTAGAAAACAAATCAAAATCTGATCAAGATCATAGAATAGCAAATTTTACCAAATTCTTCAAAACAGGATATGAATATATATATAAGTGTATATATGTGATTAAGCATCAGTAAAACTTCAAGAAAACAACATATACAAGTAGTATATTGTTCAATTAAGTCTCAGTATCAAAACAACCCAAGATCCAATTGAAAACATCCCAAAAATCACAAAGTTCCAATCTTGGTTGAACACAGATAGACCCAAAGTATACTCATGTTTACAACCTTCAAAACTTGTTCTTTTTAATTCCAAAACCCCCTACAATTGATTATACACATACCCCACTACTCACATTAGTTAACTCATGAATATATGCACACACAACATGTATTAATCAAGTCCTTCATCAATAATATCAAAACAGAGCATACATTTATTAGACATAGTGAAAGGTTAAGTCTTGTTCACTTTTATTCATCCACAACATACAATCTCATAGTATTTGTTAAAATCAGCAATAATATGAATGAAAGCAACATATCCATGTTTTTTATTAGGTTCTTAACAATCTCAAGTCATCTACTTAGGGTTTTAATCATCAATAGCGTAGTTTTCATGAAAAGATTAAATTTTTATTCATGCATCCATCAAAATCCATGATATCATCATACCATACCTTAACATGCTTCCTAATAGACAAATCATCACATACAAAATGCTTATAATAATAAAAAAACAAACATACGTCATTCACCTTATTGAAGAATCAACCTAAGATAATAAAGAGAATACGAAAATCCTTCCTTTCGCAAGAAAACCAAGATCCTCGCTTCGAAACTCCAAAAAATCAATAATAAAGAAAACCCTTGTGTAATGCAACAAAGAGATGGCTGCTACTGCCCTTATAACAGGCCGGAAATTAGGGTTTTAAGGTTTTGAATAGATTTTGCAAAATACCCCTTTTGAATATATATTTAGATATATAAATCCTTATACTTGGAAATTAGAATAACCAATAAAATTTAAATTTTAAAACAAAAATAACCAACTTGATATGGCCGGCACTATTTTCAAACCCAGAAAACGAAATTTGTAATTTTTGCCTCTAAGTGGCAATTTTGCAAAAAGACCATTCTTGAAGAAATTTGCAAAATAAATCAAATCTATTAAAATAAAAAATTAAACTTTTTACCTCTGAGTTGACTAGCAATCATGTTCAGCTCAAAAATCCGAAAATATGGAATTTTTACTCCAAGTGATAATTTTGCACAAAAACCCCATCTTTTTGTAATATTTGCAAATATGTCAAATAAATATCAGAAAATTCCAGAAAATTCATAAATAATACCTACTAATAAATAATAGGTTCTCCCAAAATAATTTCTGACTTTGAACTTCCCAAGAAAATATTTGCACGTGTTAAAAGATAAATTCCATGAAAATATTTATTAAATCACCCAAAAATATTTTAATTCATTTATTAATCTCAGAAACATCATTTAAAAATCTAGGGTGTTACAATATACATATAAATTGGTGATATGCCTCCTATCTGCCCGACTATTCATGATCCTAGAATCCACCGTCAGATCAATCGTAGTCCCCGAATTTAATTGAGGCTCGTCTCACCCCGCAAATAACCACAGTCTAGAAATCCACCGCCTGACTGGGTCTATAGTCCAGGTTTTCACTGTCAGACTATATAGAAGCACCCCACATACGTTTGCCGAGGTCTCATCACAACTTCTTCTAGTGTCTGTCCTTAGGTTTAATTATAACAATCACAACCTAGAGCTAGCTTACCTTACCGAGCTTAAAACAAAATATTGAGAATGTTAGTTCACATTGCCTACTTCTCAAAGAGAAAGTTAACCCACACTGGTTACTTCTAGATTCCATTTATTCATAAATTGCCGGTCACTACGGGTCTCACTCAGCCTCTAGATTCCAACAACCATCTCAATATAGAGATCACATAGGTTACATCTAACCTCAACATAAACATCTCATTCATTAACCATCATTTCTTCTTTATCCACTTTCTTTATATTTATAAATCATTAAGTATTCAACTTCTTATAACAACATTTGATAACAATTTATCAAATCAAATTCTTATAGACAATTTCTTGTTTATCAAACCAAACCATTCACTTTAATAATATACAACGCTCTTTAATTTACTAGAACATTTTTCATGCTTTCCTATACTTCAAGTATATTTCTCGATCCAAATGTTCTTTAAGATTAATTACCATTTCTTAATACAGATATTCTTTAGGATTAATCTCTAGAAATTCCTTGTTTCCAACACATAATTATGCATTGGTTCTATTATAAACCAACTCTAAAAATCTTTAATCATGTACATTTTCTTTTTTAAACTTGAATTCTAAATTCATCTAATACATAATTGAATATGAGTATAATCTTTAATTTCCAAAAAATATTTTAGAAAAGTGTGAAATTATCTCCCAGTGATCTAATAACATTTTAAAATCTTTCTATAAATTTTCCCAAATTTTAAAACTTAGAAATCTCTAAAAATAAAATTAAAAAGCACCTTTATGTGCAAGGCTGGGATCGATCCTAGGGTCAACAGCCAGCCAGCCGCAAGCTCAACTAGTGAGCCATCTCACTTTTGTGATAAAGAGCCCACTGAGTTACTTTTGTACTCTGAACGTTAACTCACTAATTTCCCAAAAAAATTAAAAGAGGCAGAGCCTCCCAAGCTCGAACTCGCGACCTAGAAACCTGCCCAAGCGCGACATGGCAGCGCTAAGTGCGTTGGCATCTACACTAGCCACAAGAGCCAAGTTCTCAACTGATAGTATATGGGTTCAAAACCTTTTAATTCAACTCTCTGTTTTTGTCCCCTTTTAATTTGTTCATCTATTTTGGTTTCTATTGTTTCCCATCATAATTAATACTACTATATTACATTCTAAACTTCCAGAAATGCTTTTCCCTTAATTTTATCAGTAGTAGCAAGAAGTTGTTCACAAATTAATTTAAATAGCCACTTTTAAGAATCATACAAAATTTGTAAAATTGACTATTCTTTATAACAAACTAGCATGTATTTATTTTCTTTTTGCCATTATTCATAGTTCATGAAAAATCTCGCATCTTCATTAACTTATAGTTCACCCCTAATTGCACAACAACTTAACAAGTTGTTAAACACATATAATTTGTATACATAATTTAATCATGGCATACTACCATATTCCTAACATCACTACTGATCTAAATAGAATTTTAATTTGACAACATAACAACTCTACATTGAAATTTTCAACTAGTATGCATTAATTTCTCATATTTCATCATTACTACAAAAACTATAGATGTCGACACAACATGTATTACAGCAAGTTTAAAAACTAAAGAACTCATGCCACAATTTTCATTTCAAACACAATTTATCTAAACATGCATGCTACTGTTAGAGATTATTATAGTCCCATATTGGTTGTAGAGTTTGTTTGATATTTGTTCTCCTCCTTTATATAAGTGGTATTGTACTTGGTTGAACTCAATTCAGTATTCAGTATTATTTTCATCTCTCTGATTTATCTTAACATGGTATCAGAGCCAATTATAAAAAAATTATTCTCCTAAATTTCTACATCCAAAAATCCTCAAATTCCGACAGCAATAAAAAAATAAAAATAAAAATAAATCCCATCATCTTCTTCACTGCTGAATCAAATTCGAAGTTCATCCCTTTCACATCAGTTCGCATCGTCAGATTCGAAGTCTTTCCTCAGATTCACTGCAGATCCGAAGTCTTTCCTCAGATTCGAAGCGCCAGATCTCCTCCCTGCGCTCCCACCTCTCCTACAACTCGCCGCCCTCCCTAAATCAGCCATCAACCTCGTCCTCCCCTGTGGTCCTCTCTCGTCGGAACCCATCGGCAACCCATCATCAACTGCCATCGTCCTCCCTCGTCTCAGCCACCCGAGCCGCCGTCCAGATCCAGATCCGATCGTCCTCGTCAGATCGCCGATCCCGAGCTAATCATCCTCGTCAGATCATCGTCATCGTCCTCGTCAGATCGCCGATCCCGAGCTGCCGTCCAGATCCAGATCCTGAAATCCAGATCCAGCCGCCATAATTCTGTTGCTCTGTAACCCTACTTCTATTGTAACCCTACCCGAAACCCATTACCCGTTACAACCCGAAACCCTACTTCTGTTGTCAAAAAATAAAAATAAAAAAAATAAAAATAAAAATAAAAATAAAAAAAATTCAAAAAATAAAATTAAAAAAAAACCATAAAATTCAAAAAATCAAAAAAATCTGAAAAGAGAAAAATAAAAATAAATAAATAAATAAATAAATAAATAAATAAATAAATAAATAAATAAATATATATATATATATATATATATATATATATATATATATATATATATATATATATATAATAATAATAATAATAATAATAATAATAATTATTATTATTATTATTATTATTAATATATATATATACAGGTACTACTACTTGATGGAATCTCAGTCTCTCCCACATATTTTCGCCTCCACTGACTTCCCCGATGCAACCGCCTCTCGTTCCTCCTCCAGATTCAAACACCAGTAGCGCCATTTTCAGTCTACCTCCGGCCTCCTACCTTCTCCTAACATCATTGCTCACCCTACCTCACCTCTACTTCCGACATAGGTAGCACCGTCCTTCTCCCTACCTCGATTCAGACACCAGCAGCATCTCCTTCAACATTGTGCTCTCAGTCACAGGAGCTCTCGCAGTGCGTCGTTCCTCATATCCTCGACCATGCCCGTCACTCCAGTCTTGCCTTCTCCTGCTGATTGGACTAATCCTCAGCAACGCCTCACTCAGCTGGAACTACAGCTCATGGATCAATTTATCAATACTGGTTCCTCTGCTCCTGCACTTTCTGCCACTCCCGGTATGAATTCGTTCTGGATTTTAGATTATGGTGCATCATATCATCTTACTAGTAATCAGAGAGTATTCACCACCTGCAGAATACTTCCCTCTCACTCTCCATCTCTACACACAGCTGATGGCTCACCACTTCTTATTACACACTCAGGAACAATTAGCTTTCCCACTCTCACATTACCATATGTTCTTTATGTCCCTTATTTATCAATAAAACTTATTTCTATTGGTGCGTTGTGCGATAGTGGTCTTGTCGTTACTTTTGACTCTTTAGGTTGTTCTATTACTGATTCCTCCATCGGTGAGGAGTTTGGGCCTGCTAGTCGTCAGGGTCGTCTATATTATCTAGATTTTCTTCATGCACATCACTCTCCTTCTAGTTTTGCCGGTATTGTTTCCTCTTATGCTGATCTGTGGCATGGACGTTTAGGTCATATTAGCGCATCACGACTCCAGACAATAGCTTGCAGTGGTGCCCTTGGTTCTCTCACTTTTAAACATTTATCTGATTGTCAGGGTTGTCATTTGGCCGAACACATCGCTCTACCCTTTAGTCACAAAAGAACTTCTGAAACCACTCATCCTTTTCAACTTGTTTATTCTGACATATGGGAACCCTCTCCCGTATCTTCGTGGAAAGGCTATCTCTATTATGTTGCATTCATCAATGAGTTCACTAGACATACATGGGTTTTTCTTATGCGTCAGCGATCTGAGATACCTGATATTTACCTGTTCTTTACAACTATGATTCACACTCAGTTCAGTGTGTGCATTAAGAATTTTCGATCGGACGGTGCACGTGAGTACACTTCCAATACTATGAGATCGATCCTTCAGTCTCATGGTACCATTTTTCAGCAATCATGCCCTCACACACATGAGTGGAATGGTGTAGCTGAACGCAAGCACCGTCACATCCTTGAGACGGCTCGTGCTCTTTTACTCTCCTCTTTTGCTCCTCGTTCTTTCTGGGCTGAAGCTATCATGACCTCTGTTAGTCTCATCAACATTACTCTCTCGTTTGCCCTAGCTGGTACGGCACCCTATGAGGCTCTTTATCATTCACCTCCCGACTACAGTATGCTCCGTACCTTTGGGTGCACCTGTTACGTCATTCTCCCTCCTACTGAGCACACAAAGCTCTCCGCTCATGCTGCTAAGTGCGTTCACCTAGGTCTCAGTCCTGAACAAAAAGGTTCTCGTTGTTTTGATCCATCAGTGGGTCGTGTCCGCATTTCTCGACATGTATCCTTTGTGGAAGACTCCCCTTACTACCTGACTCCCCCCGAGGATACTAGATTTCTCGATTCCCAAGTTGTTGCTAGCCCCCCGACTTTATCTTTCCGCATTCCTTTTGATCCCACTCCTCTGGCTCCATTCACATATCCTGCAGTCCTTACACTTGTTGTTCCCCCTACCGAAGCACCACCTGCATCCACACAGCAGCCAGCACCTATCCCACCTACTTACCCACCGACACATGCACCTACTCTACCGTCCTCACCCCCACACCCTATCAGTCCACCACCTCTTCGTCACTCTACCCGTACCACTTCTGGTATTCCCCCGGCTCGTTATACACCTGATGCCACTGGTCCTTCTGACCAATTTGGTTTTGCCACCCTAGCTTCCTACTCACTACAGTTTCATGCATATCTTATTGCTATACACTCTACACGTGAGCCCAGAATCTATCAAGACGCAATTCAATATCCTACATGGAGGAAAGCTATTGCAGAGAAATTCAGTGCAATTGATCAAACTAGCACTTGGAATGTTGTTCCTCTGCCAGAGGGCATTCAGCCTATTAGCTGCAAATGGACCTTCAAGGTCAAATATCAACCTGATGGATCTATTGAGCAGCATAAGGCTTGTCTAGTAGCCCGAGGATTTACTCAGGAGCATGGCATTGATTATGATGAGACCTTTGCTCCCGTTGCACAGATGACTACTGTTCACACTCTTATTACTGTTGCAGCCATCTGCCAATGGCCGTTATACCAGATGGATGTGAAGAATGCTTTTCTTCATGGTAACTTATCTGAGGTTGTTTATATGGATCCTCCTCCTAGCCTCCCTACTCCTCCTCGTCATGTTTGTCGGTCGCGTCGGGCTATATATGGTTTGAAGCAGGCCCCTCGAGCCTGGTTTGAGTGTTTTCGCCTTGTCATTAGCAAGGTTGGTTTTAGTCAAAGTTCTCACGACCATTCTATGTTTATGCGGTCATCACCGCAGGGGAGGGTAATTCTACTACTCTATGTTGACGATATAATCATTACTGGGGATGACTCTGCAGGCATTACATCCACCCAGAAATACCTTCATCAGCAGTTCCATATGAAAGACCTTGGCAGACTTCGTTATTTTCTGGGCTTCGAGATTGCTCATGGATCTCGGGGGATACTCATTTCTCAACAGAAATACACATCAGATATTATCTCCGCTACATGCCTTTATGATAGTAGATCAGCTGATACACCCTTAGAGCTTCATGTGAAGCTTCATCCCACTGATGGTGAGCTCCTTCCTGATCCTACTTGATACAGACAGATTGTTGGACAGCTTGTCTACTTATGCATGACCAGACCCGATATTGCTCCCGCAGTCAGTGTTGTTAGTCAGTTTGTTTCTGCTCCTACATCAGTTCACTACGGTGCCCTTCTTCGGATTCTCAGATATCTTCGGGACACTATTACTCGCTCATTATTCATGTCCGCTACATCCAAACTAGAGCTCAGTGTATACTCTGATTCAGATTGGGCAGGTAATCCTACTACCAGAAGGTCTACCACAGGTTTCTGTCTATTTCTTGGTGATTCATTGATCTCATGGCGAAGCAAGAAACAGGAAGTTGTTGCATGTTCCTCTACCGAGGCTGAGTACAAAGCAATGGAAGCTACTACTAGAGAGATTGTTCATGTTCGTTGGCTGTTATCAGATATGGGTTTCACTTTTACAGGAGCTACTCCTCTTCATTGTGATAACCGGAGTGCATTGCACATTGCAAGTAACCCGATCTTTCATGAACGAACGAAGCATATAGAGATTGATTGACATTATGTTCGTGAGCATTTTGAGGTAGGGACCATTTCTCTCCATTCTGTTACCTCTTCCCAGCAGACTGCAGATTTCTTCACCAAATCCCATAATGTTCAGAGATTTAGATACTTAATAAGGAAACTCACACTGTTTGACCCATCGTGAGTTTGAGTAGGGGTGTTAGAGATTATTATAGTCCCATATTGGTTGTAGATTTGTTTTGATATTTGTTCTCCTCCTATATATAGGTGGTATTGTACTTGGTTGAACACAATTCAATATTCAGTATTGTTTTCATCTATCTGATTTATCTTAACACAAACAACTAGAAAGTAAAAGAAACACCCACTTATTTGAAGAATTTTTCCAAGAAAATAAAACTCCCAAAGCCTTCCACTCCTCCTCGAAAACCGTGCTCCAAAAGAAAAATCCCACAGCAAACCTTTCGGCAGCAAGGCAACTATGAGCAAACACACATTTTTTGTTTTGTTTTGTCTTATGCCATTTAGGAGTAAAATGAGAGGTTATTAATAGGATTAATTAATTAATGGGAGGTTAATTTAACTAACCACTAACCTAAACTCTCCACTAACTCCTACTCACAACCCCCACTCTCTCCATTCAAGCGCAGCCGGCCACAAATCAAAGAGTGAGAAAGCACGTGCACGTGCGTCTTACGTGCTTTGTACACCACTCATTCTTCTTTCATTATATTATCTTATTTCATTTTAAATTTCTTTAAAAAATACTTATATCATTTCTCTTATATTAAATTTTGTATAATTAGCTTAAATTAATCCTAGCAAAACTTTTAGTGCACAATATTTTGTAGTTTAAAAACCATAGTTAGCACGTGCGTCACACATAAAATAAATATTTAAATACGAAATAGATTTGACCAATGGAAAAATGTTTTTAAATAATCGAAATACAACATACGAAAAATACATTTCATTAATTTTACATATAGAGTAATGTAATCAACACGTACATAGAAAACACGTGCATCGCATGTATAAAATATATATTTAAGTCAAAATGGGAGACAAATGAAATTTCAATTTATAAAACGAATTTGAGTAAGTTATAAAATAAATAATTGGAACACTTAGAAAATATTACACGTAACGGTAGAATATACGTAATCGAGACGTGTATCGAAAGCACATGAAATGCACGTAAAAACACAAAGATTGAAAATTAATATTTGAGTTGGCGATAAGAATGAATTTTGCGAAGATGGAAAATGTATAAGTAGTCGAAATACAAAATACTTATGATACCTATATTAAAATACGTTACAAATATTATCCGTAACAGTACAAAATACACATGCGTAATACCTGTTGGCAAAGTCATAACTCAATTTTGCGGGGTGTTACAGTCTCCCTCCCTTAGAACAGTTATGTCCTCAGAACTTAATAGGGTAAAAGTTGTATCTTGTACACACCAAGTAAAATTTTATTATTGTATATAGAAATATTGTTAATACTAAGATAATAAATATAGCATAAAAATATATAATGTGGAAAACAAAGAAAACTTATGCAAAGAAACTTATGAGCATCAAAGTTAATGGAACGAAATACGAAAGTATTAGAAAAACTAGAAAAATAGCAGGGCAAAAAATGTGACAATGAAAGATAATATAGATTTGAAGAAATTTTCATACAAAGTAATATTAGATAGGGTACTAAAAATACAGTAAAAGCAAAATATAAATTTAGTCATCAAAATTTGGAAATAAAGTAAGTGGAAAGAAATAAGAAAATCATAGTAGTATACAGATGGTTTAAAACAAGTATAGTAAACAAAAGAAAGTAGTAGGAAGTAGTATGAAAGAAGTAAAACAAAAATAGAAGTATAGAAATAAGTAAAAAGAAAGAGAAATGCAAGTGCACAGAATAAAAACAGTATTATAATATAGATAAATTATAAAGCAGTAGGAAAAATTTGAAAATAGGTTAAGGGCATAAAAGAATATTAGGTAGCTAAAAATAATGATAATAAAGAGAGCAGCATGATAGAAAAATATCATGACATAAAACAAACCGATAAATAATTAAGAAAATTATAAAAATTTAAAGTAGTAAGCAGTAGCTAATAAGAATTTGAAAAATTACGAAAAGAGAAGTTAATTAAAGGAAAACGGGAAGGATGGTTAAAAGCATAAACTAAACTAGTAGTATATACTACGAGATAAAAATGAAGGAGCCACCAAATATAAGTTGAGTTAGCAATAAAATAAAACAAGGTGAAGTGGTTTAAAAATACAAGAATGCTAACGTATGTAAGGATATAGTATATATACAAAATAGTAATAAGAAGATTAAAAAAAAGGTTAATAGTAAACTTCCATAATATAAAAAAATGAAATAATGTATATAGGATAGATATAGAAATAGGTATAAACAATAAGGTAATTAACTATAAATGTATATGTGTTATAAATAATAAAGTTGAAGTAGTATAAGTTAAGTTGTAAAACATTATAAAATGGTATAAAATAGTATAAAAATAGAATAGTGGTGAGTAATATATATATAGAAATGAAAGTGGGGGTTATTAAAGTAGGAAAATATCTTTTAGTGTGGGTTCGCCTTGTTGGTGTCCAACCGCAGGTTTACCTCATTGACATCAAGTTGCAGAATTACCTCTACGAAACCCGGTTGCATTTTGTCTTCTGGACATTCGGTTGCAGATTTTTCCGTCCCGACATCCAGTTGCAATTTGCCTCCACTGATGTCCAGTTGCATATTTGCCCTATCAACATTGGGTTGCACCCAAACGGTGATTGGAATGATGTAATCTTCCATATGTACTTGGATATTGGATGTTTAATTTTAAGTATGATGTTAAGTTTTTTTTTTGTTTGAAATTTGTGATATAAAAATAGGAGTAAAAGTAGGGAATGATGTAGGAAATTACAACAATAGAATATTAAAATACAAGCATAGATTTTAAATATTGAACATATAAAATTAGTAGTAATAGAAAGGATTTATAACATTAAGAAAAAAATAGTACGAAGTATTTTGATGCTGAATTTTGCAAGTGTACAAAATCGCACAAGTAATATAGATAGATGAGTAGAGTGTCGAACCCACAGGGACTAGATATTTTACTGAGTACCGATATCGCTAGATTAATCACTATTTGGAAGATCGAATTTTATATGGATTAAATAACTAAATTAAATTAATCTAACTAAATCTAACTAAATTGGTGAAGAGGGAGAGGGCTGTGAAACAGTGAAGCTCTTATAATTTGTTTAATGGTAAAATTAGTTCTAGGGCTCTTAGTTCACCTCGTTTATCACATACACAAATTATTATTCCTTATAAATAAAAATATTATCTTTCCCAAATTGTCGACCAAAATCCTAAAGATATTAACCACTCTATCAACGTAGTCTAAAAATTATTCTCAACTAATTCTTCGCCTATCCATCAAATTATTAATTGAGAAATTGGATTTCTTAACGGTCACGTCCTCCAATATACGGTGTTAATTTTTATTAATCACAAATAACCTGTTCGGTCTCTTTATGATTTGAAAAATCATACAAATGTCTATCCACCATGTTGTACGCATAAATAATAAAAATTAAAACACAATCAGGAAAAATAGAGTAATAATAAGAAATTAAAATTTGTGTTCTACAAAACTTGGCTACATCTTAGCTTCTAGAACAATAAATTTAGTTCATGTTTATTTGGAATTGCATCTAAAAAATATAGAGGAGAAGTTGAGATACAAAAATAATGATAATAAAAATTAATCCAAACCCCTGTCTCAAAAAGCCGAAACCCAAAACAAAATCGCTTTCACCTCGAAAACGCATCTCGTCGAAGTCAGAGCCGTCGCGTTGCCACATCACAAGCCAGAGACAGCTTCCTTCCACGTCAGCGCCTGTGTTGCGTGTCTCTGGTTTCGTTCTTCACGCCAGCACGTCAAGGCAGGAGAAGAAAGAAGCAGCCTAGTCACATCCTGTCACCTGTGGGTCCCGCCTGCTGCTTTACTTCCTTGCCCTCTGTTCTGAACCGAAAGCAAAAAGAGAGAGAGAGGGGGCCCAGCGCCTGGTCTCTGTTCGCCAGTTGTTTGAATCGCCAAGTCAACAGCAAAGTTGGGTGCACTTCGAATACTGCGCCGATGAAGAAAACAGCCCTACTGCCCACACGTGCTTGGTCTTCTTGGAACTCGCACAAGCTTCTGTTGTTTTGATCTGAGCAAGAAACAGAGAGAGAGACAGTTGAAGAGTTCTCTCTCTCTTACTTTCTTCTATTTTTTTTCTTTGTATTTGATAGCCGTCACCTCTTGCTTTATCATCTCTCCTTTGTCTTGTATTTATAGAGAACGGAGAGAACATTAGGGTTTAAACTTTTGTAGAAAAATCCCTCTCTTTTTCTTTATTTTCTTCTTTATTTAATCCATAATTTTATTTATTCCTTCTTTCTTTTCGTCCTTTTCGGCCCACCACGTGCTTCTGCATACACACAATAATATCTGAAATTAAGATTTTTAAATAAAATAAAATTAATTAGTTTAAAATTAATTAAACTAACTTCAGATCAAATTAGCTTATAAAAATCCTTTTAAAATTATTTGTCGCACTTTTAACTCAACAAAACAATAAAAATTTATAAATCAATTATTCTACTTTGTTTGTTGATTTTTTCCACAAATTATTACTTTTTGCATCAAAAATATTATTTCTTCAAAAATAATTAATTAAATGAAATCTTATAGAAATATGATGAATTATAGACAATATCAACGAAAACAAGCGATTTTAATGGTAAATGAGTACAAATATTTGTATATAAATTCGACACATCAAATACCCCCAAACTTAAGATTTTGCTTGGTCCTCGAGCAAAAAGTAGAATCATAAACAAGGGAATAATAATAGTAGACTCAACCCATCACACCAAGAGATCTTATCATGCAAGCATCAAAATTTCAATTAAAAATATAAACAATTGCAAATAAAGTCAACCTAAGCATACCCACTTTCTCCAGTGCAATTATTTATTCATAACTCCCAACCCAATCGCATTTGTCATGCAATTAATGCAATTATATTATGCAACAACTCAATCTGTGATTATTCCTTCTCTCTACTACAAACCGAGTAGCAAACTAGAGTTTTTTTTTTTTTTTTAGGTCCCTTCTTTAAGTTGTCACTTGCCTTTTTACACGAATGCAAATCATTTGTGATGAATTCACCCGGTTACTCAACAAGTCACAAACTTAAAGTGCTTTGCATACTTATATTTCAAGTTGCCGTTTTACGTAAAAGTAAACATTTGTGATGAATACCCCTAGTTACTAAGCAACTCAAAACATTGGAGTAGATTGACTTTATTCAAATTTTTTATTTTATTTTATTTTATTTATTACTCTATTTACTTAAACTCCGTTTAGGACTAGATCAAAGGGGATAATCACAAGAAAAAACATCACATTTGTCTTTTATGTATAATAGCATGACCCACACAATTTTGTAAGGAATTTGAAACTCAATAATCCTAAAGTAAATAAGTATGCTTAATATTGCTTTATAAAAAAAAATTGTTTATACCAAAAAAATTATCTTTTATGCTTATCACAATAAAGAACTCAAAATGTGTAATGGTGAGCTTAATTGAAATCCTTTTAATATTTTGTTTTTCTTTTCTAAAAAATAAATCATAAATTTTTAAACCTTCCCCCCAAACTTGAATATCACATTGTCCTCAATGGGAAAGAAAAAGAAAAATAAAAAGAATGCAAAAAGTTTAGAATATCTCCCCTGATTCGTCTTTAAATTTCTGCACGCGCAGCGTTCAGTATTTTGGCGATATATGGAGCTGTAGATGTCGAAATGGGCTGAATTGTTTTTTTCTGGAAAGCTAAGAAAATTGTCTACAACTTCTCTTTGAATCACTTTTCCAGATTCTGACTTCATACTGCTCAAAAACAGCCATCAATGAAGGTGTTCAAAACAGCTCCGCCCGGCGACTTCCAAAATTTTTGCAATCCTACAAGATAAAATCAAAAATTAAAATAAAATAAACTAAAAGATAAATCAAAACTAAATGCAATAAAATAAAACATGGGTTGCCTCCCAAGAAGCGCTAAGTTTTAAGTCTTCAGCCAGACATAGGGATGATATGGTTAAGTAACGCCAAGATCCAACAACATTAGCACATCCTTTCTAATTTTTCTTTTCAGATGTGGATCAGGTTCAAGTTCAAGTTTGAGGCGTTTCCTTCGTGATGATGATGTCTTTGATTCCCCCACCTCTTTGAATTTATGCTGCAAAAATGAATAAATAGAAGGTTCAGCATCCAAATACATAACATGTTCAAAAATATTTTCTTTTTCAGGTTCAAAATTTGTTGAATTTGTTGGACATACTTCGATTGATGATTTTTCAAATTTTGCCTTATGTTTCTCGCCCACAATTAAATGAGTTTCACTTACTTGAATGGATGACTGTTCTTCAGGAGGAATCTTTATGGAATTAAAAATGTCATACATTACTTGCTCATGCTGAATTTGTTCCTCCACAATTTGTTCAATCTCACTTTGCTTTTCAACCACATTCTTTTCGCCATTTTCTTCTTGTGGTTGTTCAATTGTCCTCCCGCTTCCTAGTGTTATAGCCTCAACATGCTCCTTGGGATGGACAACTGTATTGCTTGGTAATGATCCTGCAAGTTTTTCATTAAGAATATTTGAAATTTGACTAATTTGTACTCAAGATTTTGGATGGAAGCCGAAGTTGAATTTGCAACATTTTGAATTGCCAAATCTGTCTTTTGTATGTAGTGCTCAAACATATCTTCAAGCGTCGGCTTCTTTTCTTGCTGTGAAAAATGTTGAGGTTGTATAACTGCTCCTTGATTGTTGTTCCATGGATAATTGGAGGTGTTTTCCCATCCTGAATTGTATGTGTTTGCATAATGATTGTTTTGCATTTGAAAGTTTGACACAAAATTTTCATGTACGACATTTGATGGAGCAAAAGAGTTCCCCACTTGACAATCTGAACTTGAATGATTTTCTACACAAAGGTCACAAATCATATTAGAATGAATTGCATTAAAATTCATATTTTCTACTTGTTTAGAAAAAAAATCATTTTTTGTATTTAAAGTAGAAAAAGGATCAAGTTCAAAAACTCCAGCCACTTTTCTTGGCATCGTTCTCTCTGAAGACCACTGGTAATGATTTGATGCCATCTCCTCTAAAAGATCATAGGCTGCTTGGTAAGTTTTTCTCATCAGTGCACCACCAGCTGCTGCGCCAACCATAGATCTATGTGTAACTCCCAAACCATTATAGAATGTTTGCATTTGCAGCCATTTCGGTAGTTCATGATTAGGACACTTTCTTAATAACTCTTTAAACCTTTCCCATGCATCATACAAAGACTCGGTCTCAAATTGAATAAATGTGACAATATCATTCCTTAGTTTTGCTGTCTTTGATGGAGGAAAATACTTGGCTAGAAATTTTTGTGCAAGTCCCTCCCAAGTAGTAATACTACCTGGTGGTAGATAATGTAACCAAGCCTTCGCCTTATCTCGTAATGAAAAAGGAAAGAGTCTCAATCTAATTGCATCATCTGATACTCCATTGTGCTTGAAAGTGTCACAAATTTCTAAAAAAATCTACAATGTGAGCGTAAGGATCCTCGTGTGGTAGTCCCCAAAATTGAACAGTCTGTTGAATCATTAGAATCATCTCCGGTTTAATTTCAAAATCGTTAGCTTCAATAATCGACTTCTTTATGCTTGACTCATAAATTGAGGGCATAGCATAGTCTCTCAAAGGCCTATTTTCATCGTTCGCCATGATAATGTACGTGTATGTCTTGAAATGTAAGTATCAAAAAAGGAAAAAAAAAAAGAAAAACTAAAAAAATAAAATAAGAAAAATAAATAAAAGAAAAAGTTAGTCAAAAGAAAATAAAGATGTAAAATGATAATAAAATAAAAATAATTACAAAAAAATCCAAATTAGCAATAATCTAGCAATTTTCATTATCAATAAAAGAATAACTAGTCCCTGGCAACGGCGCCAAAAAATTGATGCTAAATTTTGCAAGTGTACAAAATCGCACAAGTAATATAGATAGATGAGTAGAGTGTCGAACCCACAGGGACTAGATATTTTACTGAGTACCGATATCGCTAGATTAATCACTATTTGGAAGATCGAATTTTATATGGATTAAATAACTAAATTAAATTAATCTAACTAAATCTAACTAAATTGGTAAAGAGGGAGAGGGCTGTGAAACAGTGAAGCTCTTGTAATTTGTTTAATGGTAAAATTAGTTCTAGGGCTCTTGGTTCACCTCGTTTATCACACACACAAATTATTATTCCTTATAAATAAAAATATTATCTTTCCCAAATTGTCGACCAAAATCCTAAAGATATTAATCACTCTATCAACGTAGTCTAAAAATTATTCTCAACTAATTCTTCGCCTATCCATCAAATTATTAATTGAGAAATTGGATTTCTTAACGGTCACGTCCTCCAATATACGGTGTTAATTTTTATTAATCACAAATAACCTGTTCAGTTTCTTTATGATTTGAAAAATCATACAAATGTCTATCCACCATGTTGTACGCATAAATAATAAAAATTAAAACACAATCAGGAAAAATAGAGTAATAATAAGAAATTAAAATTTGTGTTCTACAAAACTTGGCTACATCTTAGCTTCTAGAACAATAAATTTAGTTCATGTTTATTTGGAATTGCATCTAAAAAATATAGAGGAGAAGTTGAGATACAAAAATAATGATAATAAAAATTAATCCAAACCCCTGTCTCAAAAAGCCGAAACCCAAAACAAAATCGCTTTCACCTCGAAAACGCGTCTCGTCGAAGTCAGAGCCGTCGCGTTGCCACGTCACACGCCAGAGACAGCTTCCTTCCACGTCAGCGCCTGTGTTGCGTGTCTCTGGTTTCGTTCTTCATGCCAGCACGTCAAGGCAGGAGAAGAAAGAAGCAGCCTAGTCACATCCTGTCACCTGTGGGTCCCGCCTGCTGCTTTACTTCCTTGCCCTTTGTTCTGAACCGAAAGCAAAAAGAGAGAGAGAGGGGGCCCAGCGCCTGGTCTCTGTTCGCCAGTTGTTTGAATCGCCAAGTCAACAGCAAAGTTGGGTGCACTTCGAATACTGCGCCGATGAAGAAAACAGCCCTACTGCCCACACGTGCTTGGTCTTCTTGGAACTCGCACAAGCTTCTGTTGTTTGGATCTGAGCAAGAAACAGAGAGAGACAGTTGAAGAGTTCTCTCTCTCTTACTTTCTTCTATTTTTTTTTCTTTGTATTTGATAGCCGTCACCTCTTGCTTTATCATCTCTCCTTTGTCTTGTATTTATAGAGAACGGAGAGAACATTAGGGTTTACACTTTTGCAGAAAAATCCCTCTCTTTTTCTTTATTTTCTTCTTTATTTAATCCATAATTTTATTTATTCCTTCTTTCTTTTCTTCCTTTTCGGCCCACCACATGCTTCTGCATACACACAATAATATCTGAAATTAGGATTTTTAAATAAAATAAAATTAATTAGTTTAAAATTAATTAAACTAACTACAGATCAAATTAGCTTATAAAAATCCTTTTAAAATTATTTGTCGTATTTTTAACTCAACAAAACAATAAAAATTTATAAATCAATTATTCTACTTTGTTTGTTGATTTTTTCCACAAATTATTACTTTTTGCATCAAAAATATTATTTCTTCAAAAATAATTAATTAAATGAAATCTTATAGAAAGATGATGAATTATAGACAATATCAACGAAAACAAGCGATTTTAATGGTAAATGAGTACAAATATTTGTAAATAAATTCGACACATCATATTTGGATAAGGGTATTATCCAAATATGTTATTATCCTAATTTACCACACTACAAATGAGAACAATAATTATGTAGTGTGGTAAATTAGGATAATAACATAAACAATTATATATAAAAAAATACATAGTAATGTAGTAATTGGATAAGGGTAAAATGATATGTATAGTAAGTATGTTGAAATGTATGATATATGTGGAAATCAGTGGAAAGTATATGTAGTAACCAAGAATGTAAAGATAATAAAATTTAAAATAAAGATAAAATATAAATTGTGAGTGTATGCATTATATTAGAGAAGTGTAAAGCTACAAAATTAATAAGTAGCTATCAATAGTGAAAAGTCAATAAAACAAAAGGTAGGAAATAATAAGTAATAACAAAATAGTAAAAAAAAGTAATCTTATTGTGTAGAGGTATATTGCAAAAAATATTACAATCGTGGTAAAATATACTGAAATAAATAAAACAACATAAAATAAAAATATAGTATCGTGAAATCAAAGTAGTTGTAAAGTGAATGTAAACATACAAAACTCAAAATAAGAAATAATAACAAAGGAAAATGATAGTCTTAATAATAATTTAATAAGTAGTAATTCAAAACATAACAGAATACGTAAAAGTAATAGCAAAAATAAATAAGTAACGTAAAAGCGCATAAAAGTGAGGAGGATAAACATCAAGAAAGGAAACAAGTAAGTCAAACTTAAAAAATTCAGACAAAGGGTTATAGATAAAATAATAACTATCAAAGTAAATTAATAATATAAGAAAATATTTATTTGAAAAAATATTAAATGTTAAAGATGAAAAGTACTACGAGGTAAATACACGAAGGAAATAAAAGAGAAAAGCTTAGTCTACGTACAAGGTATCATGAATGTAGGTTCAAACCAATCATACCACTCGTGATACCAAGAGAAAACATGCTCGTATACAATCTCACATCAATGTATACGAAGAGAGTATCATGAATGCAAGTTCAATGACTTCATCATTCATGACTACAAACTAACACTCACACTTCTAATGTCCACCCTAATGTGTCTTCCTTATAATTTTGTACTACTTATTGAAGTCAGCTTTGATACCAATTTTAATGCCCCAAATTCCAAACACATGTAATTCGTAGCAAATACAGGATCTTTTACTTCAAATTTGTATAAACTTATAAGGAATTTAAAACTTTTTCATTACATATTGTCTGTTACAAAATACACAGCAGAAGTTACAACAAAATATACAACTTACATTCAAAAACTTTAGCCTGGAAGTAATCTTCAGTACCAATTCATCTTTATGCCCTTTGCGAATCCAAGTCCTGCACTGGAAAACTGTGGGCACGTCAGTTGCATACAACTGACGTAATACTATACTACAGCGATTCTCTTACTTTAGCAAATACAAACTTAAATGCAAAACAAAGTGAAAAAAGTGATTATTCTAAACATGTCAGTGTATGATATGACTTAATGCCTAATGCAAACATTACACTACAATGACATTACTGCATACTTGTTCGGATTCTATGCATCTCATACTACATAGGTCCGAGGGCAAGCCCTTACGCACTCCACATTATAGGGTTCAATCCCTCACCATGAAAATTCTACTACGGTAACAAAAACAAGGTTTAGACAATCCATGAGTATGGATATCAGTGCTGGAATCCATCATCCGACTATACAGAATCCTCGTCGTGCGAACATCCCGCAAGTGACACTCTAGCCCCGGTATATACATATATATTGGTGATATGCCTCCCATTCGCCCGACTATTCATGATCATGGAGTCCACTGTGAAATCAATTGTAGTCCCGAATTTAATTGATGCACGTCTCACCCCGCAAGCAACCAACAGTCCAGGAATCCACCGTCTGTCTGGGTCTATATTCAAGGAATCCACCGTCAGACTATATAGAAGCGCCCCGCTTAAGTTTGCCCAGGTCTTGTCACATCTTCTTCTAGTGCTTGTCCTTAGGTTTAAGTATAACCATCACAACATAGAGCTAGCATACTTTACCGGGCTTAAAACAAAACACTGAGAATGTTAGTCCACATTGGCTACTTCTCAAAGAGAAAGTTAACCCACCTGGTTACTTCTCAGATTCCATTTATTCATAAATTGCCGGTCACTACGGGTCTCACTCAGTCTCTAGATTCCAATAACCATCTCAATATAGAGATCACTTAGGTTACATCTAACCTCAACATAAACATCTCATTCATTAACCATCATTTCTTCTTTATCCACTTTCTTTATGTTTATAGATCGTTAAGTATTCAACTTCTTATAACAACATTCGATAACAATTTATCAAATCAAATTCTTGTAGACAATTTCTTGTTTATCAAACCAAACCATTCACTTTAATAATATTCAGTGCTCTCTTTCATTTACAAGAACATTTTTCATGCTTTCCTATACTTCAAGTATATTTCTCGATCCAAAAGTTCTTTAAGATTAAATTACCATTTCTTAATACATATATTCTTTAGGATTAATCTCTAGAAATTCCTTGTTTCCAACTCATAATTATGTTTTGTTTCTATTATAAACCAACTCTTAAAATCTTTAATCATGTACATTTTCTTTTTAAACTAGAATTCTAAACTCGTCTGATACATAATTGAATATGAGTATAATCTTTAATTTCCAAAATATATTTTAGAAAAGTGTGAAATTATCTCCAAGTGTTCTAATAACATTTTAAAATCTTTCTATAAATTTTCCCAAATTTTAAAACTTAGAAATCTCTAAAAATAAAATTAAAAAGCACCTTTATGTGCAAGGCCGGGATCGAACCTAGGGTCAACAACCAGCCAACCGCAAGCTCAACCAGTGAGCCATCTCACTTTTGTGATAAATAGCCCACTGAGTTACTTTTGTACTCCCAAACGTTAACTCACTAATTTCCCAAAAAAATTAAAAGAGGCAGAGCCTCCCAGGCTCGAACCCGCGACCAAGAAACCCGCCCAAGCGCGACACATGGCAGCGCAAAGTGCGTTGGCATCTACACTAGCCACAATAGCCAATGCTCAACTGATAGTATATGGGTTCAAAACTTTTAAACTCAACTCTCTGTTTTCATCCCTTTTTAATTTGTTCATCTATTTTGATTTCTATTGTTTCCCATCATAATTAAAAAATTTTCCCATCATAATTAAAACTACTAATTTACACTTCTAAACTTTCAGAAATGCTTTTCACTTAATTTTATCAATAGTAGCATGAAGTTGTTCACAAATTAACTTAAACAGTCACTTTTAGGAATCTTACAAAATTTGTAAAATTGTCTACTCTTTATAACAAATTAGCACGAATATATTTACTTTCTTTTAGCCATTATTCTTAGTTGATGAAAAACTAATCTCTTCCTTAACTTATAGTTCACCCCTAATTGCACAACAACTTAACAAGTTGTTACACACATAATTTGTATACATGATATAATCATTGAATACTACCATATGCCTAACATCACTAAACCATGCTCTAAATAGAATTTTAATTTGACAATATAGCAATTCTACATTGAAATTTTCAACTAGCATGCATTAATTTCTCATATTTCATTACTACTGCAAAAACTCTAGATGTACACACAACATGCATCACAACAAGTTTAGAAACTAAAGAACTCATGCCACATTTTTCATTTCAAACGTTGCTGCATGAGTTTCGGAGGTCGCCGGAGAAACAGTGAACGTTGATACGCTGCTCAACGAGGTATGGAGAAATGGTAGAATAAGAATTCAACTACATGATCAACCTTCTCAGGAATGTCTTCTTTAACTACAGATATTGAAGAATTTCATTAGGACGAATGTCCAGTATCTTAACGGGGCGGGCAATGAGAGAAGTTGGAATTTGGAACCTAATGAGTCATTCACGGTGTCATCAATGTACAAGTGGCTAAATGACGGAGGGATTAGAAGCAGAGAAGCCAAATCAATCTGGAAAACCAATGCACCAATGAAAGTGAAATATTTCATGTGGCTTGTTGCGAACGATGCAATTCTTTCAAGAGTTAACCTTCAGAAACGCAACATGCAGGTGGACGTTAGATGCTCCGGATGCCCGACTGAAGACAAAGACACTAATCACATTTTATTCACTTGTCCTAGAGCAAGGTTAGCTTGGGAAGTAGTGTGCTTAGGCTTTGGGATATTGGAGTGCCTGAGTTCAACATTGGAGATTTCGGGTCAGTGGAAAATGAAGGTAGTCAGGAAGGAACTTAAAGAAGCGTGGAATATCTCTGTAGCTGCTACATTATGGGGTATATGGCTTGATCGGAATGAGTTGTGTTTTCGAGATCACAACAACAAATTTCCGGTCATGATGCATAAAATTTTTGCGTCCATTCATGTTTGGGCTAGTCATGCATATACGAAGAGTAGAATTCGCATGGAGGGGGCGAGTTAGGATATTGATTGTAATTGTACCGCATTGTTGAGTGGTACATGTAGTAGTATAGATCTTTGTAATTAGCACTATCTTGTTTCGTTAATTCATCATTAATGAAGCAGTGACGCGGTCACCTTTATTCTCAAAAAAAAAAAAAATCATTTCAAACATAATTTATCTAAGCATGCATACTAAAAACAACTAGAAAGTAAAAGAAACACCCACTTATCTGAAGAATTTTTCCAAGTAAATAAAACTCCCAAAGCCTTCCACTCCTCCACGAAAATCCCACAACCAACCTTTTGGCACCAAGGCATCAATGAGCAAACACACATTTTTTTGTTTCGTTTTGTCTTTTGCCATTTAGGAGTAGAATGAGAGGTTATTAATAGGATTAATTAATTAATGGGAGATTAATTTAACTAACCACTAACCTAAACTCTCCACTAACTCCTACTCACACCCCCCACTCTCTCCATTCAAGTGCAGCCCGGCCACAAATTCAAGAGTCAGAAAGCATGTGCACGTGCGTGCTTCGTGCTTTGTACACCACTCATTCTTCTTTCATTACATTATCTAATATCATTTTAAATTTCTTAAATAAATACTTACATCATTTCTCTTATATTAAATTTTGTGTAATTAGCTTAAATTAATCATAGCAAAACTTTTAGTGCATAACATTTTGTAGTTTAAAAACCATAGCACGCACATCGCACGTAAAATAAATATTCAAATACGAAATAGATTTGATCAACGAAAAAATATTTATAAATAATAGAAATACAACATAAGAAAAATACAATCATTAATTTTATATATACAGTAATGTAATCAACACGTACATAGAAAACACGTGCATGTATAAAATATATATTTGAGTCAAAATAGGAGAAAAATAAAATTTCAATTTATAAAATGAATTCGAGCAAGTTATAAAATAAACAATTGAAACACATAGAAAATATGACACATAACGGTAGAATATACGTAATCGACACGTGTATCGAAAACACGTGAAATACGCGTAAAAATACAAAGATTGAAAATTAATATTTGAGTTGGCTTAAATAGGATAAGAATTAATTTAGAGAAGACAGAAAATATATAAATAGTCGAAATTGTAACACCCTAGATTTGATTTATAAGATTTTGTGATTTTACGTGTTGTGCACATATGATTTCGTTTGTATAATTTCTCGTATAAAATATTTTTATATAGTAATTGTTCTCTTTATTTTTCTAAAATTATTCTCTTTAAAAACCTAATTTAAGTCTATGCCTAATTGTCCTTTTTAAACCCACTATATTTATTAATTATTTAATTATTTTGAGCCCATGGTTAGTTTGGCCCATTAGTGAGCTCATTTACTTTAATTCTCTTTTGAAATGATCTAACTTGTAGTGTAGACTCATTTCATGGCCAATTAAATTTGTTACATGGACAAATTTGTAATTGGGGGGGGGGGGGGGGGGGGGGCACTAGATAACACGTGTTTGCACTAGGGTGTGCAAAACACACCCCTTTGGGTGTGGCCGGATAGAATCAAGAGAGAGGGAGAGTGGATGAGGTGGAGAGGTGGTTATTTGCATCATGGGAAGTTATAGCAACTCCCTATTTCATCCAAGTCCTTGATCCTAAACCACTTGATTTAATCCTAGCCCTTTATTTTCACTAAAATTTTGTATAAATACCCCCCTTTTCATTAGCTATTCTTGCACCTATTCTTTATCATAAGAGCAAGAAATACATTAGTACGCAAAAGAGTGAGAGTCGAGTGAGTTCTAAAAAAAATTGAATATGCTTGTGTGTGATCCATCAAGAGGAGGCCGGCCAATCAATCCTAGGAACAAAGAGCTTGCGGCAAACACCAAGGAGCAAAGCTTGGACTCATCAAACACTAGGAGGAGAAGACCCTTTTGTGCATTCGAGGAGTTTTCCCTAAGACTTTTGTGAATTTTCTCTCCAAATAAGGTGGGTGTTTTTCATGCTTCTAATCTAGTTACCATGCTATGATTAAATTGCTACTAAGAGAAAACTAAGTGATTTGGACTTATGGTTGTTTTGAGATGAAATGATAAAATAGAGAATGATTGATAAATGATTGCTAAATTGAGAATTAAAGTGTTAGAAATTATCATCTTACCATGCTATATGTTTATGAGTTATGATTTATGGAGATTTTGTGCTTGTGAGACAAATAATTAATTAAATGCATCATGGATAATTGTTTGTTTGAATTAAAGTTATACTAATGTAGAAAAATGAGAATTGGTATCCTAAAAATATTTTAGGTTGATTAATGAGTAAAAGAACAAAGAAATAAGTTGTCTTGTGAAAATCTAATTCTTGAATTATGTAGAAATATAGATCATTCTCAATGTCGAAACCATGGACATAGAACATGAAATAAGACCAAAAAATATCTTCTTATAAGGCAAATAATGGTTTTAAAATTACTGGTTTACTGTAATTTCATAGAGATTAAAATTTGAAAAGTTTTGAGTTCAAAAGAGAAGAAAAATAAACAAAATCGTTTTGAGAAGTGGTGAAATTAGAAATGAACAGAGAACTGAGTTATAAACGACCCAACTCAAATTGTGACAATCTGGCCACTTAGACCATTCAGTCGGAAGTCGCTACAGTGCGGGGGTGGGTTGTCTATGGTCTTGGGTTCGATTCCGAGTAGGAGCTTTGTTTTTTAATTTTTGTTAAAAAAATCCCGAACACCAAAGTTAACCCATATCGGTTAAAACCCTAATCAAATCACCTCTGTGGTTTGGCGTAGTGGTCTCAGATGGCGCCTTTCTTGCCGCTGGTTGTGGGTTCGAATCCGGGTGTGGGCTTAGTTAAAAAAGTGTTTTTTTTAGGAATAATTAATATTTTGAGTTTTAAAGATAAATTAAAATTTTAGAAAAATTATGGGAAAAATAAATTTTCTATAACTTTTGATGAAATGTAATTGAAAATATGGGACTATTTTCAAGAAAGGACTTGTTCAATTTTGAGAAAGAAAATAAATGAGTTATTTGAAGAAATTCATAATGACACTTAGAAATGAGAAATTGTGACTTGTGAAATAAAAGTATGGATTGGTGGAATTAGTATGAATTTTAAAATAAGATTAAGAGAATTATGTGGAAAGCACAAATTGTTGAATGTGGCTAGTTGGGAAATTTGAATTCATTTGGTTATGCATGATAGTGTACATGAAATTAAAAGTGAATGTTCGATAAGTTATGAAAGATATTACGAATACGAATACATGAATGCTATGAACATGGAATGATAATTTTGTTAATCATGAAAGAGAACTTATGAGTATGAAAGAACTCAATATTGTGATTATGAGTTGAAATTAAGAACTAGGGAGTAGCTAAGCCTCATACCGGAAACAAAAGAAATGTTGATATGATATTTGGGGTGAAAGACCAGGTTTGGGTCAAATGCGTTGATTGATGGTTAAGACCGGTATAGAGGAAAGAGTTAACCCTAGAAATTGATTTTTGTTCATGATTCATACAATTAAGGACCAAACAATAGAGAAGACGTGATGAAAGTAAGAGAAAAACACAAGTATGAGGACCTCGAGTTTACGGTGTGAGAGTGATTCATAGGTTGCCTACTTGATGAGTCAAGTCTTCGCGTGGACACTACTTCGGAATTATTGAGATCGTGGCGATGCTTGTGGGATGTTTGATTGACTACGGGTGGTACCATGGTCCATGACGGAGGCTGAATTGACCATAGGCTCTGCATGATGCGTCATGTCATGGTGTGGGATTCCCCTCCAGGCTGTCTGGACATGGGCTCGTAACTCATAGGATATCTAGGATACTTACCATAGTTACAGTAGGAGATTAAGTCATGGCGAGGGATCGAACCCTACAAGTTGAAGAACGATTAAGGGCTTGCTCTCGGACCTATGTAGTATGGGATGCATAGAATCCGAAAAAGTGCCCATTAGTATCATCTAATAATAATAATAATGAATTGCATTAAGGACTAGGCACACAGTCACAATACGACATTAATAGAATAGTCCCCTTAGATTTGTTTGTGAACAAGTTTGTGGTTTATTAAATTCGGCATAGAGATGATGGCCGTGTATAATATCTCGTCAGTTGAATGAACTGACGTGCCCACAGTCTTTATGCAGGGTAAAGGAATTGACAAAGATTAAAGTATGCAAGCAGCGTAAAGAATGTTTCAAGTGTTGTACATTTATTTATGTAAATATTGTAAATTGCTTCCGCTATTTAAAGTGTAAATGTAAATGTAACTCTGATGTAAAGTAAAATTTAAATTTCCTTGTAAAATTGTACGAAGAGAAGTGTAAAGATTCGGTGGAACTTCAAATTTAGTTGGATTTGAAATTCGGGGTGTTACAGAAATACAAAATACTTATGATACCTATATTAAAATACGTTACGGATATTACCCGTAACAGTACAAAATACACGTCCCGTGGGCAAAATTGTCATAACTCAATTTTGCGGGGTGTTACAACGTCATTCCCCTTGGATCCAGTCAAGTTGCCAGGTTTTTCTTCTCTAGAGGGTCGACCCTGATCTTGACTGCCTTGGATGGCTCGGAATATGTCAAGCTTGAAGTTTTCCAGTTCGGCCTTAGTGACGGGGGGCCTCTTGCTCTATGTTTCTCTGAAGATGCTTTCGACTCTCATTAGTCGGGCTTCTTTTAGTTTAAAAAGTGTTTTTTTTAGGAATAATTAATATTTTGAGTTTTAAAGATAAATTAAAATTTTAGAAAAATTATGGGAAAATTCCTATAATTATTTAGACTTTATGAAATAAATTTTCTATAACTTTTGATGAAATGTAATTGAAAATATGGGACTATTTTTAAGAAAGGACTTGTTTAATTTTGAGAAAGAAAATAAATGAGTTATTTGAAGAAATTCAAAATGAGACTTAGAAATGAGAAATTGTGACTTGTGAAATAAAAGTATGGATTGGTGGAATTAGTATGGATTTTAAAATAAGATTAAGAGAATTATGTGGAAAGCACAAATTGTTGAATGTGACTAGTTGGGAAATTTGAATTCATTTGGTTATGCATGATAGTGTACATGAAATTAAAAGTGAATGTTCGATAAGTTATGAAAGATATTACGAATACGAATATATGAATGCTATGAACATGGAATGATAATTTTGTTAATCATGAAAGAGAACTTATGAGTATGAAAGAACTCAATATTGTGATTATGAGTTGAAATTAAGAACAAGGGAGTAGCTAAGCCTCATACCGGAAACAAAAGAAATGTTGATATGATATTTGGGGTGAAAGACCAGGTTTGGGTCAAATGCGTTGATTGATGGTTAAGACCGGTATAGAGGAAAGAGTTAACCCTAGAAATTGATTTTTGTTCATGATTCATACAATCAAGGACCAAATAGAGAAGACGTGATGAAAGTAAGAGAAAAACACAAGTATGAGGATCTCGAGTCTACGGTGTGAGAGTGATTCATAGGTTGCCTACTTGATGAGTCAATTCTTCGCGTGGACACTACTTCGGAATTATTGGGATCGTGGCGATGCTTGTGGGATGTTTGATTGACTACGGGTGGTACCATGGTCCATGACGGAGGCTGAATTGACCATAGGCTCTGTATGATGCGTCATGTCATGGTGTGGGATTCCCCTCCAAGCTGTCTGGACATGGGCTCGTAACTCATAGGATATCTAGGATACTTACCGTAGTTACAGTAGTAGATTAAGTCATGACGAGGGATCAAACCCTACAAGTTGAAGAACGATTAAGGGCTTGCCCTTGGACCTATGTAGTATGGGATGCATAGAATCCGAAAAAGTGCGCATTAGTATCATCTAATAATAATAATAATGAATTGCATTAAGGACTAGGCACACAGTCACAATACGACATTAATAGAATAGTCCCCTTAGATTTGTTTGTGAACAAGTTTGTGGTTTGTTAAATATTGAGAATTGTTATATTGTTTCGGCATAGAGATGATGGCCGTGTATAATATCTCGTCAGTTGAATGAACTGACGTGCCCACAGTCTTTATGCAGGGTAAAGGAATTGACAAAGATTAAATTATGCAAGCAGCGTACAGAATGTTTCAAGTGTTGTACATTTATTTATGTAAATATTGTAAATTGCTTCCTCTATTTAAAGTGTAAATGTAAATGTAACTCTGATGTAAAGTAAAATTTAAACTTCCTTGTAAAATTGTACGAAGAGAAGTGTAAAGATTCGGTGGAACTTCGAATTCAGTTGGATTTGGAATTCGGGGTGTTACAGAAATACAAAATACTTGTGATACCTATATTAAAATACGTTACGGATATTACCCGTAACAGTACAAAATACACATTCCGTAGGCAAAATTGTCATAACTCAATTTTGCAGGGTGTTACAACGTCATTCCCCTTGGATCCAGTTAAGTTGCCAGGTTTTTCTTCTCTAGAGGGTCGACCCTGATCTTGACTGCCTTGGATGGCTCGGAATATGTCGAGCTTGAAGTTTTCCAGTTCGGCCTTAGTGACGGGGGGCCTCTTGCTCTATGTTTCCAGTTAGTGACGCGGGCAAAATTGTCATAACTCAATTTTGCGGGGTGTTACAATGTCATTCCCCTTGGATCCAGTCAAGTTGCAAGGTTTTTCTTTTTCCCCTTGGATCCAGTCAAGTTGCCAGGTTTTTCTTCTCTAGAGGGTCGACCCTGATCTTGACTGCCTTGGATGGCTCGGAATATGTCAAGCTTGAAGTTTTCCAGTTCGGCCTTAGTGACGGGGGGCCTCTTGCTCTATCTTTCTCTGAAGATGCTTTCGACTCTCATTAGTCGGGCTTCTTTTTGTAGTGCGCCTCCTATGAAAGGAGGAGTGTCTTGATCTCGGCCTTCGGGGAGAGTTTCTTCTCCAATTCACTTGACAGAATGGGATGTCTCGCCCTGTGCACGCTTCTCGTTCAAACGAATCCTTTGGCATTGATGATTTGACGGAGATCTCTTGACCCCCGGGGACCTCGCGAGGGCATTGAGTCACTGGAAGCATTGTGAACTGAGATATGGTCGTATAGAGGGCGTTGTTCATGTCGCGGTTCATGACGGCTTTGTCGGGAGCCCCTCGGTGTCTCTCCTTTGATAGGAGCTTGATTAGGCTGTTGGGGCGGATCCATCTATTGAGGAGGAATTGGATCCTCCATGGGAGGAGCTGGTTGATGAGGAGAGTTGGTGTGACGGCTTGAGCCCGACGCTCTCTCTCTTAGTCTTGGTGGCATGGTGGTAAGTCTGGTATTTAATGTTGATCTGTGTAGTTTCCCACAGACGGCGCCAATTTATTGCTGCTTATTTTGCTGTGGGAGCAAATAGATAGTGAGTTTATATTTGAAAGATACTAAAGATATAACCTTTGATCGTTGCTGTAAAAAGTAGTTAGAGCTCCCATAAGTTGATCTGGATCGTTGATTGAACACCGTGATCTGAATCCGACGGTTGTTGACGTGGTCGACGGACCTGCAAAAAGCCTGAAACACTGGGGTAGCCCCGGAGACAGACCCTTCGGTGCTCAAATCAGAACCAGAGAGAGAAAGAGAGTTTGAAAGAGAAATTGCGAATTACATATTACCTTATGACTGAGGTGGGGGGAGGGTATTTATGGGCCTGAGAAATAGTTCAGGAGATTAATATGCATCCGTTAGATTAATATGAATCCCTTATCACCTGTTGATTCTCACCCTTAAGAGATAAGACTCTCTTGTCTGGAGATAAGAGAAGAGATTTGACTTACAACCCTCATGGGCTGTATGTCTCTCCTAGTGGGCCTAATATGTCACTTTTAATGTGTTTGAAAGCATTTCATATCTTATAGGTGAGCCTGAAGAAGGTCCGGACCACTTAAAGAAACCCGTTATGATTAATCTGCCTGTAGAAGTTTTAAGATCTGCGTTGGAATCATGCGGACTTGACTGCTCCGATTTTTACCATTATCAGAAAGAAAAAGGATTCGTGTGCTTAACATTTTTTATTAGAAGATCAGGAGGTCGGATGATGTTGGGTTTCCCCGGTTTTAAGCAAGATATGGGCACCTTAATTAGTGAAGGTGCTTATATGGCAAAATGGAAGTTTGATGTATACATACTTTACTAGTGTTACCCTGTGCAAATTGTAGAGACTAAAATAGTTTTAATGGACTCATAAAATTATATGGAACTTTTAAAAAATGTAAGAGAATTGAGAGAAGTTAACTCTTCAAGTGTGTAGTTCAGTGAAATTTACCCTAAAAAATACGCTCACAATCCGGGCTTTGTATACATTCGATCGGCAAAACCCAGGCCTTGACCCGCCTCATCTCCCCCCCTCCCCCCCCCCCACCCCCTCCCCCCCACACACACACACAAATTTACACCCTATTAGATGCCTTCTCCCTCAACTCTCGCGTCTCCGCTATCTTCGACCACAACGACGTCTCTTACTTCAACATTTCCATCCACCTCTCCATTCGCCTCACCCTACTCTCTGCCACGTACCTCATTACCAAATCTCATTCTTGGACCCGATACCACAGTCATCCCCATCTTCAACTCATACTCTTCTCCAAATTCAAATTTCAGGATTTCAAAAACACAAATTAGAAATTGTAAATAAAATGTGGTAGTAAATTTTGGTTCAAAAATTAATACATACACCATACATCGATACAATTTATTTAGTTAAGCAAAAATTTTCAAAACCATTTTTTCACAAATACATTGTGTGCTACAGAGGCATTTCATCTTACACTTAATGAGCAAAACACAGTTCTAGTAATTAAGTTCCAGATTTATAGGTTTGGAAATTTTATATTGTTTTTTTAATGAAAATGTGTGTACTACACGTGCTAATAAATGTGAATTCCTCATTTTGCTCTCCTTTCTTTATTTAAAAATAGAGAAAGGAGAGAGGCTGACTCTCTCTCTCCTATTAGTATAATATATAGATATAATACCAAGTGTATTTAATTAATTATTTATTTAAGTAATATTATTTAAATGTGAATTTTTTTATATATAATATTATTTTAATAAATAATTAACAAAACCAACCTTGTTCAAAACTCTTTAATCTCTAATATTATAACGGAAGAGTTACAGCTGTCGTTAGTAAACATACCAACTTACGTATATTGTGCGTATATAACTAATATATGAGAGTGGTCTCAGGTTCAAGGCCAGACTTAGGGGTGGCGAACGGGCCGGGCCGGGCCCAACCCGCGCGGGTTGGCACGCTGGAGTGGGCGGGCCGGGCCGGGTTGGGTTGTTATGCGGGCCGGGCCGGGCCGGGTCAGATTCTGATTTGGGTGGCCCGCCCAACCCGTGAACCCATTAGGGCTCAACCCGGGTTGGGCCGGGTCGACCCGCGGGTTGGCCCGTTTAATATATAATTTTTTTTTTTTTTTTTTTTTTTGGGTATCTTAAATCGAACTAATAATAATAATAATTTTACAAATGATGTATACAATTATACAAACAACCATATTTTTGTTTGATGAATATTACATTTTTTAAAAAATTATAATACTAAGTAAGTAATACTACTAATAAGTAATAAATTATACAATTCTTCTAATATCCGCAAATGATGTTTAATTATAATACTAAGTCTAACTGTCTAAGTATGTAATTCAGTAATAATACTAATAAGTAATAATACTACAATTCTTAAAATTGAATCAAATATCCCCAAATGATGTTTAATTATAATACTAAGTAAGTAATAATACTATTATACTAATAAACAAAAAAAATCGTAATAATAATAATAAGATTGAAAGAGTGAAATTGACAACAAATTTTGAAATTTTATTCATATGAATTTAAGTTGTACAATTTGAACAATTTATAACGAAATGAAAAATTCAATTCACAAATAAGTTTTATACAATAACATATTTCTTAGTTCTTATGTACAATTTTAATTGACTACAATTTTTCTAATTTAACATAACAAGAAAAGC
Organism: Hemerocallis citrina; assembly: GCA_017893485.1. NCBI lineage: Eukaryota > Viridiplantae > Streptophyta > Magnoliopsida > Asparagales > Asphodelaceae > Hemerocallis > Hemerocallis citrina. The sequence goes on from CM030362.1 coordinate 180,948,493, forward strand.
TATTGTTGTTGTTGTTGTTGTTGTTGTTGGTCTTCAGGCGAGTTGCTCCCACTTGTGGAACTCGATAGTGCTTTCCCTTGCGTCCTATCTTCAGCCTTCAGCCAGTCTTCTGTGCATACGAGCATCTCTAACGTCTCGGGCTTCATCCGATTCCTGTAATCTGATAGAACCCTGCCACTTGTAGAAAATGCACTCTCAGAAGCAACTGTAGAGACAGGAGGAGTTAGTAAATCTTTAGCCATAATTGATAGAATACTAAAAGTGTGTTCATGTTCTTTCCACCACTGTAAAATATCTAGTGCGGAAGTAAAAGGCTCAGCATCTTGTTGGTTATACCAATTTAATTCATTTGGTTGATTAGTCCTAGGTTTTTTAGATTGAATTTTTTCAAGTAAACTAAATGTTCTATCACCAATTCTACTTTTACCTTTAGAACTACCAGAAGAAGAACTAACTATAGAAGTTGTACTACTAGAAGCAAAACGTCTATCATAATAATCATACAAGTTATTTAACGTAGATTCAAATTTAACTAAAAAACTAGCGCAATCAATTGTTAATTCTACAATGTTATCTAAATATCCAAAAAATATTTCTATCAAATTCTTCATACCTTCAAATTTGATACGAGGATCCATAACAGTAGCAACACAAATCAACATAGGAGGAGGAAAATAATACTTCAAAAATTTAGTAAATGCAGGTTTTACAATGTCACTAATATGGGTATCATTTAACATTTCGTTAAATGTTTGAACCATGCTAACTAATTCAATAAAAATGCTACTAGAAGTAGATTCATATAATCTACTATGTTTTTAAAAATTTTAAAGTTGCGGTTTTAAAAGGTTCTAAAAATTTCAACAAAGATTCAGCAAAAAACCAATCGGCGGCAGTCATTTGAAAATTAGGCATATTTTGTGCGATACAAAAATCATTTACAACTGCTTTATATTCGGTGACAACATTTAGTAAATCAAAAGTAGAATTCCATCGGTGTCTAACATCCTTTGGAAATTTTCTAAAAGGAACATGTCTAGCTCTACACCAAGCTTTCCATTCTTGTAGAATGCTTGGTTTTAATGCAATGAAATGTACACAATCTCTAATTTTAATTATATATGGATCAGCTATACCTAATGCATCTTGAACACATAAATTTATAATATGACATGCACACCTAACATGAAAAATATTGTCAGATGGAGGGTTTAATATTCTTTTTAAAGTATTAATTGCTACATTGTTGTTAGATGCATTATCAAAACTAATAGCCATAATTTTATCGCGAATATGAAAAACATCACAAATTTCTAAAATACGGTTTGCTATTTCAGCGCCACTATGGGGATACGGCAACGACGCAAGTGATATGATTCTTTTATTAAGAATCCAATCATTGTCGATCCAATGACAGGTTATTCCCATCGTTGGAATATTGTTGACACCCGTCCAACAATCCGAAGTTAAACTAACCCTACAAGTTAAACTATATAAAATTGCAATCAACGCGTCCTTCATTTCCATGTACACTTTAAAACAATCCGATTTGCAAGTATTTCTCGAAATTCTTTTAGAATGAGGGTTTAAGGCCGTTTGATTAAAATTTTCCAAGTTCCTACTCTCGGAATAGGTAAATGGTAACTCATCCTTAATTACTAATCGGGCCATTTCCCGACGAACAAGTTCGGGATCATAAGGGTGGCTATCTACTTGACCGGTCCTAGGGTTTATTCTTTGTTGGCCTTGTAGTTGATCAAGAAGATCTTCATGATTATTTAGGATGTGCCTACTAAGTGTACCGGTTCCGTCACCCTTTTTGAATTTGTATAGTTTATCACATGATTTACACGCTTTCACACCTACACCCGGAGTATTTTCGTCCGGGATATAATGATAAAACTTATGCCAATCGCTAGTTTCTCCTCTACTTTTCCTACTACTACGGGGTTGTGTGGTGTCGGTTTGTTGTTGTTCTTCTTCTTCTAATTGTTCATGTCCAACATCATCGTGTGTACCCCATTGTTCCATAGTAGGATCAATGTAATCTTGGGCGGGCTCAGTAATTGGGACAATTGGTGGCCTACGTGAAGATGAGGAAGAATCTTGTCCACTACGACCGCTACCGCGTGATCTAGACATAGTGTAGTAATGTGGTATGTAAAAAAAAATCTACAATGTAGGAGCGGTGAATTATACAAAAAAAAACTAAAAAACAAGAGGGTTGAGATAGAGAAGTTCAAAAAACGGATAATAATTTTAACTACAATGAAAGAAAAAAAAACAAGAGAGATAGAGATATTTTGATACCGTTCACCGTGGAATACGCGTATAAAAAAAAACCGTGAAAATTAGAATATAATAGAAAAGATGAAGGAGCGCTTTGCCGGTTTCGCAATTGAAGAGTTGAAGTAGATTTGAGTCGATGGTTGAAGAGAGTTGAAGAGAGTGAAGACGTTGAATTTTGTTCTCCAATACGACCGAAATTTGATCGTGTATACGCCTCCTTGTACACTTGTTTGATGATTACTACAATTGTTCAAATTTTTTTTTTTTTTGATGTATAATAGTAGAGAGAGTAAGAGAGAGAGGTGTGTTTTTTTTGGAGATTTTTGGGGGCTATTTATAGGCTTAGAATTGGGATCAAAACAAAAAAAAAATAATAATAATAAAAAAAGAGCACCAGCAGCAAGCAACGGCTCTAAGAGCCGTTTGCTTCTGCTGCCGTGCCCAACGGCCCAAACCCAACGGATGGAATCCAACGGCTGAAAACCCCAACGGCACCAAACCCAACGGGGCGACCCGCGGCCTCAATTCGCGGGTTAAATTCACGGGTCGGAGATCGAAATTCGCGGATCGACCCGCGGGTTGACCGGGTTCGTGGGCCGGGTTTCGCGAATCCAATTCGCAAAAAAAGCGACCCGGGTCGACCCGGTAGTGTTCACCGGGTTCGACCCGAACCCGCGAAAGCTTTAACCGGGCCGGGTTCGTGGGCCGGGTCGCGGGTGGGTCGCCGGTTGACCCGGCCCAGTTGCCACCCCTAGCCAGACTATGTTTTTTCTTTAAACTTTTTTATATTAAGCCGTGCATCACACGAGTAAATTACTAGTATTTATAAAAAGTACTCCATTATGCCACAACAGAATCTTTGCTAATTAAAAAGATAATTAATTTAATAAAAAATCTAAGCAGTTGGTTTAAGCTACAACAACAACAGAATATCAGAATATACCTCTAGAGTTAGTTACATGGCTACTGTAATCCTAACCCCAAAACCTGTGCCTAATATTTGGAAGTTTGTAGTGATTGTTAGAAGTAAGGAGTAATTACAAACTCAATTAGGATTGGATTTAATATTTGAAAAGATTAATATATGTCATTATTTTGCAAGTCTGCACATTATTCCTAGTTGATGTACATGACATTTGGTTGTATGTATCTATTGAAGAATTTCGGCAAATCATCTTTTAGTACTAAAATCATCGAGTCAAGTTTTGTATCCCTCATCTAGTTTAGTTTAATACCTCAAATAGTTGGGGTTCCAATTGTGCAGACAGTGATTATGTGGCTTCATATACATAATCACTACAAATGATCCCGCAATCCCCGGTGTTTTTTTGTCTTGAATTCTCGGCGTTTAAAAACGTCGGGATTGATGGCCCCGATGCTTCGAGAAATGCTATAGTGCTGGGTTTGCCCCCGCTGGGGATGCGAAAAATCTTTTCCGGTGTTTTCAAACACCGGGGTTGTGTTTTTCGCTATCTTGGCATTTGAAAATGGCAGGATAAGAGTAATTTTCATTTTTTTTTTTAAATAATCATTAAAAAATCTATCCCAGCATTTTAAAACGCGGGGATGGGCCATTTATTATATATATATATATATATATATTGGAAAGAGGGTTTAATAGTTAGTTAAGTGGTGGTTATTGATTTTATCAACTCAAAATACCTGCAATTCAATTCACAATTTTCTATAAATTCATCAATCAAACATAATAAACAACATAAAAATACTTCAGAACTAAATTTTATTCCAATAATTAAATAATTCAGTCCAAAATTCCACAAATTTAATTAATTATTCCAATAATTATATAGATGTACAAGTGCTTAAGAGCACAAAATCACAAGATAGAAAACAAAACTAAGGAAAGTTGTATCCACCTTCACTTGGAGTCTACCCGTTCCAAGCTTTTCGTCAGACTAATTTGATCAGCTATCGAAACAGTGATAACCCGAGAATGAGAACCCCTACATAATAATAACTTGGTGTCAGTTATGCATGCCGACCACTCTGTAGCTTTTTTTTTATTTATTTATTTTTTATTTATTTATTATGGCCTATTGGCCCAAATTAAATGCATAATAGTGATCAATAGAAAAGTAGCCTTTAGATAATTAGCAGAAAACTAGCAAGAGGATAAAGGTCCAGCCTTAATTACAAACCATCCATAACTAGACTTGCAACATATGACATATGACATATATTCAACATTAAGTAGACTAAACGTAAGTGCTGATGGTAGTTTACCTAAACCCTATGTCTACACCAAAAGAGTAACCACAGGAAGATGTTGCACAGTAGCATAAGCAAGCAGGTTTCATGTAATTAACAAGTATCAGCAGCAAAAGAAATGAACCACATTTACATGGACTTACAAGACTCGTCCTAGTTAGGATGTACATAGCCAAAACACGAGCACAAAGTCCAAGGACTAAAGAAAATTAAAAATTTTACATACTGTATTGCGGTTATTTTCTTTTCTAAACTGATAGATTCATGTAGACATTTGAACTTTGAAGCCCACTGATACTGTCCATGGGGTATGATACTATATAAGAAGGCTCCTCCTAACCACCCTAAAGACAATCACACATACAAAAACATTACAAAAAGAAAAGTTGTCGTTAATCATTAGAATATGTCACTAATCTCAAGAGCCCATAAGGGTGTTGACCATGATGGATTGTACAATGTATTGATTCTGTTGATGTATGAATCGACATTACTATATAGTCTAAGTCCAACATGAATGAATCAACTCCTTTGTCTAAGAATTCACACCATGAAGGATTATAAAGATGAGACAAGATTTTAATTAAATTACAGATCATGAGAAGCACCTATCCGTAAGTAAACTGAGTGCATGCACAACCTCAGTTCTCTGATAGAAGAATTACAGCTCCTACATACGAGTATATATGGAATCAGAATTGAGGTTGTGCTTAATATATCTTGTGTTATGTATTACAAATGATTTGGAGCAGTATTCTTATTCTTTCATAAATACATGGGTATAAACTTCTATCAAGGCAAACAGAGGCAAGAATAGAAATGTAGGACCAAATCCCTTAAAAAAGAAGAGAACTAAGTTATACATGGACATAATTTTTCTTTATCATCTTTATCCCTATTCTCTATGAACTTTGGATTCATCGAACAAAAATGCACCCACTTAGTATATAATATATATATGAAAAAACCTTGAATATAGACACCTAGATTCCACTAGCTGATCCAATTATACATATCTATGTGATTACAATAACGATTATTTGTTAAGCCATCTGCACAGTCCACTAGCACAGAAGTTTCCGACAATTCCTTTCCTGGCTCTAACTGCACAGTCCACTAGCACAGAAGTTTCCAACAACTCCTTTCCTAGCTCTAACAGCGACAACAACAGCCAATGTCATGGAAGATGTTGTGCGAGCTATTGGCCTTTAGAATTGCATCGTTTTCAAACAGTTTCAACTGGACAAATTTTATGGAACTATTACCGCATGCCCATTCTATATTTTCTCTCTTTGGTGATAGTGGGAACAATGCAAATAATCTATGCAGCTCCAACCTCTGTCGGTCAACGCAATTTAAAAAAAGAGAATAGCTTATTCCTCCGTATCTCACATGAGTTTCATAATTATAGGAATTGGTTCTATAACCGACATGGGGTCAATGGAGCCATTTTACAAATACTCTGTCATGGATTCACTACAAAACAATATGTCTATCCCGGCATGTCTATTCCGGCGTTTGGGTATAAATGCCGGGGTAGACATGTATTTTTATTAAAAACTTAAAAATATATCTTTACTCCGGCGTTTTAAAAAACCGCCGGAATATATAGGGACATATACCGACGTTTTATGTATAAAATGCCGGTATAGCCCTGTTAAATTTTACAACTCCCAAGTTTTCTTTCTATAAACTAAAGAAAATTTTGCCGTACTGACCCACTTTTTGAAAATATTTGGCGCTCTGACCCACTTTCGAAAATAATTAGGGAATTGACCCAGTTTTGGACAGTTATTGGAAAAAATGGCATAGGTTATTTACATGTCGTTTTTCCCAATAACGGCATCTATATTTTAAAAAAAGTGTCATACTGTTATTTGGAGTAACGACATAGATTATTTTGTTTTTCGACAGCTTGTAGTTTCCATTTAGAGAAAAAATTGCAAGTGTGAAAACCTTATAACAGATGCCGTTATTTCAAATAACGGCAATCTCAATACTGATGCCATTATTTGGAATAACGACATCAGTTATAAATTTTTTTCATAAAAAATTAACTTATTATTCATCCTCTTTGACAAATAAGTTAATTTTTTTTATAAAAAAGTAACTTATTATTCATCCTCTCTGACGAATAAGTTAATATTTTTTATATTATTCATCCTCTCTGATGAATAAGTTAATTTTTTATAATTTTTTTTTATAACTTATGCCGTTATTCCAAATAATGACATCAGTATTGAGAATGCCGTTATTTCATCTGTTATAAGGTTTTTACACTTGCAATTTTTCTCTGAATGGAGACTACAAGCTGTCGAAAAATAAAATAACCTATGCCGTTACTCCAAATAACGGCATGACATTTTTTTTAAATATAGATGCCGTTATTGGGGAAAACGGCATGTAATAACCTATGGCGTTTTTTTCAATAACGATTTTTGCTGACGTGTCCAAAACTGGGTCAGTTCGCTAATTGTTTTCGAAAGTGGGTCAGAGAGCGAAACATTTTCAAAAAGTGGATCAGTTCGGCAAAAAATTCTAAACTAAACTCTCTCTCTCTCTCTTAGCTCCTAAATCCCTCTCCCCCCATCGCCGTGCCTTCCCACCGTCGTCGTGCCCCCGTCTCCTCTCTCTCTTTCTTCCTCACACAAACCCTAGCCCCCAAATCCTCTGGCCACCACAGCTCACCGTAGTCGTGCCCCCTGGTCGTCGTCGTCCCCCGCCCCCCATCGTCATACCTTCGCGTCTCCCCCATTTCCTCTACTCTCTTTTCCTCTTCTTTTCTCGAGCCTCGACTACCATGCCCCTACGTCGCCGTCGTCGTTCCCACGCCATCACTCCGATCATCATCATCTTCCTCTCTCTTTCCCAAACCCTAGGTATGTTGAGAATTTGATGATAGGTTAATTTGTGAATTTGAGAATTTGGGATTGTTAGAGCATCTCCAACCGGGCTTCATTTCTTCAGGGTTGCTCCAACCGGGCTTCAAAGTAGCCTTCAAAATGAAGGAGCTTCAAAAAAATCTCCAAATTTGGAGACTTTTTGGAGTTTCTTCAAATCACTATTCACTATTTACATTTCCTATTTTACCCTTTTTTACCTTCATATCTTTTGAAGAATTCCTTCCATATCCTTTAATTAAAATGTGTAGCTATATATTTCGTGAATATATCTTATAAAATATTAAACCAAATTTTATTATTGACATTGAAATACAAACGTTGGACATTGAAATACATAGAACTGAATGATAAAAAAAACATTAAAACTATAACATTAATAATCCCCAACTTTTAATCATCACTTAAAATAAAATAAATCCTAAATAATGATAATATTAATTATGTTATATATGATATTATTAAATTAATTCCTAAATAATTTTACACTTGATTATTTTACATTGTTACTACAAGTAAAAAGTTCACAATTTAAAATTAGTTCCCAAAAGTACTAATATTAGGCTCATTTTAAAGCTTTCGGCAAGACATTTCCAACAGCATAATTTTTTTTCTCAAATAGATTATTAATATAAGCAATTTATGTAAAATTTATTATAACAAAACTAATTTAAAACTCTTTTTTTGCCAAAAAATTATATTGTATAAATTATAAAGGGGCATGGTTGGAGTGCCTCTTTATTTTCTCATCTCTATAATGGAATATTCCATTATAGAGATAAGAAATAAAGGCCCCCATTGGAGATGCTCTTAGAAGAATAATTAGAGTTTGTGGAATTGGGAAAAAATTATGATTTGTTTGATTTGGGAAAAAAAATTAGGAAAGAAGAATAATTAGGATTTGTGAATGTTATGATTATGATATATTAATAAGTAGGTTAACAAATAGCTCGAAATATTTTGATCGGTTAACAACTCATTTTCCTTCAATACCTGGAAATTACCAAAAAAAATCATTTTCCTATTAATTTTCGGGAGCTATAATTTGCTTGATTAACAGTAGTCAGCATGAGACTGATTTTGCATCTCTCTCTTGGAGAGAAGCTGATATAACAAAAGAGAGGATTGAAAAGCTTCTTCAAACAGGAGCCAGTGGAGTGTTAACAACTAAAGGAATTGATGATATGGCGCTGAAGGCATGATTTTGTGATCTAAATATATTATTTGCTATTTTATATGTGTGCAAATGTTGTCTACTCAATTATTTTGTTTTCAAGATAGAAACTCAATTATTTTCAAATGCTCGGGCAGTTTATTTTTCTTTTTCCTTGAAGCCGAACCGCTAAACTGCCCCCCTTTATTGTCATACTATTCAAACTTGAGCTACATAATTATTGTTTTACTCTTTATAAGACTTTTCGTGTTTTGTATCGTTCCAAAGACGTGCCGTAGGTACGTGCCCACAGGCAAATCTAGTTAACATTCGATCCAAGTTGATCAATCTTGACAAAATTGTATTTTGTTTCTGGTATGAAAGACCCTTCTCCAACTGCCTCTTCAACTACCCACTTCTCGTTCAATGTCATCTCATAATCATTTTGAACAGTTTTAAACTTTTTTTTTTGCAACCCTCAAAGTTCCTTTAGAAATGTAGTAAACCTTTACAGAGTAAAGCGGTAATATTTGTTCGGTTTTTGACTTTTTTTTGTAATGTGAATGCATAGCTGATTGTGAGAATGGTTCGGTAAATTTGTTGGATGATAGGTGATGGGAGGCTATGTTTAGGTATAAGAAACGAATTAGATGTATCTATATATTAGTTAAGTTTGTGAAGTGATTGTTTGGGAGCATGAATGACTTGTTTGGTATGGGTGTTTAAGTAGTTGTTGTTATAGGGAGTAATGTTTGTTTAAAATGATTGAAAGACTAAGGATAGGATGTTGTGTTGCCTCCTAGCTTGGTGTGCACAAAACGTGCTCACTCATACTAATTAGTTTGAGTTTAGTGTGTCGGATTTTTAGGATCAAATAACATAAAAAAGAGATCCAAGAGATATTCACAAATATACAAATAAGGAAATCAACAAAGAATAATGGTAAACACAAGCAAAAAAGTAAGATATGCAAAAAAAATTCTTGATTAATTGGTCCACAAGCAAAAGAGGAAGATATCAAGATCTGTATTTTTCCTTCCATTTTCGTGAGATTATAATTGTATAAGATTGATTAAAGAGAGATTAGTTTATGGTAAGAAAATATGGTGGATTCGGAATAAACAACACGTGACCGGTCGACCGCACTTCATGACCGATCGACCGCATCGCAGTCGACCGCAATCATGAGTTGTTTAAGAAGCAGTCGACCTTTCACCTCTCTACTTTACGTCAGAGAGCTGAACGGTCGACCGCACATTGCGCTGTGTATATTCTTGGAAAGTATCGTTTCCATTTTTGGATTGATACTCTTTCTCGTCTATTAATATTGACGAATCCATTGTGTCTTGTTCACCCAATTACTTCAGAGAAAATTCCTGAACTAATCCTTTATTTAATCAATCCGAGTGTGAGCGTTTATTTGGTTGTATTCTTCAGTCAAGATCATTAACGATCTTGAGTTTTCTTTTCATTACTTTTCCTCTTCGGTGAGATTAACAGGACTTGGATTAGAAGTCCTGTGGGTGTAATAGGTCTCTCGGCCTGAATCCGAGAATCACTGTACAAGGGTTTTGAGTATAGTGGAACGCTTGTGGCGGAGAATTGCTACAAGTAGGTGGTGTGGACGTAGACCTGGGGGTCGAACCACGTATATCGCTGCGTCATCTGTGTTTGCTTTTCGTATCACTCTTGCATTTACTTTATTTTAAATTTTTTTAATTCCGCACGATCACCCTATTCACCCCCCTAGGGTGATTTATAGTGGTATCAGAGCGAGGTGCTTATCAAAAAGCTTAAAAGCTTAAACAAAAGGTCCAATGGCCGAAATCCCTCCTCTCGATAACTTGTACTCATCGGAGCCATTTATCTCCAATGGGACAAGTCTTACACGATCACCATTTTTTGATGAAAAATGCTATGACGTCTGGAAAGTTCGTATGTCTCATTTTTTACAGATGCTCGGAGAAGAAGTATGGAATGTGTGTATCAATAAAACAGAAATTCCAGTTAGTGACGGGAAGACATCCTTCACAAAAGCAGAGTTGGACCTCAAGACAGCAAATTCCATGGCTATGACAGCACTCTATGCAGGGTTGAACAATGAGGAATTGATGCGATGCGGGCAAAATTGTAAGACAGCATATGAGATCTGGAACAATATGCTGAAGTGGCATGAAGGAACCGCTTCTGAGGTAAAAGCTAAAGTTAATTTATGTTTCTATAAGTTTGATATGTTTCGCATGTTGCAAGGGAAAGATGTGGATCAAATGCTCACCCGCTTCGATATCATTGCCCACGAACTTGAGAGCTTAGGTAAGGGGCTAGATGATGACCGAAAGGTCGGAAGCTCATAAGTTGTCTTACGCCCGAGTGGAATGTAAAAGCTGCTGCAATGAGGGAAACCCTAGAGGAAAAGGGATTCAATTACTATACATTCCAAGGAAAGCTAAAGACATACGAGATGGAGATGACAGAAACTAAAAGATATAGACAGAACATCGGGATTGAACCAAAAACCGAAGAGAGGACCATTGCCCTAAAAGCAGAGAAATCACGTCCATCAAAATCAGAATCAGACATGGAAGAATCAGACGAAGATTTCATACTGCTAACTAAACAATTCTGTAAGCATCTCAAACGCAAAATGTACAGCAGGTCACAAGGAGAAAGAGACAAAGACAAAAATGATGTGTGCTACAAATGCAACAAGCCAGGATATATACGCCCAAACTGTCCCCTATCAAGAGGTAGGAACAAGGATTATCATCACTCCAATTCAGGATTGAGAAAGAAGGCATTGAAGGCAACATGGCTAGACTCAGATTCAAATGAAGACGAGCAATATTACAACAATGTCGGCTTCATGGCTCTTGGGAATGGTGAGGTGCAAACACCATCTCCAGAAGAGATAATCGAAGAACCCACTTATGATGAGTTAGTAGATATGTGTAATGGATTAAAAGATTATGCCAAGAAATTGAGTCGTGAACTAAGACAATATAAACAAATTCCAAATGAATCTCATGACTCTTGCATCGCTAAAAATCAAAAATTGAAAAATAAAAATTCCTTGATCATTGAAAAATTCGAGTCATTTAGAAAAGATCATGATGTATTGCTAGAGGAAAATGAACTCTTAAAACAACAAATTTAAGAATCCTTAGCTTTCCTAGGGTGATTTACATGTTGGGCAATAGAGAATTGGAAAATGGATGTGGGTAGTATGAGATTGCTGAATGGAATGTGTGGATAACACTTAAAAATAGGAGGATGATTTTTGTGTATTTCTATGAACTGTGAAGTTACACCATAGTTCCATTTCTAAGAAATTGAAAGGAATCGCATGAGATGAACATGTTTATGGTAAACTAATTATTGCACTTATACGAGTGTAAACTTTTGTTCATGGAGTGCCCATAGGAATTGAAGAAACTGTAGTAAAGGAAACAAGAATTCTAGATAGACCTAACCCAGATTCAAATGTAGCAGTTTGGAAGGATTTAGGATTTTAGTAGTTGTTAATTTAAAGAAATAGACGATATTCAAAACAACTAAATAAAGAGAAGTGACTCTTACAACCAACCCCAAGATTGCTGTAGATTGTTTTGTTGCTTTTGTTCTTGATTTCTCGTTCCTCTAGTCTTGTTTCTTATATTGCAACTTCTCAAGTATATTTATATTGCAACTTGTGATAATGAAATACTTCTTTAATTAGTTTCAAAGAATACAAAATTTTATCATTTATTGTGTACATAAATATACAAAATTTTATTAGATATGTGCAATGCAACAATGCAAATCTCCTAAAAGATTCATGTCATACTCTTTCAGGATCTTTTTTTAAGTGTATATATATTTGATATGAATTGTTGTGGTTGCTTTTATGGTTTATTATATCTGCAACTTGTTAAAATACGAATTGGTATAAACATTGCTAATATCAATATTAGACATGTGCACCAAGCTAAGTGCAGCTGGTGCATTGTTAATTTGGTATACAAGTAAGTTATCTTTTCAAGAGAAACAAGAAAAGAAATAGGTGCAGTTATTGGTGAAGTTGTTAACTTGCAATTCCAGTTAGAGCAATTTGGTTCTTTGCCCAACTCAACACAGTATTCTCAAAAATTTTGCCGTACTACCCCACCTTTTGAAAATATTTAGCGCCTTGCCCCACTTTCGAAAACAATTAGTGATATGCCCCTGTTTAAGACGCGTCAGCAACACACATTATTGGAAAAAATGGCATAGATTATTTCGATGCCGTTCTTCCCAATAACGGCATCTGTTTGGAAAAAAAGTATCATTCCGTTATTTGGAATAACGACAAAGTATCATTCCGTTATTTGGAATAACGACATCTGTTACCTTTTGTCTAAAGATCTAACAGTCTCAATTGTGAGCTGAGAGAGAATTACAAAATTAAACTAACCAATGTCGTTCTCTGAGAGAACGGAAACGATTATATTGATGCTGTTATTTTCAATAACGGCATGTTATATTCGTTTTGCACAGTTACTTATAATCAAAAACCCCCTTCTCTTCCCCCTTTACCTTACGATTTTTTCTCTCCTTCACTCCGACTCCCAAAACCCTAATCCCTAAAAAAAATCCCTAAAATCCCAAGTATTTGAGTGATTTGTAAGTTGCCAAACAAAAATTATACCTAGACTCTACTTTCGATTCTCTCATTGATTATTCCAAATCAACCGAAATCCAAATTTGTGGTAAGTTTCGAAAATCCCTAATTTTTTTTACAATGTTGATTTTGGTCTATGAGAGATGTATGCATTGGTAGTATAGTACAAGAGATGTAGATTTATGTTATCTAAATAGTAATTTTGGAAAAGTACTTATGGATTGTTGGTGATCTAGGGTATGTGAAATGTTGAATTGTTGATTTAGGATTTGTGAAATTGTTGTTGATTAGCAAGAGCTATATTGGTAATATAGTAAAATTGATGTAGAATAGATCCACGTAACTAATAGATATGTGAAGTGATTTTTATAGGAGATTGAGATGTGGATTACCTATATTGCTATCTTCGCGAAGTTAGATTCATCTATTTGTATTGTGTGGAGATGTTGTGGTGGTGAATGTTTGTTATTGTTTAGTAATGTTTAGTAAAATTTTAGTACACTTTTTAGTATCTCTAGTATTGTAATAATGTCTATAAATATTGTAGTTGACACGTTATATTTAATGTTGACAGGCAAATGGATCCTACACAACCATCTTCTTCCCATGATGTGGGTGCTTCATCTAGTACTTCTCATAGCAATGGAGAAACGAATCTATGAAGTACTCTACTCTCATAAAGGAGGAGTTTACAATATATATAGAAGAATAGGGAGAAACTTAAGTCTAATGTTGATTCTCAGTCGTCTGATATAACCTGAAAAAGAAGTAACTAAATAGGAGCCGCACGATTTAACTTGGAGTTGAAGATTGGGCTGAAACGGCCTAACAAATCGAAGCCCAAAAACGAATACAGCACCGCGGGCGGTCGGTCGTCCCACAAGACCGGTCGACCGTACCATTCTCTGACAATCCCTATACTACGAGCGGTCGGGGGGCGCGGTCGAGGGGTGCGGTCGACCGCAACTATGCCTGCGCCTTGCTGCTGCTGTTTTTCCTTCTACTCATTTCGACGCTTCGACCTCCGTGCTTCATCTTACCTTCTTCTAATCTAAATAACGAGTATTCAAGACACAAACCTAACAAACTCCACCTTGGATTGCATACGAGTGCTATCACATGATGTGTTATTCATCTCCAAACTTTAATGAATTCCACTTGCAAAAAAGGACTTGGAACAATAGCTTTTTCTTCTAGTTGAAATGATCTCTACCCAATCTCACCGAATCCAGTATACCCCTTCAAGGGTACACCTCCGTAGATGTACTCACGAAGCTTCCAAACTCCGCACGAACTCCACCTACCCTTAGGCTTTCTCCACCTCTCAACGATATTCGAACGTCGTGGTCTTGTCTCGATGAATCTAGTTGCGGCAAATTAGCTGAGTTTGCAGGAATAATGGGAAAAGAAGCAACACTTCCGCAAGTATTTCGAATTCTCCAAAGCTTGTAGAGATTGTTTTGGCTTGGCCCTACCACTCTCATACCTCTAATCACCTGACGACGACCCTAAAAAACAGACAGAATTCCACCTCGAACTGTGTACCTATAACCCCGTGCATCAAGAGTTCCCAAGGAAATCAGATTCCTTTTCAACAGAGGAATGTGCAAAACATCCCTTAAAGTGAACATATTTAGACCTAACATCTTCAACTCAACTGTTCCCTCACCTACTACTTCACAAATCTCCCCAGTTTCCGTTGACACACAACGCCCTGTAGTCGACTTATAAATAGAAAACAACTCATTCTCGGAGCAAATATGAGAAGAACTCCCTGAGTCAAGAAACCAACTAGAATCCACTTCTAAAGAATTTGAAACAAGAAGACACGAATCACCTGAATCAAAGGCACTAGCCACATTAGCGGCTGCACTCTCGTTCTTTGCGCTCTCCTGATTCTGCAACTTCCAACAGTCTTTCTTGATATGCCCTGACCTCTTGCAATATCGGCAACAAATCGAATCCTTTTGCAAAGCACTTTGTCTTCCCCTTGAAGGACCATCCACTGCTAGACAACTTGTGGGAATAGACGGAGATTAAAGAGTCTCCTACCTAAGTTGATTTTTCTTTAATGCTTTGATTACACCATTTACCGAAATACTCTCCTTGGTAGATTTACCATGTAGCATGGTAGTGATCAAAGGCTCGTACGAATCTGGCAGTGAATATATCAGGTTGAAAGCTTTATCTTTCTCACACACATCTGAGTTGATCGCCTTAAGTTCAGATAATACCTTATTGAACTCTGTAATGTGGTCTTAGAGATCGGTACCTTCCTTCATAGATAAATGGAACAACTTTCTCTTCCAATGTATCCGATCTAATAACGACGAACTAAAGTAGTCAACTATGAGTTTTTCCCACAAACTCGCTGCATCAGTTTCTTCAAGAAATCTACACTTGACCTCGTCCGCCAAGGGTAGTTGGATTAGATTTATGAATCTTTCACAAATATCTTCCCAACTGTCATTCTTCATATCAGTTGGCTTTACTTTCTTCTTAACGGCTAATTGCAAACGTTCTTGAATAAGAACATCATACATGTCAGTCTTCCAAAGATTGAAGTTGATCTTTCCATCGAACTGCTTGATCTTCAAAATACTGTGACTTGCCATCTTAACCAAAGGACTCAGCAACCTGAAGCTCTGATACCAGTTGTTGGGATTGGGGTGTCAACCAACGCCCGTTGTCGCAGCGGAACTAAATAGAGCAATGAAGAAGTCGAAGTAGATGAAACGAATAAATTGAGCAAGCAAGTAGATCCACCAAACTAACACAAGCACAATGATGACTTATCCCAGTTAGCTTTTGCGTAATCCGGAAGAAATATAGGGAGATCTGATATTTAAGTAGAAGAGATTACAAGGATTTATTGATTCACTCAATACAAGGAATTAAACTCTCCCACCAAGAACTATCTCTCTCTCGAGCCTCTCTTTGCAATGGAGAAAAGAATCTATCAAGTACCCTACTCTCATAAAGGAGGAGTTTACAATATATATAGAAGAATAGGGAGAAACCTAGGTCTAATCTTCATTCTCAGTCGTCCGATATAACCTGGAAAAGAAGTAATTGAATAGGATTCTCACGATCTAACTTGGAGTTGAAGATTGGGCTGAAACGACCTAACAAATCGATGCCCAAAAACTAACACAACGCCGTAGGCGGTCTGTAACACCCCGCAAAATTGGAAATTACAATTTTGCCCCTGGGTGTTATGCACGTATATTTTGTAATGTATTTCACTACATATTTTGGATTCGTACTATTTATACATTTTCCGTATTGATTTCAGTCAACTAAAATATAATATTTCAATCTCCATAATCTACGTGCTTTTTACGTGTTTTTGATGCACGTGTTTCCACCACTACGTACAATGTTTCCATAGGTTTAAATTATTTATTTTTATGTATTTAAATCTATTTTATAAAACGAAAATTTATTTTTCCCTTGTTTTAATTAAAATGCATTTTTAAATTTTCTGCCCGTATATTGCACGTACTTTCTACGTGCAGTGATTTCATCATGAAATACATAAAAATTAGTAAATATATTTTTCTTATATTGTTTTCGATCATATTTAATAATTTTTCATTGATAAAGTCGATTTTCGCATTTTCATGTTTTACGTGCGATGCACGTATTTTTGGTAAACGCATTTGTTTTTCAAAATAAATTTCGGAGCGTGTATAACACACGTGATTTTCAAATAATATAACTAGTAGTATATGTATATATATTAGTAGTGTATACATATGTATATATGTTATATAGTATAAGATGCTGATTTGGTAATGAAAGGTAGTATGGCATTTGGTGATTTAATTTGATATGGTGAGTGTGTAGTAGGTGGGGGCCCAAGTGATTAGTGAACTTGGGCTGATTTGTGCATATGTTGAAGTTGATGTGTTATAGGAGTACTGATTTGTGCATATGTTGAAGTTGATGTGTGATAGGAGTAGTTTTTTTGTTTTTTGTTTCCAAGGGGGCCCACGGTAGTTTGCTGCACAACTTTTGTGCTGTGTGGCCGGTTTGGATGTGGAGAAGGTAGGATTTAATGTTTTGGAGTAGTGGGGGGTTTTGGAAGAGAAAAGGATGGGAGTTGAGTTTTGAAGAGTGGGAAGATGAAGAGTTGGGAGTTAGGGAGGTTAAGAAAGTGAAGAGGTGAAAATTTAATTTGAGTAATTTATTATGTGGGAGATTTTGCAATATAGTCCCTAGCAAAATCCTATAAATAGCCACCATTTCTCTCCTCATTCTTGACACCAAAAAGCAAATCAAGCAATAGAAAATAGAAGAAAGAGAGAAAAATAAGAGAAAGAAAAGAAAAGAGAAAGAAAAGAGTGTAAGAAAAAGAAAGAGAGTAAGAAAGTTAGTGTGCTTGGAGGCCCTTTTGCTTGGAGGAATTGCTAGAGGAAGCCATTGCTAAGGAAAGGGAGCTTGCTAGGAGTTGTCTTGGAGCTAGAAGAAGTGTCTCATCTTTCCCTTTCATTGTTCAAACTTCATTGAGGTGGGTGTTCTCTACTTTCTAATTATAGAGAATGTGCATGCTATTAAGAAAATAAATGAATAGTATAGATATAATTGATATGATAAATGTAGAACAAATCCATGCTTTTGTGTGTGTCATGAATTGTGGAAATTTTGATACGATTAAGAAACTATTTGTCATCGTGTTAGTTGGAAATAAGAAAATGAAATAATAAGCTATCACCATGAACAGTATGCATGTTAATTTTACAAATGTTAAAGATATATAATTGCTTGAAAATTATGAGATTTTTTCCTTGTAGTTAAAAATATTAAATTTGTAATTCACACCATCTCTAATGTTGTAATAAGAATCATGGGTTTATGACGAGTTCAAAAAGATGAGTTGTATATTGGAAATTATATGACTGAATTATATTGCCAAACTTTAGTATTAATAAGATGGGTTTATAAAGATTACTGTATATGACTGAATTATAATATTAGTTATGTTGGTCATCCCAATCTTTGAGGATAAATATTGCCAATGCTCTGATATAACCGCTCTGTTGCACGGGTCGGGTTACTTTGGTAAATATTTTCGAAATTGGACCTGTTTGGTAAATATTTTCGAAAGTGGATCAGTCTGAAAATTATTTTCTTTTTTACTTATGGACTAACTTGGGTAAATATTTTCGAAAGTGGACCTGTTTTCGAAAGTGGATCGGTTTGGAAATTATTTTCTTCTTACCCTTTTCATTATCCTTCAATTTTTCCCACGTGCACGTGTGCACGTGTATGTTACTAGTTTTAATTAATGGCATAAGTTTTAATAAGATGTCATCAGTGTTCTAAAAAGCGGCCTAGGCGGCCGCCTAGGCGGCGCCTAGGCGCTAGGCGGCCCTCCAACGCCTCGCCTAGGGGCTAGGCGTTTAAGAAAATCGGTTAATGGTTCTAGGCGGTTAAAAGAGGATCTGGCGGCGCGTAATCGGTGTAAGCGGGTCTAGCCCGCTTAGGACTTAATTATTAAAAAAAAAGGGACCCGAATTATTCCAATCCGACCCGCTCTAATACACTCAAACCTCTAAAACTTCTTTTTCTCCTCTAAATCCCCCGTAAAAAACACTCCTAAATCAATTCTATTCTCTAAATCCCTAATTCCTCTTCTCTAAAACCCCCAAATCACCTCCTCCACCTCCCTCCTCGCAGTCGGAGGCTTGCAGCTCGCAGCTCGCAACACGCTTCAATTTCGACCTCCTCCACCTCCCTCCTCCTTCGCCTCCCTCATCGCAGTCGTTGCTCGCAGTCGTCAACACAACCTCCTCCACCTCCCTCATCACAGTCGCAGCTCTCACTCACTCTATCACTCAGTCGTCAAAACCTCCTCCTCCACCTCCCTCCTTGCAGTCGCAGTTCGCTTCAACTTCAACCGACGTCAACACAACCTCTCTCTCCTCTCTTCCGCTTCAAAGTCAAGTCGTCAACACAACCACACACTGCCTCCCGCCTTGATTCACCTCCGACGTCAACACTACGTCCTCCTCTTCTCTCTCAAACTTCTCCTGACGCAACCCTCCCCCATCCCCCGACTCAAGCCTCCCGCTTCCCCACAATGTTTGCTCCTTGGACTAGAATAGACTAACAGGTAATCTCCACTACTGATTTTCGTCATAGATTAATACTAGTCTAATACATGAGTATAAGACTACAAAAAAAGAAAAAGACTAATAATAATACACCGATTCGATTTTGTAAAGCTCATCCTGCAATTGCAAGGAGAAATATCAAGAGTAAGAATTGGTAACAACAAAACAAAACAAAAAAAATAATAAAATATATTAATAAAATATATACATAAATAAATATATATACAATATATAAATAAAACCGCCTAGCGCCTAGCCGCTTAAGCTCTGCTTACAAGGCCTAGGCGCTAGGCACCCGTTGGCTGCCCGACTACCGCCTAGCAACTTTTAGAACATTGGATGTCATACGGTGTTACAAATGGTATAAATGTAATGAATGCTTTATTGAAATTGCTTAAAATATTTTCTATGTATGATTGAGAAGTAAAAGAGACATTTTGAAATGTTGTTCTTAAGTTAATTATTTTAAGAATATGATTTTCTTTTTAAGACTTTGATGTGAGTCTAGTGCCGAAAGTCGATACATATGGGATTTTGTTTGAACACGTGACAGCCAAGTCCACATGGGTTAGTGGCTAGCGGGTGGTCTCGGGTGCCGACTGGGTATAGTCACGGGTTCGATGCTCAGGGGTGCCCTTTTATTTTATTTTGATGTTTTAATGAATTTTAAAAGCAAGTTAAAATTTTGGAAAGAAATACCATTATTCCTATAAATGATTTAGAACTTACTAAAGTTAGTTCTAAGATTTTTATGACTTTAAAAAGAAAGATTGAAATAAAAAGTAAGTAAAGTTTTAAGATTTATTAGTAAGGTATGATACTATTTTAGAAGGATAAAAGAAATATGGTATGTGAAATTAATTGTTCTTGTACTTGATTATTGGAATTATTACATGAGTTTTAAATTACAAATGAAAGTGTGAGTGAAGAATTATTGTTGTTGATTTGTGAATGAAATATATATGATAAGAGATTCATATATAATGCTAAATGAGACATTGCAAGAACTTGGGTTATGATAGAAATTGTATATATATGAAAGGAATTACTTTTTGTTCTATAAAGATCTTGAATAAATGACTAGATCATGGACGATGACAAGATTTGATTATTTTTGTGAAATAATTTGAAAGATGAAAATATCTAGGTTTAAGACATGATTATTAAAGGGTATGTGTACCCATGTTTTCTTGTACATGAAAGCTTATGACTTTGAGTTAGTAAGACCTCGGTACCGGCATTATTGAAAGAAAGGATTTGAGAAATGATTTGGAGATATGGCCGTGGAGCTATCTCGTAGTTGTTGACTAAGTCCGGTAGGAGGTAACAACTAATTCTACATGTGGAGATTATTCATGTCTTGAACTTAGGATAATTTAGGCACATAAGTGAAGATGTAGTAAACTTAGGGAAACGTAAGTGGGGTGCTCTATATAGTTGTTGGTGGACTCCGAGACTATAGACCCAGTTGGTGGACTGAGGTTGCCCTGTGGGAGACGGATTATTATATTTTAGTCCGGGACTATGAGGACGGGTCAGCGGTGGACTCCGGGATCTTGAGTAGTCGGACGGATGGATTTTTGTGTTTACCGTCTCCAATGTATATATATATACTGGGCTAGAGGGTCATATACGGGACGGTTCGTATGATGGGGAATCTGTTATAACAGCTGTTGGTGGACTCCAAGGCTGGGATTCACATTCGTGGAATAGTCTGAACTTTGTTTTGCTACCGGGTAGTTTTCATGGCGAGGGATCGAGCCCTGTATTGTGAAGAACGTAGGCGCTTGCCCTCGGATCTATTTAGTATGGGATGCATAGAATCCGAACAAGTGTGCATTAGTGTCATCCTAGTGTAGAATTGTGTGCATTAGGCATTAAGGCATGACATACACTTATATTTAGAATAATCACTTTTGACACTTTATATGTTCATTCAATCTTTTTGTGATTTGCTAAAGTATGAGATCGTTATACTATTCCCGGCATAGAGAGGATAGCCGTGTATAACATTTCGTCAGTTGTAAGTAACTGACGTGCCCACAGATTGACATGCAGGTAAAGGATCATACATGAAGCTATGAAGTGGATATGCTGATGCTGCTTTTATTTTAAAGATGTTGTAAATGTTTTATTGTAAATATCATTCTTCCGCTGTGTAAAACCAAGTTGTAATTGAACTCTGATGTATTGTGAATGAAAAGTTTTAAATTCCTTGTAAAATTGTACGAAGTGAAGTAAAGATCCTGTGAAATCTCGAATTTATCCTTATTTGAAATTCGGGGCATTACAGATGGTATCAGAGCATGCTTCATGAGTAGTACAAGTTTATAAGGAACGATAAAAAGTGACGATAAATTTGGGAACAAGCCAAAAGAGTCCTTCTGTCAACCGGGTGTAAACAACCCTAAGCGACACGGTACTTAAGCGTCTTCGGACCACCGCTAGCTGGGAACCGACTCTTACGGCTAACCCAAGTAAATCCGAACTTGATAGACTAAAGATTTGTTTAGGAAGAGTAGTAAGATCATTAACTATAGTCTAGAACCCGTGACACCTTATTGAGTAGTTACAATATTATTCCTGCAGACAATAGAGTGTGAGTTTCAGTCTATAGAGATTTAAATGTAAGTGATTTATATTTGTGTTGCTCTATGCACTGATGTTTTCTCTTTCTTTTGGATGGCTGGAGTCGTGAATGAAGTTGTTATTGAACTTGCATTCAATTTCATTCATGATGTTCCCCTCGTATACATTAATATGAGAGTGTATGCGAGCACATTTTTTCCTGGGTATCAGAGTGGCGCAGTGGAAGCGTGGTTGGCTTAGACCGTCATTCATGATACCTTACACACTTTCCTCTCAAATTATTTTGTAGATTTTTATCATGCTACTTTCTCAATATATTTTTTTCAAATAAATATTTTCTTATATTATTTATTATTTGTCTATCTTCCTTAGTCTTGATATTTTAAATTTATTTTTTTCATGTATTTATGTCAATTTACGTTTACCCGTTTATAACTACTATTACTTTCCGTATTCTCTCAAGTTTTAAATTACCGTTTATTAAAATAATATTGCAATCACTATTTTCTTCATTTATTATTTTGATTTTTCTTATGAAATTTTCTCATGTGCACTCATTTTATATGATTTTGATTTCTATGATACTTAGGTATCTTATCCTATATGTTTTTAACAAGATTGAAATTTTCTTTGACGTGTACAAAATACAATCTTTACCCTAGCGAGTTCCGGGGACGGAACTACTCTAAGGGGGGGAGAGTGTAACACCCCGCAAAATTGGAAATTACAATTTTGCCCCTGGGTGTTATGCACGTATATTTTGTAATGTATTTCACTACATATTTTGGATTCGTACTATTTATACATTTTCCGTATTGATTTCAGTCAACTAAAATATAATATTTCAATCTCCATAATCTACGTGCTTTTTACGTGTTTTTGATGCACGTGTTTCCACCACTACGTACAATGTTTCCATAGGTTTAAATTATTTATTTTTATGTATTTAAATCTATTTTATAAAACGAAAATTTATTTTTCCCTTGTTTTAATTAAAATGCATTTTTAAATTTTCTGCCCGTATATTGCACGTACTTTCTACGTGCAGTGATTTCATCATGAAATACATAAAAATTAGTAAATATATTTTTCTTATATTGTTTTCGATCATATTTAATAATTTTTCATTGATAAAGTCGATTTTCGCATTTTCATGTTTTACGTGCGATGCACGTATTTTTGGTAAACGCATTTGTTTTTCAAAATAAATTTCGGAGCGTGTATAACACACGTGATTTTCAAATAATATAACTAGTAGTATATGTATATATATTAGTAGTGTATACATATGTATATATGTTATATAGTATAAGATGCTGATTTGGTAATGAAAGGTAGTATGGCATTTGGTGATTTAATTTGATATGGTGAGTGTGTAGTAGGTGGGGGCCCAAGTGATTAGTGAACTTGGGCTGATTTGTGCATATGTTGAAGTTGATGTGTTATAGGAGTACTGATTTGTGCATATGTTGAAGTTGATGTGTGATAGGAGTAGTTTTTTTGTTTTTTTTTTCCAAGGGGGCCCACGGTAGTTTGCTGCACAACTTTTGTGCTGTGTGGCCGGTTTGGATGTGGAGAAGGTAGGATTTAATGTTTTGGAGTAGTGGGGGGTTTTGGAAGAGAAAAGGATGGGAGTTGAGTTTTGAAGAGTGGGAAGATGAAGAGTTGGGAGTTAGGGAGGTTAAGAAAGTGAAGAGGTGAAAATTTAATTTGAGTAATTTATTATGTGGGAGATTTTGCAATATAGTCCCTAGCAAAATCCTATAAATAGCCACCATTTCTCTCCTCATTCTTGACACCAAAAAGCAAATCAAGCAATAGAAAATAGAAGAAAGAGAGAAAAATAAGAGAAAGAAAAGAAAAGAGAAAGAAAAGAGTGTAAGAAAAAGAAAGAGAGTAAGAAAGTTAGTGTGCTTGGAGGCCCTTTTGCTTGGAGGAATTGCTAGAGGAAGCCATTGCTAAGGAAAGGGAGCTTGCTAGGAGTTGTCTTGGAGCTAGAAGAAGTGTCTCATCTTTCCCTTTCATTGTTCAAACTTCATTGAGGTGGGTGTTCTCTACTTTCTAATTATAGAGAATGTGCATGCTATTAAGAAAATAAATGAATAGTATAGATATAATTGATATGATAAATGTAGAACAAATCCATGCTTTTGTGTGTGTCATGAATTGTGGAAATTTTGATACGATTAAGAAACTATTTGTCATCGTGTTAGTTGGAAATAAGAAAATGAAATAATAAGCTATCACCATGAACAGTATGCATGTTAATTTTACAAATGTTAAAGATATATAATTGCTTGAAAATTATGAGATTTTTTCCTTGTAGTTAAAAATATTAAATTTGTAATTCACACCATCTCTAATGTTGTAATAAGAATCATGGGTTTATGACGAGTTCAAAAAGATGAGTTGTATATTGGAAATTATATGACTGAATTATATTGCCAAACTTTAGTATTAATAAGATGGGTTTATAAAGATTACTGTATATGACTGAATTATAATATTAGTTATGTTGGTCATCCCAATCTTTGAGGATAAATATTGCCAATGCTCTGATATAACCGCTCTGTTGCACGGGTCGGGTTACTTTGGTAAATATTTTCGAAATTGGACCTGTTTGGTAAATATTTTCGAAAGTGGATCAGTCTGAAAATTATTTTCTTTTTTACTTATGGACTAACTTGGGTAAATATTTTCGAAAGTGGACCTGTTTTCGAAAGTGGATCGGTTTGGAAATTATTTTCTTCTTACCCTTTTCATTATCCTTCAATTTTTCCCACGTGCACGTGTGCACGTGTATGATACTAGTTTTAATTAATGGTATAAGTTTTAATAAGATGTCATACGGTGTTACAAATGATATAAATGTAATGAATGCTTTATTGAAATTGCTTAAAATATTTTCTATGTATGATTGAGAAGTAAAAGAGACATTTTGAAATGTTGTTCTTAAGTTAATTATTTTAAGAATATGATTTTCTTTTTAAGACTTTGATGTGAGTCTAGTGCCGAAAGTCGATACATATGGGATTTTGTTTGAACACGTGACAGCCAAGTCCACATGGGTTAGTGGCTAGCGGGTGGTCTCGGGTGCCGACTGGGTATAGTCACGGGTTCGATGCTCAGGGGTGCCCTTTTATTTTATTTTGATGTTTTAATGAATTTTAAAAGCAAGTTAAAATTTTGGAAAGAAATACCATTATTCCTATAAATGATTTAGAACTTACTAAAGTTAGTTCTAAGATTTTTATGACTTTAAAAAGAAAGATTGAAATAAAAAGTAAGTAAAGTTTTAAGATTTATTAGTAAGGTATGATACTATTTTAGAAGGATAAAAGAAATATGGTATGTGAAATTAATTGTTCTTGTACTTGATTATTGGAATTATTACATGAGTTTTAAATTACAAATGAAAGTGTGAGTGAAGAATTATTGTTGTTGATTTGTGAATGAAATATATATGATAAGAGATTCATATATAATGCTAAATGAGACATTGCAAGAACTTGGGTTATGATAGAAATTGTATATATATGAAAGGAATTACTTTTTGTTCTATAAAGATCTTGAATAAATGACTAGATCATGGATGATGACAAGATTTGATTATTTTTGTGAAATAATTTGAAAGATGAAAATATCTAGGTTTAAGACATGATTATTAAAGGGTATGTGTACCCATGTTTTCTTGTACATGAAAGCTTATGACTTTGAGTTAGTAAGACCTCGGTACCGGCATTATTGAAAGAAAGGATTTGAGAAATGATTTGGAGATATGGCCGTGGAGCTATCTCGTAGTTGTTGACTAAGTCCGGTAGGAGGTAACAACTAATTCTACATGTGGAGATTATTCATGTCTTGAACTTAGGATAATTTAGGCACATAAGTGAAGATGTAGTAAACTTAGGGAAACGTAAGTGGGGTGCTCTATATAGTTGTTGGTGGACTCCGAGACTATAGACCCAGTTGGTGGACTGAGGTTGCCCTGTGGGAGACGGATTATTATATTTTAGTCCGGGACTATGAGGACGGGTCAGCGGTGGACTCCGGAATCTTGAGTAGTCGGACGGATGGATTTTTGTGTTTACCGTCTCCAATGTATATATATATACTGGGCTAGAGGGTCACATACGGGACGGTTCGTACGATGGGGAATCTTTTATAACAGCTGTTGGTGGACTCCAAGGCTGGGATTCACATTCGTGGAATAGTCTGAACTTTGTTTTGCTACCGGGTAGTTTTCATGGCGAGGGATCGAGCCCTGTATTGTGAAGAACGTAGGCGCTTGCCCTCGGACCTATGTAGTATGGGATGCATAGAATCCGAACAAGTGTGCATTAGTGTCATCCTAGTGTAGAATTGTGTGCATTAGGCATTAAGGCATGACATACACTTATATTTAGAATAATCACTTTTGACACTTTATATGTTCATTCAATCTTTTTGTGATTTGCTAAAGTATGAGATCGTTATACTATTCCCGGCATAGAGAGGATAGCCGTGTATAACATTTCGTCAGTTGTAAGTAACTGACGTGCCCACAGATTGACATGCAGGTAAAGGATCATACATGAAGCTATGAAGTGGATATGCTGATGCTGCTTTTATTTTAAAGATGTTGTAAATGTTTTATTGTAAATATCATTCTTCCGCTGTGTAAAACCAAGTTGTAATTGAACTCTGATGTATTGTGAATGAAAAGTTTTAAATTCCTTGTAAAATTGTACGAAGTGAAGTAAAGATCCTGTGAAATCTCGAATTTATCCTTATTTGAAATTCGGGGCGTTACACGGTCGACTGTACCACTCTCTGGCAATCCCTTTACTACGAGTGGTCGGGGGGGGGGGGGGGGGGGGGTGCAGTCGGAGGTGCGATCGACCGCAACATATGACAGTCGACCGTAACTATGTCTGCACCTTGCTGCTGCTATTTTCTCTTCTACTCACTTCGACGCTTCGACCTCCGTGCTTCATCTTACCTTTAAATCTGAACAACGAGTATTCAAGACAGAATCCTAACAATTATCACCTCCATTGATCTGATCCCCCAAGTAAAATGGCGATGCTGGGAATTGGCGGACATTGAGCCCTAACCCCTGTATTCATATAAGCTTGAAGAAGTATATACACATCTTGGAACCTTTTGAAATGATGATTCAAGAGGAACATTTCCGCAAGTAACTACTTGCATGAAAATTTTGAAGTAATCATAAGCACTGAATAATAAGATGGTATATGGAACAAATTTAAGAAAAAATCATAAATAGCCCAATACTTGACAAACTGAAGAGCCAAATAATTTCTCCATTTGATTTAACATTATGGAAGCATAGGAAGATAGTTATTAAAGAGAATTTTGTTCCTCTAAATCACGAAATTTCTAGCTATATATATTGTCGGAGAAATCTACTCCCACAACTCGTAGTGCTAATAGCGGAAGTGCACTACAAGCAATAGAAACTCCCAAGAAATAAATGAACCAAGAACAAGCCACCACAATATATGGATCTCACAAGAACACAACCAATATGCAGAGATAACCAATACTTCTTATTCCCAAAGAAATACAAAGATTACCAAAGAGATTACAACTCTCAATCTCTCTCTCACCTTTGAAACACTCGGTACAATCTCTCTTGAAGTTGAATAATGATCAGCACTCGAGATATCTAAACCCTAGAGTTTACGACCATATATATAGCCCCCAAGTAAACCCTAGAAGATATATACAAATCTAGCAAATTGGGATTTTATCTCGCAGGCCCAAAAAACAATCAGCCAAAGTTGTCAGTTGACCGCACCCCAAGCTGGTCGACCGTAACGTGCAGATCCAACCCAGAGGGCTAACTGGTCAACCGCACCCCTAGTGTCAGTCGACCGTCCCCTCCTCTGTTGGACCCCTGCACTCGAAGAACTCCCAGTCGACTGGGTCAGTCGACCGCACCCCTAGCCAGTCGACCGCAACCCTCCAGAGTTCTCTTCTTATACTTGCTGCTTGTCATCCCTTGCTTCTTTTTCTTTTCCTCTTCTTCTCCAACTTCAAGTACCCCGTGCCTATGTGTATTTGAGGCCACAATTCCTAACAATCTCCCACTTGGACCAAATACACCACGCTTGAAAGTTATTGCAATCTTTCCTCGCATTATCTCTGCCATCTCCCACTTTCATGGAAGACCCAAGTACTCCCCACTCTCATGAAGAGCTCCTCCGCCACTCCACCATGTGGAGTGCACCAACCACCCCTCATTGCCTCATGAAGGATGTGCTCCACCAATCGCATAGAGCACGAATACGGGAGAAATAATCTCCCGTGTCGGATTCCGTGTTATGAGACTCCCCACCTCGCAAGATCTCCATCAACACCGGACATGGTTCGAAGTCTCTCAATGCACCTCTGCACTAGAAACCTCCATGGACGACACCTCCACAAACTCCGCAGACTGTTCAACCCCTACAGTCCCAATTCGGTTACCCTCATCGACATCACCCCGCATATCATACCAGTGCCCTCTATCTCACAAGAGCGACTTGAAGCTTCCACTGCCAATTCGCAAAGTACCCTCTCCGCGGCAACGTCTTGCCCACTAGGATCACTTCCATGGCCAGTGGCTCCCACTAAATTAGTAACCTCCCCTCCACAACTGAAAGAACTCGATTGCACCCCACACAACCTACTACTCGATTCCGGCTGAGAGTGAACTACAGGAGAAACACCCCTCACGTCTTTAAGCAAATAAAGCATTTCCTCACGCTTCCCCATTGCAACCACTCTGAAACCTGCAGCTATGCACCACTCTCCACTACCAACTGTAGTAGACAACCCCTCATTGTATAGCCTTCCAATCGAGATAAGATTTTCCTTCAAGTCTGTAACATGCCTTATCTTCCGCAAGACAACACTTTGGTCATCAATGGTATTCACGCGAATAGTGCCAACCCCACGTACAGGACACCAGTGACCATTCCCTACAATCACATCTCCAAAAGAACTCTTCTCATAGTCATCAAATACCTCTCTCCTCGGAGTGCAATGAAAAGAAGCTTCCGAATCAATACACCAATCTTGAGTGCCCAACTCCTCCCGAGCTGATAAGCATAGATTCTTAACAAGCCCCACTTGAGCCTCCTTTGGAGTATCTCTCTTCGGTTTCTTCTATTTCTTCTTCATATAAGCCTTACAACTGCACATCATGTGACCCTTCTTGTGACAATACCAGCACTCAGGCCCATGTCCCCCATCGGTGTCATCAGACCCACTCTCAGATGAACTACTCTGATCCTTTTTTCTTCGACTACTCTTAGATCTCCCACGTCTCTTCTCAACGTACATGGCGGAATCTCTAGAAGATGATGATAGATATACCCCATTTCTCACCCTTCTCACCTCCTCGTTCTGAATGTTACTCATCACATCCTGTAGAGTCGTTGAATCTGTCATAATTCCTGTAATAGTCTGTTCCACCGTACCATAACTATCGGGTAAAGTAGACAGAAGTAACAATGACTGCCCCCTCTCTGAAAACTTCAAACCAACAGCTTCCATCTAGTTGTAAACCATACAGTAATTGTTCACATGCTCTGCTACTGAATCCCCTTCCTTCAACTTCATATTAAACAATTTCTTCAGACGAAGAATTTGATTAGATGCCGACGGTTTCTCATACATATCCGTGAGAATCTCCATAGCCTCCTTTGTGGTATGTGCCTTCGAGATATGAAATAATACCTTCCTACTCAGCCGCAACTGAATCTGCCCAGCGCCTTCTGATCCAAACGATTCCACTCTGCCAAGACCTTCGCATCATTGTCTGCACCAACCGGCTTCTCATCAAACAACGGACCATCAAGATCTTTCTGACGAAGATACGCTATCATCTGAATCTTTCACATCGCAAAGTCACTCCCATTGAATATCTCGATCTTCATCTTGTTATCGGCCATCTCGAACCAGCTGCTCTGATACCACTTGAAAGCTCTGATACCACTTTTCGGAGAAATCTACTCCCACAACTCATAGTGCTAATAGCAGAATTGCACCACAAGTAATAGAAACTCCCAAGAAATAGATGAACCTAGAACAAGCCACCACAATATATGGATCTCACAAGAACACAACCAATATGCAGAGATAACCAATACTTCTTATTCCCAAAGAAATACAAAGATTACAAAAGAGATTACAACTCTCAATCTCTCTCTCACCTTTGAAACACTCGGTACAATCGCTCTTGAAGTTGAATATGATCAGCACTCGAGATATCTAAATCCTAGAGTTTACGGCTATATATATAGTCCCCAAGTAAACCCTAAAAGATATACACAAATCTAGAAAATTGGGCTTTTAACTCACAGGCCCAAAGAACAATCAGCCGATGTTGTCGGTTGACCGCACCCCAAGCTGGTCGACCGCAACGTGCAGATCCAACCCAGAGGGCTGACCGGTCGACCACACCCCTAGTGTCAGTCGACCGTCCCCTCCTCTGTTGGACGCCTGCACTCGAAGAACTCCTAGTCGACTGGGTCGGTCGGCCGCACCCTTAGCTAGTCGACCGCAACCCTTCAGACATCTCTTCTTCTACTTGCTACTTGTCTTCCCTTGCTTCTTTGTCTTCTCCTCTTCTTCTCCAACTTCAAGTACCCCGTGCCTATGTGTATTTGAGACTACAATTCCTAACATATATTACTACCACCAGCAATTTGCCAGTTCTTTGCTGAATATATCATTTGCAGAAAACATGTCAATTATCTCAATACTTTGTTCGTGGATGTGTCACAATAGTGATATGAATTTTCGTTGCTGATTTTAAAATTCAAAGCAAGTTTTTGTATAGGAGGTTGAGAAGGCTTTCTCTATCTAAAAAAATGATAGATTATGGTTAGGAAACCATTTAACTTTAATTAAAATGTATAATAGCTAAAAAGTGGCCTATAATTGGTTTGCTCAGGAAATAATGTATTATGGATATGATTATACACTTATGAACATATTCATAAAATCTTCACAATCACTGCCAGAGCATTGACAACAGAGACACTAAACGATCTAGTTAAAAAGTAGTTAAAAGGAGGGGTAGGATGTTTATTAATGGAACGCGGATAAGTAGGTTGATATGGGTTGGATGACGTGGCCCCTCCTAGGCCACAGGATTCTCTTAAAATGCGCGCATCTCCAGATCATCCAGATCCGCCACGTCAGTACCGGAAAACCGCCCGGGCCTCTGCCACATCAGCCTGGAAACCGTCCGGGCTCTTGCCACGTCAGCCCTATACCGCCCGGATTTCCACCGCTTCAACCCCACGGGCAACCGGGTCCAGACCCGGCCCCAAACCGGTCCAGACCCGGTTGGGTTCTCGTATAAATACCAGACCCGTACCCCTTGATCCAGGTAATCAATCTTTTCCTGCTCAAACCCTAGTTACTGTTACTCTCTCTCAGTAGCTGACTAGATCGTCGGAGGGTCTACCACCGGAACCAACCCCGGTGTTCCTAGACCGTCTGCAGGTACACGAGACCTCGGATCCGAGCCTCCCAATCCGAGCCGAGTATCCAGCCTCCACCTCACTACCACCTACCTCCATACCGTTCGCCCGGCCGAGGGTGTAACGCCCCGAATCCCAAATACACTGAATTCGAGATGTTCTACAGGATCTTTCCGTTTCATTTAGTACAATTTTACAAGAAAATTTGAACTTTTCACTTTACATCAGAGTTTACATGATTACATTACAATTTACATTGTACAGTGGAAGTAAACTTTACAACAATGAGATAAATGTACAACAACATTGAATAATCTTTAAACATCTTTTCTTCTTTAATCTTTATCATGCCATTTACCTGCATATAAGACTGTGGGTACGTCAGTTTATTCAACCGACGAACATTATACACGGCCATCCTCTCTATGCCAGAAATAGTATAACTTATTTTCCATATTTAGCAAACACAAACTTGTCACATATCAAACTAAAGGGACTACCCTATTGATGACGTGTTGTGATTGTGCACTTAGTCCTTAATGTGGTTATTTATGTTACAAGACACTAATGTGCACTTGTTCGGATTCTATGCATCCCATACTACATAGGTCCGAGGGCAAGCCCTTAATCGTTCTTCATCTTTGTAGGGTTCAATCCCTCCCCATGACTTAATCTACTACTGTAATTACGGTAGGTATCTTAGATGATCTATGAGTACAAGCACGTGTACAGAAAACCTAGAGGGGAATCCCACGTCATGTCACGACGCATCGTGAAGACAGCCTGTAGCAATTCAGCCTCCTTCATGGTACAAGATCCTCTTGCAGTCACCAAACATTCCACAAGCGTCGCCACCGGGACGGTACTCTGGAGCAGTATCCACGTCATGTCACGACGCATCGTGAAGACAGCCTGTGAATACTCTCACGCCGCCAATCCAATGGCCTTCATACTCATGTTTTTTTCCTACTTTCATCACGTCTCCACTATGTACTAATCCTTAGTTTTTTTTTTTAATCAAAATCATGAACAAAAATTAAGGCTCTAGAGTTAGGCTCTCCACTAAACCGGACTTATTCATTCATTCAAACATGACCAACCTTGGTCTTTCTTTTCAATTTTTATTTTATTTATTTCCGAATGCCGGGGGAGACTTAGCTACTCTTTTTGTTTCAATTTTCAATTCACAATTTCCAATTTGAGCATTTCCAACTCATAAATTCATTTGTTGATTTATCATACTCAAAAGATATTTCTCTTTTCCAATCATGATTTCTAAATCGTTCAATAGTGCATAATCATACATGGAATTCATATACTTCATCAATTATTAATTTCACATTGAAATCACATCACTAAATGATTATTCACACTTCATAGTTTCCACACTATTCTCAAATGAGAATAATTTGCATCACATCACACAATATAATTTCTTTCTTTGCCATATTAATTTTCTAATCCTTCATTTCAAGTCATTTTTGCAAGATATAATTTCACAAGGAATATCAATGTGGACCATAGTTCTATTTACTCATTTAGTCACAAATTATACTTTACTTTATGTAAATCATTCCCAAATTATTTTTAATAAGTCTCATATATTTTTAGAAGAATAACCATAATTTTTTCATAATTTTTGGATCACCAAAACACCCCAAAAAAATATTTTTTCTAAACTGCCGAAGCCAAGGATCGAACCCAGGACCACAGAGAACACAGCCGAAGGCACAGGCCACTAGGGCACTTGCGCCAGCGGTATAAAGAGGCGCTGAGAGTATTAAATACTCTCGGCCGCTGATTCTTATACTTTTAAAAATTTATGAAACAAAATATGGTCCCACAGGGATTCGAACCGGCCACCACAGGGAACCCAACCGCACATTCTGACCACTTGAGCTACGTGCTCAAGTTGTCACTAACGCAATTCAAATTTTATTTAACCAATACTCTCTGTTATTTAGAACATTTCGGCGTTCATCAAAACTCATTTCATTTGTTCTTACTAACATACTGTAAAAAATCCAAATTAATTATTTCCATCATGAATTTTATTTCAGTATATGAAAATAATTTTCTTAAATAATAAAACATATTTTTCCCAATAATTAACACATTTCTACCATACAATTTGGTTAATGTGATATACTACTACTAATACATTCTTTTTCGACATTATAATTTCATTAATCTCTATACCAATTTTCTACTCTTATTTATTTCACGAACATAGCAATTGTATTGTAAATCATTCGTTACAACATCATAACAAAATTTCTAATTTAGCACATAAAGCGACATTGTCCAACTACTAAATTTTCTCATGCTACTAACAAAGGTTTCTTTACACAATTTATAACCACATTCATATTGCACACAACTTGAATTTTAATAGTAGAAACACATACAATCTGCATATCAACAATTCAATCAATTATAGATCATTTTTCCAATTAAATGTGCATTCTTATTAATCACTTTCATGCATCATTTTTCTAATTAAATCTAGTATGCATTCCTATTTAGAAATAGGGAAAATTTACCCACCTCAAATGGAGAGACAAACACAATTAGCAACTTCCTAAACAAAAGTCCTTGCACACGAACGGTTCTCCTCCTAGAAGCGCGCACTCGAGCCTCCAAGAACACCAAAACCGAGCACCTCCACAAGCCAACCGAGCACTCCAAAGCCGGCCCCTCTTCTCCTTGATGTTGCAAGCACAATCCCACACACTCTCAATCTTTTAACTCACACAATCACTACTAGATATGGTATTTTAGACTATAGATTTGTAGAAAGTAATAAGCACAAGAATAACTAGCCATGGAGGGGGTATTTATACTAAAATCTTGATGGAATGGAGGGCTAGGATCAAGTAATTGGTTATAAGATGCAGGGCTAAGATGAGAGTAGGAGTTGCATTAACTACCCACCACCAAGTAACCACCAAGCATGATCTCCACTCAAATTTTCCCATTCCCTCCAAAAAGAAGCAATCCGGCCTACAATAGGAAGTGCATATTGCACGTGTACGTGCAATACACGTGCATGCAACCAGGTCCAAAAATTGTACATTAAATTTTGTATAAAAATAATCTTTAAGTTGTATCCCACATTACTCGTTGTAAAAAAAAATAATTAATTCACGGGCTTTAGTTTATGGGCCAAAATACTTATTATAAAAATAATGAATTAAATTAACTTTGGGCTCTTAAAAAGAAAAGGCTTTTTATCTAATTGAAAGAAGGCTTTATAAAAATAATTACAAGCACTTATTTAAAAATCTATACCCATCATAATGAAAATAATCATAACACTTCAATCAAAAATATTGCACGTGCACACTACGTGCAAAATAAATAATTTTTCATTAAATGAAAAATCGGGGCATTACAACATCCCTCCTTAGAATAGTTCCGTCCCCGGAACTACAGTCAAGAGTGAGAAACAACATACAACACTCACAACAAGAACAAAAGATACAAAGATAAAATCAAGCAAAAAGCTCAGGATAGTCCTTCAACATTCTCTCCTCAGACTCCCAAGTAGCCTCTTCAACCAAATGGTTCCTCCAGACTACCTTGATCATCGGTATCGTCTTATTCCTCAAGACTTTCTCTTGACGATCAACAATCTCGACAGGAGACTCGATGTAGTTCAGATCCAACTGCAAACCTTCCGGCACTTCAGGCAAATGACGACTCGGATCTGGAATATAACCTCTCAGCATAGACACATGGAAGACATTGTGCACCTGAGATAACTCTTCCGACAATTCAAGCCGGTAAGCAGTTTTTCCAATCCTTTTCAATATCTTGTACGGGCCTATAAACCTCGGGGCTAATTTTCCGCCTTTGCCAAATCGAACCACACCTTTACTGGGCGATACTTTCAGAAAGACGAAGTCACCTACCTCAAACTCAAGGTCCCTTTTCCGGTTGTCTGCATAGCTTTTCTGCCTGCTCTGAGCTTCTACCAACCTTTTCCTGATCAGAACAATCTTCTCAGAGGTTTGCTGCACAAGCTCAGGACCAAACAACTGATGCTCCCCAACTTCATACCAACAAACAGGTGTCCTGCACTTCCTGCCATACAAAGCTTCGTACGGCGCCATCCCGATGCTAGTCTGAAAACTGTTGTTGTAGGCAAGCTCTACCAAAGGTAAATGTCTTTCCCAACTGCCTCCAAAGTCTAGTATACAACACCGAAGTATATCCTCAAGAATACGGTTGACTCTCTCGGTCTGCCCATCGGTTTGCGGATGAAAAGCAGTGCTGAAATCCGTCTTAGTACCCAAAGCTGTCTGAAGACTCCTCCAGAAATGCTAAGTAAACCGCGCATCTCGATCAGACACAATAGTTGACAGAACACCATGAAGCCGGACGATCTCGCCAACATACAACTCAGCTAACTTGTCCATCGAAGCAGTGAGTTTCATCGCCAAAAAGTGAGCGGACTTGGTTAGTCGATCGACTATAACCCAAATCGCATCATTGCCTTTAGGACTCTTAGGCAATCCCGTAATGAAATCCATACTGATGTTATCCCACTTCCATTCCGGAATAGGTAACGGCTGTAATAGACCTCCGGGTTTCTGATTTTCGGCTTTGACTTGCTGACAAACCTCACACTTCGCCACAAATTCAGCCACATCCCGCTTCAAACCTGACCACCAGAAATACTGTTTGATGTCCTTGTACATCTTAGTACTTCCCGGATGTACCGACAAAAGAGTAGCATGCACCTCCTGAAGAATACTCTCTTTCAGGTCCGCCTGATTCGGAACACATAGTCTCTCTCCAAACCACAGCACTCCATCCCTGATTTGAAATCCGGGCAACCTGCCAGCACCAACCTGCTCCTTCATTTCCAAGATATCAGCATCAACCTCCTGACTTGCAATGATCCTTCCATTCAAAGTAGGCTGAAGCCTCAACTGAGCTAAAGATGATCCCAATCCTTGCAAGACAACTTCAATACCTGTTCGGTCCAATTCCTCAATCAGATGCTTCTGAGTTGTAATCAAACTGGCTAAATTGCTCTTGCGACTAAGTGCGTCAGTAACAACATTAGCTTTCCCAGGATGATACTTGATCTCAGGTCGCATGTCCTCAAGCACTTCCAACCATCTCCGCTGCCTCAAATTTAGATCCCTCTACTGATATATGTACTTCAAACTCTTGTAGTCCGTGTACATGTTCAATTTCTCACCGTACACGTAGTGCCTCCATTGCTTTAGGGCAAAGATAATCGCAGCCAACTCCAGATCATGAGTCGGATAATTCTTCTCATGCGGTCTTAGTTGCCTGACCCATAAGCGATTACTCTTCCCTCTTGCATTAAGACACAACCAAGCTCACGATGTGAAGCATCGCTATAAACATCATACTTAACACCTGCTCTAGGCAAAGCCAAAATAGGTGCAGTAGTCATCTTCTCTTTCAACTCCTGAAAGCTCGCCTCATATTGCTCAGTCCACTTGAAGTTCACATTCTTCTTGGTCAGACCAGTAAGCGGCACGGCTATCTGAGCATAACCCTGAATGAATCTCCTGTAGTATCCAGTCATCCCAAGAAAACTTCTGACTTCCTTTACTGTAGTAGGCCTAGCCCAATCTCTCACCGCCTCTATCTTCTGAGGGTCAGTTGCCACTCCCTCCTTAGAAAGGATGTGACCTAGGAATGCCACTTCAGATTTTCAGAAATCACACTTGGATAGCTTGGCATACAACTTCTGCTCTTCCAGCTTCTTCAAAACTGCTGTCAGATGCTCGGTGTGCTCCTCTTCTGACTTAAAGTACACGAGAATATCGTCGATAAACACCACGACAAAAGAATCAATGAACGGCCTCAGAACTCTGTTCATCAAATCCATAAAGATTGCGGGTGCATTCGTCATTCCAAATGGCATAACTAAGAATTCGTAATGCCCATGTCGAGTTCTAAATGCAGTTTTGTGCACATCTTCAGCTTTCACTCGAACTTGGTGATATCCTAATCGAATATATATTTTGGAGAAAACAGCTGCTCCTTGTAGACGATCGAACAAGTCATCAATTCGGGGAATATGATACTTATTCTGAACAGTGACCTTATTCAGCTCTCGGTAATCGATACACATTCTCATTGATCCATCCTTCTTCTTTACCAAAAGCACTGGTGCTCCCCAAGGTGACGCACTAAGTTGAATAAAGCCTTTCTCCAACTGTTCCTCAATCTGCCGTTTCACCTCATCCTGTTCCACTGGAGCCATCCTATACGGTGCCTTAGAAATGGGTGCACTTCTCGATTGAATAGTGATGCTGAACTCTACATCACGATGTGGGGGTAACCCAAGAAAATCATCCAAGAACACAGTCGGATAGTCCCGAACCACAGGAATCCCTTGCACTTCCACAGGAGTCTCTTCCTTGCGGATAGCTGCCACCAGCCTAGAACACTTCTGCTTCCTTTGGAAAGTGACTTCAGGTCCACCTGGAGCCTTCACTGTTACCGTCTTGGTTTTGCACTCGATGCTTGCACTGTACACCGACATCCAATCAATGCCAATGATAACATCGACTCCCAAGATAGTCAGCTCGATTAGATCAATCCCAAAGATTCGATCTCCAATCACAATCTCACAATTAGCATAATACCGATCAGTGGTTAAAGTTTCCCCTGATGGAGTAGCTACTGCTAAGATCTTGCCTGGAAAAATCTTCGGTTCAACTCCCAACACTTTAGCAAATTTAGGAGACACAAAAGTATGAGAGGATCCAGTATCGAACAATACAACAGCTTTCATTCCATTAAGATAAAGTTCTCCTGTTACATAATACACACTCATTACGTAACAATTCACTAAACAGCGGGAAAAAGAAATGACAAAAACCTCTAAACATCAGCCCTCGTACCAGTGATGACATGATCAACTTCATCAGCATCAGCTTCTGTCAAGGCAAATACTCGCCCTGGTTAGTACGGTCTCTTCCCAGTCTGCTGCGTTGGTACATTGCGATTACCATTCCGTGGTTTGAGACATTGAGATCGGTAATGTCCCGTTTCACCACAGTTGAAGCAAGTTATCGCAAGAGGTCTCACCACATTGTTCCCAGGTCCTCCAGCCACACTAATAGCGTTCGCCCCTGTCGGTTTGAACTTTTGTGCAGATGGTTGTCCCTTGAAACTCCCAGAATTGGCGGGCCTCTTCCCAGACTGCCAGTTGTTCCTCCGATTCCGAACAACATGAAACTGCTCTATGTCTGCTTCCGCCGCTGCTGCTCTCTTGACCAACTTGTTAAATCTCCTGATACCAAGAGGTATCATCCGGGACATCAAGCTTGGCCTCAATCCATGCTCGAACTTACGAGCCTTCTTAGCTTCATCCATCACTAGTTCAGGAGCATACCTAGAGAGATGAGTAAACTTGGTCTCGTACTCTCTCACTGACATGCTACCTTGCTGTAGTGATAGAAATTCCATAGCCTTCTTCTCTTGAACATCGGAGGGGAAATAGTGACTGCGGAATTCTTCCAGAAATTCCTCCCAGCCACGAACTATGCCTCCCATGGTCCTCTTTATCGACTGCCACCAAACAGCCGCATCCTTCTTCAGTTGCAGAGTCGCCAACTTCACTTTACTGCCCTCAGGGGTCTCCAGCACTTCAAAGATCGTCTCTACTTGACGAATCCAGTTGTCAGCCGCATCAGGGTCTGACTTCCCCTCGAATACAGGTGGTTTCATTCGTTTGAACGTTTCCACCAGTTTGATCGCTTCGGGCACCGGATTCGCAGGCCCCCTTCCTTGGTTTTGATTCATAGCCACGACGTTGAGCGTCTGACAGACCCTCGCAAGTTCTGTTTCCAGATCCAGACCTTCACCATTTCTAGATCCTCTTCTAAACATATTCTGATGCAAATGATCTATTAAATTCGAAGTATAAGACATGAATTTGCATTTCATTGAATTCCAAACTCTATACATTCGAATTGAAAAACATTTCTTGACATCAGAATGAAAGATAGTAGAAGCTACAACAGTCTAACTCCTACGGTTCCTCTTCGCTTCTCGAAGTTCTCCCCGTAGTTCATTAACTTCATCCTTCAGCACATCTGTCAAATTCTTCCTCTTCTCGAGTTCCCATACCTGATGACTGAGAACAGAATAGTCGTCCTTGCGCTTTGCCAGCTGAGCCTCCAATAATCCGACTCTCTCTCGCAGTGTTTCTACCTGCCTCTGAAGAGAAGTCACAAGACTATTTGGAACTGGTTCTTCTTCTTCGTCAGAAGAAGAGTCATCAGATGAATCCAGATGTGGGGTAATCTCTCGGGATTCAGGCCATTCTTCTCCGTCAGAATCTGCTTGCCCTGGATAGTACTCGTCCTCGGAATCTGCCTGTCCAGGATGGTACTCTTCCTCGATGATATGCCAGTCGTCGTCTCCAGCAGGGTCGAAGTGATCAGCCATCTTAGAAATAGAGAGGAAGAAGCATAAGTCATAGAGCAACACAAATGTAAGTCACTTACATTTAAATCTCTAGACTCAAACACACACTCTAATGTCCACTACTAGGGTGACGTTCCTTATAAATTTGTACAAGTGTGGAAGCGTGGCTCTGATACCACTCTGTAACGCCCCGAATCCCAAATACACTGAATTCGAGATGTTCTACAGGATCTTTCTGCTTCATTTAGTACAATTTTACAAGGAAATTTGAACTTTTCACTTTACATCAGAGTTTACATGATTACATTACAATTTACATTGCACAGCGGAAGTAAACTTCACAACGATGAGATAAATGTACAACAACATTGAATAATCTTTAAGCATCTGTTCTTCTTTAATCTTTATCATGCCATTTATCTACATATAAGACTGTGGGTACGTCAGTTTATTCAACCGACGAACATTATACACGGCCATCCTCTCTATGCCAGAAATAGTATAACTTATTTTCCATATTTAGCAAACACAAACTTGTCACATATCAAACTAAAGGGACTACCCTATTGATGTTGTGTTGTGATTGTGCACTTAGTCCTTAATGTGGTTATTTATGTTACAAGACACTAATGTGCACTTGTTCGGATTCTATGCATCCCATACTACATAGGTCCGAGGGCAAGCCCTTAATCGTTCTTCATCTTTGGACGGTTCCCTGGAGCAGTATCCACGTCATGTCACGACGCATCGTGAATACAGCCTGTGAATACTCTCACGCCGCCAATCCAATGGCCCTCATACTCATGTTTTTCTCCTACTTTCATCACGTCTCCACTATGTACTAATCCTTAGTTTTTTTTTTATCAAAATCATGAACAAAAAATCAAAGCTCTAGAGTTAGTCTCTCCACTAAACCGGACTTATTCATTCATTCAAACATGACCAACCTTGGTCTTTCTTTTCAATTTTTATTTCATTTATTTCCGAATGCCGGGGGAGACTTAGCTACTCTTTTTGTTTCAATTTTCAATTCACAATTTTCAATTTGAGCATTTCCAACTCATAAATTCATTTGTTGATTTATCATACCCAAAAGATATTTCTCTTTTCCAATCATGATTTCTAAATCGTTCAATAGTCCATAATCATACATGGAATTCATATACTTTATCAATTATTAATTTCACATTGAAATCACATCACTAAATGATTATTCACACTTCATAGTTTCCACACTATTCTCAAATGAGAATAATTTGCATCACATCACACAATATAATTTCTTTCTTTGCCATATTAATTTTCTAATCCTTCATTTCAAGTCATTTTTGCAAGATATAATTTCACAAGGAATATCAATGTGGAACCATAGTTCTATTTACTCATTTAGTCACAAATTATACTTTACTTTATGTAAATCATTCCCAAATTATTTTTAGAAGAATAACCATATTTTTTTCATAATTTTTGGATCACCAAAACACCCAAAAAAAAAAAAAAAATTCTAAACTGCCGAAGCCAAGGATCGAACCCAGGACCACAGAGAACACAGCCGAAGGCACAGGCCACTAGGGCACTTGCGCCAGCGGTATAAAGAGGCGCTGAGAGTATTAAATACTCTCGGCCGCTGATTCTTATACTTTTAAAAATTTATGAAACAAAATATGGTCCCACAGGGATTCGAACCGGCCACCACAGGGAACCCAACCGCACATTCTGACCACTTGAGCTACGTGCTCAAGTTGTCACTAACGCAATTCAAATTTTATTTAACCAATACTCTCTGTTATTTAGAACATTTCGGCGTTCATCAAAACTCATTTCATTTGTTCTTACTAACATACTGTAAAAAATCCAAATTAATTATTTCCATCATGAATTTTATTCCAGTATATGAAAATAATTTTCTTAAATAATAAAATATATTTTCCCCAATAATTAACACATTTCTACCATATAATTTGGTTAATGTGATATACTACTACTAATACATTCTTTTTCGACATTATAATTTCATTAATCTCTATACCAATTTTCTACTCTTATTTATTTCATGAACATAGCAAATGTATCGTAAATCATTTGTTACAACATCATAACAAAATTTCTAATTTAGCACATAAAGCGACATTGTCCAACTACTAAATTTTCTCATGCTACTAACGAAGGTTTCTTTACACAATTTATAACCACATTCATATTGCACACAACTTGAATTTTAATAGTAGAAACACACACAATTTGCATATCAACAATTCAATCAATTATAGATCATTTTTCCAATTAAATGTGCATTCTTATTAATCACTTTCATGCATCATTTTTCTAATTAAATCTAGTATGCATTCCTATTTAGAAATAGGGAAAATTTACCCACCTCAAATGGAGATCTATGACGGTGAGGGCGATCCTGCTGGTCACATGGAGGGCTTCAAGACCTTCATGATGATTCACAGCGCATCGGATCTCTTCTTGTGCCGAGCCTTCCCCGCCACCCTCCGGGGTCTGGCCCGGGAATGGTTCTCCAAGCTCACCCCTGGCTCCATCTACTCTTCCGATCAGTTAGAAGGCAACTTCCTTGCCCACTTTGTCACCAACCGAAAGGCCGAAAGGACAAGTGCGTCCCTGCTTGGCCTCCGACAGAAGGAGGGGGAGTAGCTCCGAGTGTTCGTCCGGAGATTCACAGCT
This sequence comes from Hemerocallis citrina, assembly GCA_017893485.1. Classification (NCBI taxonomy): domain Eukaryota; kingdom Viridiplantae; phylum Streptophyta; class Magnoliopsida; order Asparagales; family Asphodelaceae; genus Hemerocallis; species Hemerocallis citrina. The sequence goes on from CM030362.1 coordinate 180,991,005, forward strand.
GAGGCAAGGCCGGTCTCCTCCCTCGATCCCGGTGTTGCCTTAGCCGCCTTCCGACACAACGTCCGGCACGGACAGTTGAAGGCCTCCCTGGCAAAGAGGCCCCCGGTGGACTTTCCCGACCTCCTCAACCGGATCGAGAAGTACATCTGGGCCGAAGAAGCCATAAACCCAAAAGAGCCTAGGGAGTTTCCCGAGAAGGGAAAACGGAAGGCCGAAGAGGCCGAGCCAGCAAAGAAGGCTCCAAGAGACCCGGGCGCCATGAAGAAGGTTCCGCCGGTCCCTCGCTTCGAGAGGTACACCCCTTTGACGCAGAATGTATCCACCATTCTTTTGGCGATTGAAGACAGGGACCTCGTGCAGTTCCCCCCCTCAACCGTCCAATAACACCAGCAAGAAGAGGGACCAGCGGTTCTCCTGCCGCTTTCACCGGGACAACGGGCACGACACAGATCATTGTCGTGCCCTGAAGGAAGAAATTGAGGCCCTCATTCAATAAGGGTACCTCTGAGAATTCAAAAGGGAAGGCACCCGGGAACAGAGGGAAACCAGAAACAGGAAGGATTCCCCTCCTCCTTGAGCACCCCAAGCAGAATTCGGAACCCGATGAGCCCAAGGAGCTCGAAGGTCAGGCAATCTGACATTGCATCCACGAAGGGCCCATGGGAGGGGAATCCAACACTTCTCGCAAGGCATTCTTCAGGGATGTCAACACCATCCAGGGCCCTCTCTCCCCCCAAATCCAGCAACTCCCTGTTTCTTTCTCGGGGGAGGACCTGGAGGGAGTCCGACTCCCTCACTGTGACGCACTTGTCATCAGCCTCAGCATGGTGAACTTTGAGGTCCGGCAAATCCTCGTGGACAACGGGAGCTCGGTCAACATTCTATTGCTGGGAGCATTCGAGAACTTGAAGCTCTCCCGTGAGAAGCTAAAGCTGGCCGGATACACCTTACACGGATTCTCCGGCGTCCCAGTAACAATAGAAGGGATCGTCACCCTAGACGTCACGGCAGGCACGACCCCGAACAGAAGAACCGAGTCCATGGACTTCATGGTTGTGAATGTCAAGGCAGCCTACAACGCCATACTTGGCTGTCCGGGGCTCTGCTCCCTCCAGGCGGTTCCCTCGGCCTACCACCAGAAAATGAAATTTCCTACTAATACTGGTGTCAGAGTTGTCCGAGGAAATCAAGAAGCAGCTCGTTCGTGCTACATGACGGCGATCAGGAGCGGTGTATTTCCCCTCGATGCCATCGAGCTGGAGCCCGAAAGGATCCTGCCAGAACTAGAGCCGGCGGACGAGCTAGAAGATGTCTCATTCGAGACAGGAGATGCGTCAAAGCACTTTCGAGTAAGCTGCTCCCTCGCGCTCGACCTCAAGAATGCCCTGATCGGCTGCATTCGCCGCAATGTCGACCTCTTCGCCTGGAAGCCCTCTGACATGCTCGGGATCTCCGAGGATCTCATCATGCACAAACTCAGCGTGATTCCCGGGTCAAAGCCGATTGTCCAAAAGCGGCGCAAGTTCGCTCCGGAGCGACAGAAGGCAGTAAACACGGAAGTAGACAAGCTCTTGTCCGCACATTTTGTACAAGAGGTCAGCTACCCTGAGTGGCTGGTGAACGTCGTCATGGTCAAGAAGGCGAGCAGGAGTTGAAGGATCTGCATAGATTTTACCGACCTCAACAAGGCATGCCCCAAGGATCCGTTCCTTCTTTCCAGCATTGATGCCCTGATCGATGCCACCTTGGGCCATGAGCTCTTATCCTTCTTGGATGCCTTCTTGGGCTATAACCAGATTTGAATGTTTCCTCCCGATATCGCCAAAACATCCTTCGTCACAGACCGGGGACTGTACTGCTACCGGGTTATGCCCTTCGGGCTGAAGAACGCCAGTGCCACCTACCAGAGGCTCGTCAATCGAGTCTTCAACGATCAAATCGGACGTAACATGGAGGTATATATCAACGACATGCTCGTCAAAAGTTAGCAGGGACAGGACCACATCGCCGACCTGGAAAAGGCCTTTGGGGTCCTTCGAACCCACAACATGAGGCTTAACCCGGCAAAGCGTGCCTTCGGCATCTCCTCGGGGAAGTTCTTAGGGTTCATCGTCAGCCAGCGTGGCATCGAGGCGAACCCCGAAAAGATCTAGGCCATAATAGACATGGCCCCTCCCAGGAACGTCAAAGAAGTCCGAAGGCTAACGGAGAGACTGGCGGCCATCGGCCGTTTCCTCTCCAAGTCTGGAGAGAAGTCCCTTCCGTTCTTCAAGGCGCTGCGCGGCACCGGAGGGTTCGAGTGGTGTACTCAGCAGCAAGAGGCCTTCGCCCATTTAAAGGAGTACCTCACTAACCCTCCCCTCCTCAGCAAGCCCGAACCAGGGGAGCCACTCTGGCTCTACCTTTTCTCTTCGGAGAATGTTCTCAGCGCCGTCCTTGTTCGGGAAGAGGAAGGAGTCCAAAAGTCCCTGTACTATGTGAGCAAGGTCCTGCTCGACACCGAGACTAGGTATTCCAGGATGGAGAAAGTAGCGTACGCCTTGGTCATGGCCGCGCGAAAGCTCCGTCCTTACTTTCAGGCGCATTCGGTCCAGATACTCATGGATCAACCCCTGAAGGCCGTGCTCTATAAGCTCGAGAGCTCTGGTCGACTAGTCAAATGGTCGATCGAACTCAGTCAGTATGACATCGGCTATCAACCAAGAACGAGGGGCAGGCCCTCGCCAAGTTCATCACGGAATGCACCATCTCTGAGCAACCCACAAGCCAGGAAGTCGACCAGACATGGGAAGTTTACGTCGACGGCTCCTCTTGCGAAGCGGGAAGTGGTGCGGGCATCATTCTTAGGGGTCCAGATGGTTTCCTCCTTCAATACTGCCTCCGCCTCAACTTCTCGGCCTCTAACAATGAGGCTGAATACGAGGCCATGATCGCCGGGCTCACCCTGGCTCATCAGGCCAGTGCCAGACAGATCAGGGCCTTTAGTGACTCCCAGCTCGTGGTCAACCAGATCACCGGAGAGTACGAAGCCTGTGACGATCGGATGATCAGGTCCCTAGCCGTGGTCCAATGCCTATTAACGTCCTTCTACGAATCGGCTGTCTTGAGGATCCCCCGAGAGCAGAATGCCCAGGCCGACGCCCTGTCAAAATTAGCTTCCTCATCCTTCGAAGGTCTCGACCACACGGTTCTGATCGAAATCCTGTTGAAGCCAAGCATAGACTGTAATGCCCTGATTTTTTATTTAATGAAAATTATTTATTTTGCACGTAGTGTGCACGTGCAATATTTTTGGTTGAATTAAGTCTTATAATTATTTTCACTGTGATGAGTATAGATATTTAAATATGTGCTTTTTAATAATTTTTATACAAAGCCTTCTTTTAATTAGACAAAAAGCCTTTTTCTTAAAGCCCAAAATTTAATTCATTTATTTTATTTTAAAATTGTTATTTTGGCCCATAAACTAAAGTCCATGAGTTAATTTATTTTTAAATACAACTTGTCATGTAGGATACAATTTAAAGATTATTTTTATGTAAAATATAATGCACAAATTTCTATGGAGACCAAATTGCATGCACGTGCGTTGCACGTACACGTGCACAAGCACACTTGCATGGCCGGATTGGATCTTTTTGGAGGGAAGATCAAATTTGAGTGGGATCATGGTGGAGTGGTTACTTGATCATGGGTGGTTAGTGTAACTCCTCCTTAAATCTAAGCCATTTGTTCCTAACTCCTACTTCAATCCTAGCCATCCATTCTCCTATTTTTTTTTGTATAAATACCCCCCCCCCCCCTTTTGGCTAGTATTCTTGTGCAAATTAATTCTTCCAAACCTATAGCCAATACAAGTATCTAGTAGTTATTTTAGTGAGTTAAAAGATTGAGAGGTTGTGTGGGATTGTGCTTGCATCAACAAGAAGAGGAGGCCGGCATCAAGGAGGGAGTGCTCGGGTTGGCCTGTGGAGTGCTCGGAATTTTGCTAGTGTGCGCGCATCTAGGAGGAGGAGCATTTCGTTTGCAAGGACATTCGTCTAGGAGGTTGCTAGTTGTATTTTCTCTCCATTTAAGGTGGGTAAATTTTCTATATTTCTAAATGCATGCTAGATTGAATTGAATGAATGAAGCATGAAAAATATTAATAAGAGTACGCATTTTATTGAGAAAAAATGACCTATGGATTGATTGAAATGTGGATGTGAAATTGTATGTGGTTCTATTAGTAAAGGCTAAATTGTGTGTGAATTAATTATGGCCATGGATTATTGAAGAAAGTTTCATTATCTACATCACAAATTATATACAAAAAGTTAGTATATTGACAATGCTACTTTGTGTGTTTAAATGAATCTTTGTGTTACATTGAAATGAATGAATTAAAATATAGATTTGGAGGATCCCAAAGAATCGATCTTTCTTTTAGTTGCTGAATCTCTGTGAGGCAGCTGCTCATCCTGAGTGGCAGGCAGCCATGGCAGATGAGTTACAGGCCTTACAACATGCTCATACTTTGGATCTCTTCAAGACTGTAGATCTTACGATTGATGCCGTCCACCCACCAAGGGAAGACCGAACCCAGACTTTTCTTTATTACCACATTGCGCTTTGCTCGGTACGGAGATAGGAGCTCCGAACCTGCAGAGATGGCGACATGTCTACGCTGGTTCAAATCCAGCTCGGCCCAAAAATGCACCGCTCCATGACATGAGTATGACAGAACCAATTTGTTCTACAGAAAAGAAATGTATGTTTGGGAAAAGATTAAGAATAGAGAATTAATGTGAAGTTTGCTAATAAAGGGATTAGTGGTGTTAATTGTTAAGAAATGTCGAAAAGAAGAAATGTGGTGGTTATAATGTAGAATCCGAATTAATTGTATGAAAAATATGTTTTAATTGTTAAAAAAATTATTTTGTTCATACTGGTGTGTAAATTATGTGAGGAAGAATCAATCTGGAATTTTACAGTAATTTTTATAAAGGCAAATGAAATGAGGACTAGTTGAACATCGAAACGTTTTAATAGCAGAGCGAATTGGTTTAAATAAATTTTGAGTTGCGTTATTGACAACCTGAGCGCATAGCTCAAGTGGTCGGGATGGCTTTAATCGCTATAGTGGTCTGAGATCGCTGGTTCGAATCCCTGTGGAACCATACTTTTATTTCTTTTTTTAAAACAGCAGTCGAGAGCATTTAATGCTCTCAGCGCCTTTCTATACCGCTGGCGCAAGTGGCCTAGTGGCCTGTGCCTTCGGCTGTGTTCTCTGTGGTTCTGGGTTCGAATCTTGGCTTTGGCAAGATTGAAAAAAATATTTTTTTGAATGTTTTGGTGATCAAAAAATTATGGAAAAAATATGATTATTCTTCTAAAAATATATGGGACTTATGAAAAATAACTTGGGAATTATTTACATAGAATAAAATATGATTTGAGAAAAAAATATATAATTTAGACTTATGGTTATATACTTGTATGGTATAAAAGTTGCACTTTGTAGAAAGGCTTGAAATAAAATATTAGAAAAGAAGTGGAATAAAAATAGAAATTATAAGTAGTGATGCATTGTGAATTATTCTCATTTGAGAATAGTGTGAAATTTGTGGTATGTGAATATCCATTTAGTGATGTGATTTCAATGTGAAATTGATATTTGATGAAGTATAAAATTCCATGTATGATTATGGACTATTGAACAATTTAGTGATCATGCTATTGAAAAAGAAATCTGTTATGATTATGAAAATGAATTTATGAGTTGGAAATGCTCAAATTGGAAATTGTGAATTGGAATTGAAACAAAAGAGTAGCTAAGTCTCCCCCCGGCATTTGGAAAGAGATGAAATGAAAGACCAAAGTTGGTCATGTTTGAATAAATGAATAAGTCCAGTTTAGTGGAGAGGCTAACTCTAGAGCTTTGATTTTGTTCATGATTCTAATAAAAATTAAGGATTAGTGCATAGTGAAGACGTGATGAAAGTGAGAGAAAAACATGAGTATGAGAACTAGAGTTTACGGTGCGGGTGTGTGAGCCACAGAATGCATGCTTGATGAGTCAAGACATGGCGTGGGCACAACTCAGTAATGATCGGACTTTAGCCACTCTTGTGGGATGTTTGGTGACTGCAAGAGGATCGTGTGCCATGAAGGAGGCTGAATTGCCACAGAATGCATGCCTGACGAGTCAAGACATGGCGTGGGGTTCCCCTCCAGGTTTTCTGTACACGAGCTTGTACTCATAGATCATCTAGGATACTCACCGTAATTATAGTAGTAGATTAAGTCATGGCGAGGGATTGAACCCTACAAAGATGAAGAACGATTAAGCGGCTTGCACTCGGACCTATGTAGTATGGGATGCATAGAATCCGAACAAGTGCGCATTAGTGTCATCTAATATAAATAATTGCATTAAGGACTAAGTGCACAATCACAACACGACATCAATAGGGTAGTCCCTTTAGTTTAACATGTGACAAGTTTGTGTTTGCTAAATATGGAAAATAAGTTATACTATTTCCGGCATAGAGAGGATGGCCGTGTATAATGTTCGTCGATTGAATAAACTGACGTACCCACAGTCTTATATGCAGGTAAATGGCATGATAAAGATTAAAGAGGAAAAGATACTTAAAGATTATTCAAAGTTGTTGTACATTTATTTAATTGTTGTAAATTTTACTTCCGCTGTGCAGTGTAAATTGTAATGAATTTATGTAAACTCTGATGTAAAGTGAAAAGTTCAAATTTCCTTGTAAAATTGTACTAAATGAAGTGGAAAGATCCTGTAGAACATCTCGAATTCAGTTGTATTTGGGATTCGGGGCATTACATAGACTTCCCGGAGGTTCTCTGCATTGAGGACGGAGCTCCTCCCGACGACTGGACCACTTTTATCAAGAAATTCCTGGTCAAGGGGGAGCTTCCCGAAGACCGAGCTGAAGCGAGGCGGATCAGGGTCCGATCTGAAAGATTTGCGGTCATCAATGCCACCCTCTTCAAAGGTCCTATACAACAACGGATGGCAGACCCTACCTCCGCTGCCTAGCCCCAGACAAAGCCAAGTATGCCCTCAAGGAACTGCACGAAGGGATTGGCGGTTGCCACATGGGCAGCCGTTTGCTAGCGCGGAAGGCATTAAATCACGGGTACTACTGGCCCATTATGCTGCAAGACGCCCTCGTCCTAGTGAAGAAGTGCGGCCCCTGTCAAAGATTTTCCCCCGTGAAGAGGGCTCCACAGGCGAACCTCCGCTCAATGGCCAGTCCGACCCCCTTTGCAATGTAGGAGATGGATTTGGGGGGCCCATTTCCAAAAGCAACGGACCAACGAAAGTTCCTCATTGTGGCGATCGACTACTTCACTAAGTGGATCGAGGCAGAGCCATTAGCAACGATCACCGAGCGACCGACCCAGCAGTTTTTCTGGAAACACATCGTCTGTCGGTTCGGGATTCCGCAAGTACTCATCACGGACAATGGGACTCAATTTGCGGGTAAGCATTTCTGCAAGTTCTGCGCAGACCTCGGGAACCAGCAGCGCTTCTCCTCAGTATGCCACCCCCAGTCCAACGGTCAGGCCGAGAACGCGAACTGCCAAATTCTCGACGGCATCAAGAAACGACTCGATAACTCTTCTAAAGGGTTATGGGTCGACGAGCTGCCAAGCATTCTCTGGGCCCACCGGACAACAAAGAGAATCCCTACGGGACAATCACCTTTCAATCTGACATACGGCGCGGAGGCAGTCATTTCCTTAGAGATCGGGATCCCTTCACCCCGAATCATGACTTTCGACGAGGCACCTAACTCCAAATAGCTGCGAGCCGACCTGGACCTCATAGACGAGGTCAGGGAGAAGTCCGCCATAAGAAGAAGCATCTATCAACAAAGGATTGAGAAGTTCTACAACAAGAAAGTGCGTCCCACCGACATCAAACTCGGAGACCTCGTTCTCCGAAAACTGGCGGTATCCATTCCCAGCCAGAAACGAAAATTAGCCCCAACTGGGAGGGCCCTTACAGAGTATCGGAGGTCGTGCGCCCAGGGACGTACCGCCTGACCAACCCAGAGGGCAAGGGCATCAAGAGGCCCTGGAATACGGAGCACCTCATCAAGTTTCTAGGAGGAGATTAGCCTCCATCATATAAATTATCAAGAATATAGTCGGCACGTCGTGCCTTATTTTTTGTAAAAATCCAGTATGATGTAAATATGCCAGCTTTCTTAAAACAAGTTTGTGGCTTCGTATTTTGTTCTCAATAAAAAACGTCTCGAGCTCGGCGCTTAGATAGCATCGCGAGCCAGAAAAGCTTCTTTTATAAGCTTGGGGCCCGGCGCTCGGATAACATCGCGAGCCAGAAAAGCTTTTCTTACAAGCTTAGGGCTCGGCGCTCAGATAGCATCACGAGCCAGAAAAGCTTTTCTTACAAGCTTAGGGCTCAGCACTCGGATAGCATCGCGAGCCAGAAAAGCTTCTTTTACAAGCTTGGGGCTCGACGCTCGGATAGCATCTCGAACCAGAAAAGCTTCTCTTCAAGCTTGGGGCCCGGCGCTCGGATAACATCTCGAGCTAAAAAAGCTTCTCTTACAAGCTTGAGGCCCGGCGCTCGAATAGCATCGCGAGCTAGAAAAGCTTTTCTTACAAGCTTAGGGCTCGGCGCTCGGATAGCATCTCGAGCCAGACAAGCTTCTCTTATAAGCTTGAGGCCCGGTGCTCGGATAGCATCGCGAGCCAGAAAATCTTTTCTTACAAGCTTAGGGCTCGGCGCTCGGATAACATTGCGAGCCAGAAAAGCTTCTCTTACACATTTTTCATGAGAACAAGTGCGGGATCTCGGCGTCGACCTCGAGCAAGGCGGAGGCTTTCTGCAAAGCACCCCGACCTTAACACTCGGTGACGACCCGTGGCTACGCCCGTTACTGGCTTTCTCCCTGGTGTGGGGGCTCGGCACCTGTCCCTCGCATGGTTTGGGCTTATTCAAGCCCATCAACCTATGCGCAAGGCGACCACCGCCAGCTACACCTGTGCTGTCTTTTCTGAGAACAAGTGCGGGAGCTCGGCGTCGACCTCGAGTAAGGCGGAGGCTTTCTCCAAAGCACCCCGACCTTAACGCTCGGCGACGACCCGTGGCTACGCCCGTTACTGGCTTTCTCCCCGGTGTGGGGGCTTGGCACCTGTACCTCGCATGGTTTGGGTTTTTTCAAGCCCATCAACCATAGCACGAGGCTACAACCGCCAGCTACACCCATGCCGTCTCTCCTGAGAACAAGTGCGGGAGCTGGCGTCAACCTCGAGCAAGGCAGAGGCTTTCTTCAAAGCCCCCCGACCTTAACGCTCGGTGACAACCCGTGGCTACGCCTGTTACTAGCTTTCTCCCCGGTGTGGGGGCTCGGCACCTGTCCCTCGCATGGTTTGGGCTTCTTCAAGCCCATCAACCATAGCGCGCATGGTTTGGGCTTCTTCAAGTCCATCAACCATAGCGCGAGGCAGCAACCGCCAGCTGCACCCGTGCCGTCTCTCTTGAGAACAAGTGTGGGAGCTCGGCATCAACCTCGAGCAAGGCGGAGGCTTTCTTCAAAGCCCCCCGACCTTAACGCTCGGTGACGACCCTCAGCTACACCCATCACTGGCTCTCCCCGGTGAGGAGGCTCGGCACCTATGCCTCGCATGGTTTTGGGCTTCTTCAAGCCCATCAACCTATGCGTGAGGCGACGACCGTTGCCACGCCCGCGCCATCTCCCTAAGAACAAATGGTGTCTCGTCGTTAAAACCAGAGCAAGGCTGCGGCTTTCTTCGAAGCCGCTCGACCAATACGCTCGGCTACGACCTACAACCATTTCCGTTTTAACAAAATTTTTATTAAGTTTTAGAGCGTCCGCCCTTCTGCAGACGCCCCGAGCTTTGAGTCGGTTTTTTGACCCTCCTTTCGCCCGCGAACAACCCGGGGTTTACTGCTTTCACAAGCCCAAACCCCGAACTGTTCGAGGATGGCAGGAGGGCCACCGACCCTCGGCTCTCCTCGCTCTGAGACCATTCGTTGACTCTCCTTTCACCCGCCAACAACCCAGGGTTTACAGCTCTTTACGAGCCCAAAACCCCGAATTGTTCGAGGACGATAGGAACGCCACCGACCTCGGTTCTCTCTGAGCCTCCAAACCGATCGGTCGTCCCACCACTCACCAACGAACCCCCCGGGTCCTCCGGCCCTCAAGGCCCGAACCCCGAATTGTTCGAGAGTGATTGGTGTGCCTCCAATCCGGAGACCTTGAAAAAAGATTATGTTCGGGATGCCCGCCCTCGGTAGGCACCCAAAGTCAACCAACTGATCAGCCACTCACTTCTTAACAACCAGCTTGGGGGGAGTGGGGATTATATATAGCCCCCTGAGGGGTGCAATTATTGCGTCTGGAAATGCGAAACGGCGGAAGGCGAAACGTCGCCATAAATGCCCATGGGGAGGCGAAACGTCACCATTTATGACTTATCGAACGATGAAAAGCCGCAACATATGCACCCGTTGCACCAAGTCACCTCGGCGGCGACCCTTAAAAACAAGCACGGCAACCACCTTCGGCGACCGAGACAATCAAAGTTCAGAAGATCAAATGTTCTTATTACTACTCATTGCTTACAACTCAATGAAAGTCGGTACAAATACAAAGAACAACTTGCTGCTCACTCACACTTGGCTTGAAAACTCAAACTCGGTGCTTCCTTTGGGGCTCCTCTCACGCTTGGCCTGACCGTCCTGGGTAGAGACTCCTGCCACCGAACTTCCTGCGTTATCTGGCTGGGCTGCTTCAAATAAAAAAGTTGGAGACCACCCCGGCGTGGAGTTGCTCGCCTTCTCGATCAGACCCGCGCCTAACACCAACTTCAGCCTTTGGATCTCCAGCTCTTTCTCAACCACAACCTCGCGAAGGAAAGACTCCGAAGCCGATCGCCCGCTCGAGGCTTCCGAGATGGACCAGTCTGTCTCGATTACCCACCAGTCCTGGTCGGCTATAGCTTTCTTCAGACGAGCCACCTCCAGACTGAGCTCCCTGGACTTATTCGTGAAGTAATTTACAGCGGACACTCAATCACGAGCATGTTTTTGCTGGCGAGCCAGAGCCACTTCCATGGCCTCCTTCCCTGCTCGGACCCGGGATACCTCGGCAGAAACCGGGCCGGATCCCAAGGTCTCGTGCATCTATCCAAGGACAAGAAAAAACAAACAATCACAAGGAAAGCGAGAAAAATGCACAAGTCACAAAGCCTCGGCCCAAAAAAGTATATTTCGTTTCTTTCAAAAAGTTGATACAAAAGCCGCGGTGGCCAGTCCGCTCGAGGCATTTACATCAAAAACAAAAAGAAGGAACTAGTCTATTCTTGAGGGGGGGTGCCACCTCATCTTCGGCCTGGACGCCCCCCATTTCTTCGCCCCCCGGGGTCGGCAGAAGGTTCGCCTGCCAACCATAGTAGAGGTGGTCCACGCTCTGCTCTGGGTAGATCTGCTTGAAGTGCACCTTGGCCTGATCATACGCTTCGTCCTGCGCTATAATCAGGGCTTCCGCCGAGGTCGCCTCCATCATCTTCAGGGCCTTCTGCTCCTTCTCCGCCTCCTCCTCGATCCTCTCCTTGAGACGATCCACGTCCGCCTTATGGATGTCGCAATGCGAGGCCATCTGGGCCTCGTGGATGGCAACCATGCTCTGAGCCTCCTTCAGATCGTCGTTAGCCTTGTTCAGCTCGTGGAGGTACTTCTCCGCGTTCCTCCTCTCTATGTAGATCTCCTTCTCCAAGCACTTTTGAAAGTGCTGACCGTGGAGCATCGCCTGTCCGAGGGAGAAAAGATAAGAAAAATTCCACCAAGTTCAAAACCAGGGAAAAAGGTGCCGAACTAACTCACCGAAATATGCGCCTGGGACCAGCGCATGAATGCCTGCTTGGCCATCTGCGATGCCAGCGCCATGTAGTCACGCTCGGTGCCAGCCTTCGTGACGAACTCGACCGCCACAGGTCCGTCGAGCAGACTGTCCCGCTGCACGATCGACCAATCGGGGGCGAAGGGCCGCAGTCCTTGTTGGCCCACCATCTGCTCGGTGGTGGGGCGTGGCGTGGCGTGGGAAGCCTCTTTCTCGGGGCATCAACAGTTTTGCCCGAACTGCCCCCTACATCCCGGGGTGCCCTCGGCGTGGGGGGGTGGTGATGCTTCTTGGCCTTCTTTGCAGGAGAAGGCTCCTCGGCTACCGGGGCCGGCCCCTTGGCGGACCCCCCGGCCTGAGCGGCCAGCTTCTCCTGCTCTGCCATCTTTTTCTTCTCCTTATTCGCCCTCACCTTTGCGGCAACGGCCAGCAAGGTTTGCCTCTCGTCCACCTGTTCGGAAGTCATCTCTGCAAGAATGAAAAAAGAGGCTAAAGTTAACACGAAGGTAGAAAGATGAAAAATTCAGAACGAAACATACTAGAGTCGGCCGGGTTCAGTCCAGCACGGGCAAGGTGTAGCTCGGTCACTCGAGGCCACGCAATACTATGCCCCCCTACTATCTTCTCCACTCTCTTCCACTCCTTTGCTGTCAACTCGCTTCGCTTCGGAGGTTTATGGTTCGGCTTGAAGAAACTCCACTGGGTCGGTATTCCCCAAGCCTTCTCACTCCGCACCACGAAATACTTCTCTTTCCACCCTTTGATGGAATCCGGATGGCCGTGCATGATCTTCTTGTGCGGCCTGGGTGAGAAATAGAAAATCCCTTCCTGATCTCCGAGCGGACTGATCCCTAGGATGGCCCGGAAGTACGTCAACCTCGGCTTCACCCCCTTCTCTTGGCACCTCAGAATGAAGCAGATCAAGTGATTCCAAGAGTTTGGGTCGTACTACATGGGGCATAGCTTCGCCCAATTCAAGATCCTCTTAACAAAGGGATACAGTGGCAGTCTCAGGCCCGAGGCGAAGGCATCCTCAGGGAATATACAATAGCCCGGCGCTAGGACCGTGGTAGGCCGAATGCAGAGGCTTGGGATGAAGACTTTGAACTCCCGCGGAATGAAATAAGAGGCTCTCAGAATGTGGAGATAGTCCGCCCTCAAGATGCACGGGATGCTGTCCATCCGAATCTTCACCCGGCTCTCTTCACCTGGCACGAGAGGGATGAGGTCGATGTCCTTGATATCATCAGGATACGTCCAGATTGACCCCAGATTTTTGAAGGAGACTCGGGGGAACTCGAGCCCCGGTCTGGGTGCATATTCATCCTGCGAAGGAGGACTGTCTGGGATAGTTAGCTTCCTCTTCTTCCGACGAGGACGAGCCTTCCTCTCGGGAGACGGCGTCGACAAGGGTGGGAGAGGTAGAAGGTCATCCCCGACCAACCTTCCTGCTGTGCCTTCGCCAGCACCTTCTTGAGCGCCCTCATCCTCATCATCAACATCGCCCTCATCATCCTCATCCTCATCGTCGGTATCCAGATCCTCCTGATGCTCATCCTCTTCATCCTCATCGTCGGTATCCGGATCCTCCTGATCCTCATCCTCCCCCTCCTCTTCGCCTTCGGTGCCCTGGTCCTCCTGACCCTCCTCGTCCTCTCCCTCCTCCTCTTTGCCTTCGGCGCCCTGATCCTCCTGATCCCCCTCATCCTTTTCCTCCTCCTCTTCGCCCTCGCCTACAGGCTCCTTTCCTGACCTTCGGGATCTCAGTGGCGACACTATGAAGACTACGTCGTCACTACTAGCCGACCCAGGGTCTGTCAGGACCTCCTGCTTCACCTTATATTTGCTAAAAGACGAGGACGTCTCGGACTCGGACTCCTTCGCAGAGCGGCCTAACGAGCTGGCCTCGAATCCAGACTGAACGCGCGACATTACAAAATAGAGAATACTAACCTAAAGAGTTTACCGAACGATCGCCGGAAAAAGTCGCCAACGGCAGGTAAAACCCTGTTCTTGAAATAGTGGACAGTGAGAGTAAAGAAATTAAGAAGAAAAAGTTAAGAGGGGGGAGGGGATTTATAAGGAGAAAGCGACTCCTCGATTTTCGCAATTAAGATCTGGTCGTTGGATCTTAACCGTCAAGATCTAACAGCCGCTAAGATCTGGAGACGCTTCGATCCTTGCGCTCCTGACGTCAGTAGTGGGCGTGGAATTACCCAAACTACTCCCAGGCCTTTCTTCCCCACACAGCGGACTTTCTCGACAAGTCAGCGAAGCTTGGGGCTCGGATGGCACCGCGAGCCACAACTCCTCTCCTATTTCACAGAAGGGTCGATGCTCGGATAACACTGCGAGCCACAATTCCTCTTCAATTCCACAGAAGGGTCGACGCTCTGATGGTACCGCGAGGCACAATTCCTCTTCTATTTTGACGGAAGGGTCGACGCTCGGATGGCACCGCGAGCCATAATTCCACCTCTATTTTTACAGAAGGGTCGACGCTCGGATGGCACCGCGAGCCATAATTCCTCTTCTATTCCACAGAAGGGTCGACGCACGGATGGCACCACGAGGCCCAACTCCTCTTCTATTCCATAGAAGGGTCGACGCTCGGATGGCACCGCGAGGCCCAACTCCTCTTTTATTCCACAGAAGGGTCGACGCTCAGATGGCACCGCGAGGCCCAACTCCTCTTCTATTTTGATGGAAGGGTTGATGCTCGGATGGCACCGCAAGCCACAATTCCTCTTCTATTTTTACAGAAGGGTCGACGGTCGGATGGCACCACGAGCCATGATTTCTTTTCTATTTTTGCAGAAGGGTCGACGCTCGGATGGCACAGCGAGCCACAACTCCTCTCCTATATCACAGAAGGGTCGACGCTCGGATGGCACCGCGAGCCACAATTCCTCTTCTATTCACAAAAGGGTCGACGCTCGGATGGCACCACGAGGCACAATTCCTTTTCTATTTTGACGGAAGGGTCGACGCTCGGATGGCACCGCGAGCCACAATTCCTCTTTTATTTTTACAGAAGGGTCGACGCTCGGATGGCACCGCGAGCCACAATTCCTCTTCTATTTTTACAGAAGGGTCGACGGTCGGATGGCATCGCGAGCCACAATTCCTCTTCTATTTTTAAAGAAGGGTCGACGCTCGAATGGCACTGCGAGCCCCAACACCTCTTCTATTTTTGCAGAAGGGTCGACGCTCTGATGGCATCGCGAGCCACAATTCCACTTCTATTCTTACAGAAGGGTCGACACTCGGATGGCATCGCGAGCCACAATTCCTCTTCTATTTATACAGAAGGGTCGACGCTCGGATGGCACCGCGTGCCCCACCTCTATTTTTTATCATAAAGCTCGGAGCTCGGATGGCATCGCGAGCCGCAACTCCCCTCTGTATTATTCAGGAAGCTCGAAGCTCGGATTGCGTCGCGAGCCACAAAATATCATCCCCTATTCACAGGTGCTCGGAGCTCGGATGACACCGCGGGCCCCAGAGTCCTCCCCTATTTACAGGGGGCTCGGAGGTCGGATGACACCGCGAGCCCCAGAGTCTCCTTCCATCCCACAGGCAATGGCTCCTCGATTTTCGCAATTAAGATCTGGCCGTTGGATCTTAACCGTCAAGATCTAACAGCCGCTAAGATCTGGAGACGCTTCGATCCTTGCGCTCCTGACGTCAGTAGTGGGCGTGGAATTACCCAAACTACCCCCAGGCCTTTCTTCCCCAAACAGCGGACTTTCTCGACAAGTCAGCGAAGCTCGGGGCTCGGATGGCACCGCGAGCCACAACTCCTCTCCTATTTCACAAAAGGGTCGACGCTCGGATGGCACCGCGAGCCACAATTCCTCTTCAATTCCACAGAAGGGTCGACACTTTGATGGCACCGCGAGGCACAATTCCTCTTCTATTTTAACGGAAGGGTCGACGCTCGGATGGCACCGCGAGCCATAATTCCTCCTCTATTTTTACAGAAGGGTCGAGGCTTGGATGGCACCGCGAGCCATAATTCCTCTTCTATTCCACAGAAGGGTCGACGCGCGGATGGCACCGCGAGGCCCAACTCCTCTTCTATTCCACAGAAGGGTCGACGCTCGGATGGCACCGCGAGGCCCAACTACTCTTCTATTCCACAGAAGGGTCGACGCTCGGATGGCACCGCGAGGCCCAACTCCTCTTCTATTTTGATGGAAGGGTCGATGCTCGGATGGCACCGCGAGCCAAAATTCCTCTTCTATTTTTACAGAAGGGTCGACGCTCGGATGGTACCGCGAGCCACGATTTCTTTTCTATTTTTGCAGAAGGGTCGACCCTCGGATGGCACCGCGAGCCACAACTCCTCTCCTATTTCACAGAAGGGTCGACGCTCGGATGGCACCACGAGCCACAATTCCTCTTCTATTCCACAGAAGGGTCGACGCTCGGATGGCACCGCGAGGCACAATTCCTTTTCTATTTTGACGGAAGGGTCGACGCTCGGATGGCACCGCGAGCCACAATTCCTCTTCTATTTTTACAGAAGGGGCGACGCTCGGATGGCACCGCGAGCCACAATTCCTCTTTTATTTTACAGAAGGGTCGACGGTCGGATGGCATCGCCAGCCACAATTCCTCTTCTATTTTTAAAGAAGGGTCGACACTCGGATGGCACTGCGAGCCCCAACACCTCTTCTATTTTTGCAGAAGGGTCGACGCTCGGATGGCATCGCGAGCCACAATTCCACTTCTATTCTTACGGAAGGGTCGACACTCGGATGGCATCGCGAGCCACAATTCCTCTTCTATTTATACAGAAGGGTTGACGCTCGGATGGCACCGCGTGCCCCACCTCTATTTTTTATCATAAAGCTCGGAGCTCGCATGGCATCGCGAGCCGCAACTCCCCTCTGTATTATTCAGGAACCTCGAAGCTCGGATGGCGTCGCGAGCCACAGAATATCATCCCCTATTAACAGGGGCTCGGAGCTCGGATGACACCACGGGCCCCAGAGTCCTCCCCTATTTACAGGGGGCTCGGAGCTCGGATAACACCGCGATCCCCAGAGTCTCCCTCTATCCCACAGGCAGGGGGGCTCGACTACCGACCCCCAGAGCTCGACAAACCGAGCCCCAACTCACCTAACCTCGACGTCATCTCGCTCTTCCAACTTACGAGAGGACCGTCTGCTAACCCTCTGAGCTCCTCTGCCGACCCCAGGTGCTCGACAATACCGACCAACGCCAGTCGTCAGGACTCCTAAAGCATTAAATACAATGAAATCATCCAGTCGCTACTACCAAGTGTAGGGGCTTGGACCTCGGATGTCACCGCGAGCCCCAGAAGCACTCCCCTATTCACAAGGGGCTCGGAGCTCGGATGACACCGCGAGGCTCGGAGCTCGGATGACACCGCGAGCCCCTACAACCCTCCTATATTCCCAGGAGGCTCGGAGCTCGGATGAAATCGCGAGCCCTAACAATTCTCCTCAAGCGAGGGGCTCGCCGACCGACCCTCTATGCTCGGCGAGCCAATCTCCAACCCAACAGGCATTGGCATCCCCTTACTCTTCCAACTAGCGAAGGGGTCGTCTGCCGACCCTCGAAGCTCGTCCACTGATCCTCAACGCTCGCCTACCGACCCTTTATGCTTGGCAAGCCGATCTCCAACCCAACAGGCATTGGCGTCCCCTTGCTCTTCCAACTACCAAGGGGGTCATCTGCCGACCCTCGAAGCTCGTCCACCGACCCTCAACGCTCGCCTACCGACCTTCTATGCTCGGTGAACCGATCTCCAACCCAACAGGCATTGACATCCCCTTGCTCTAGCAACTAGCGAGGGGGTCGTCTACCGACCTACGAAGCTCATCCACCGACCCTCAACGCTTGCCTACCGACCCTCTATGCTCAGCGAGCCAATCTCCAGCCCAACAGGCATTGGCATCCCCTTGCTCTTCCAACTAGCGATGGATCGTCTGCCGACCCTTGAAGCTCGTCTGCCGACCCTAAGGCTCGGCAAGCGTCACTCCGACCCCTCTACACAGCATCCTGCGCAAACTCCGATGAGGGATCCCTTCCTCCTAACCTCTGGCCTCTTCTGGAAGTAGCAGATCCTACTTTCTCACCGCATCCTTCACCCTGCTCTTCCTACAGAGGCAAAGGACCACTCCTACACGGCTGGTTCACCCAGCCCTCCAGGAGTGTGGGGCTTGTGATATGGGTTGGATGACGTGGCCCCTCCTGGACCACAGGATCCCCTAAAAATGCGCGCACCTCCAGATCATCCAGATCCACCACGTCAGCATCGGAAAACCGTCCGGACCTCTGCCACGTCAGCCCGGAAACTGCCCAGGCCCTTGCCACGTCAGCCCTATACCGTCCGGATTTCCACCGCTTCAACCCCACGGGCAACCGGGTCCAGACCCGGCCCCAAACTGGTCCAGACCCGATTGAGTTCTCCTATAAATACCAGACCCCTACCCCTTGATCCAGGTAATTAATCTTTTCTTGCTCGAACCCTAGATACTGTTACTCTCTCTCAGTAGCTGATTAGATCGTCGGAGGTTCTGCCATCGGGACCAACCCCGGTGTTCCTAGACCGTCTGCAGACCTTGGATCCGAGCCTCCCGATCTGGGCCGAGCATCCAGCCTCCACCTCACTACCACCTACCTCCGTACCGTTCGCCCGGCCGAGGGTCGTCTGCATAGGAGCTTCCTTTCCTCTATCAATACAAATCGAGTAAGAACTCACACCTGGTGCATCCACATGCCTCCCAAAAACAAACCGCATCATAGGTGAAGGTCTAAACTAATTCCGATTGAGGCAGTTAAAACGGACATGACTTAATGATTACAAGAATGCATCGCTAATACAGAAACTGGTCATGGTTATGCATGGCAATAAATTAGTAACCAATAAAAAAGAATAAGGTATGAGACGTGGTGTATGACAATCTACAAATTCATATCCCAAAAGAACGAAACAGAAAAAGAAAAGAACTTCAAATCAGAAACTGAAAAGATATCCGTAAAAAAAGCATTCGGTTAAGGTTGCTTAGAAATCATGCAAACCTCAGACACCTTAACATATTGGCCATCTTTTGCAGTTCTAAGCTCAGCGTCAGGATAACGGCTGATGAACCCAACCACGGCTCCTCTACCCCAGCAAGAATTCCAAGTGAAAAGTGCAGCAAAAGCACCAAAGATAACCACAACAACTATCAGAAGGATGGCATTGTGAACAGCCCCCAGGATAAATCCACCAGCAACAAACCCCATCACAAATAGAAGAATCACAGACCACAGGATTGCCTTGGGGAAGCTCTTCATAAATGAATACACTCCTCCTCCTGGCTTAAATTAGTGACAGCTTGGTTCTGTGTAATTGAGGTAGCATGTAGCTTAATTGACCCCATAGATTCCAGAGAACCAGAGATTTTGCGAGGGCCACCAGACGAGTTAAGAGGGCCAGAAGAAATAGGCCCAGATGTAATAAGCCCAGTAGCCGGTAGCATTGGTGAGATGTAACTAGGGTTGGCAAACGGGTCTGGCGGGCTGGGTTGGGCTGAACCCGTCCGGGTTTGCACCCAATTTGGGCGGGTTCGGATCGGGTCGTTGGGTTAAATGGGCCGGGCCAGGCCGGGTCGAAGGCGTCAATTCGCGACTCGCCCAACCCGTGAACCCTTTCGGGTCCAACCCGGGTCGGGTCGGGTCGGGTCGTGGGTTGGCCCGGCTAGAGTTCACTTTTTTTTTCTCTCCTTAAAAAAAATGTAATTTCAATAATAAACATAAAAAATTGTAATAATAATAATAAGATTGAAAGAGTGAAATTGCCAAAAAAAAATGATATATTATTCATATGATTTCAATTTATACAAATTTCACAATTTGTAATAAGAAATAAAAATTTCCTACAAATTTATTTTATACAATAACAAATTTCTTATATACAATTTCAATTTACTTCAATTTTCTTAATTTTAAATAACAAGCAAAGATTTAATACAATTTTTATCCATTTACAATTGTCTTCAATTTGATGGCCTTCAATTTGTTGTTGTTGACTTATTTTTGTTGGTCTTGAAATCTTCATTTTGGTTGCTATTGTTGTTGTTGTTGCTCTTCTTCTTCTTTCGGCGAGTTGCTCCCACTTGTGGACGTATCGAATGCTTTTTCTTGGGTCCTATCTTCAGCCTTCAACCAGTCTTCTGTGCAGACGAGCATCTCTAACGATTGGGGTTTCAAGCGATTCCTGTAATCAGTTAGAACCCTGTCACATGTAGAAAATGCACTTTCAGAAGTAACTGTAGAGACAGAAACAGTTAGTAAATCTTTAGCCATATATTTAAAAATACTATAAGTGTATTCATGATCTTTCCAGCATTGTAAAATATCTAGTGAATAATTAAAAGACTCAGAATCTTGTTGGTTATACCAATGTAATTTATTTGGTTGATTAGTCATAGGTTTTTTTCATTGAATTTGTGCAAGTAAAATAAATGTTCTATCATCAAATTTACTCTTACCCTTACCTTTAGAAGTAGCAGAAGAAGAACTAACTAAAGAAGTTGTACTATTAGAAGCAAAACATCTATCATAATAATCATAAAAGTTATTTAATGTCGATTCAAATTTAACTAAAAAGAAGCGCAATCAATTTCATTATCATCATCCGTAAGTAAATTAAAAAATATTTCAATTAAACTCTTCGTACCTTTTAATTTGATTCGAGGATTCATCACAGTAGCAACACAATACAACATAGGAGGAGGTTTAAAATACTTCAAAAATTTTGTGTTTGCAGGTTTTACAATATCACCAATAAAAGCATCATCGATCATTTCTTTAAAAGTTTGCATCATAGTAACTATTAAAATAAAAATGGTACTAGAAGTAGATTCATAAGATTTTGAAAATTTGAAAGTTGTGGTTTTAAAAGGTTCTAAAAATTTCAACAAAGATTCGGCATAAAACCAATCGGCGAGAGTCATTTCAAAATTTGGTATATTTTTTGCAATACAAAAATCATTTATACATTGTTTATATTCAGTAACAACATGTAGCAAATCAAAAGTAGTGTTCCATTGGTGTTTAACATCTTTTGAAAATTTTCTAAAAGGTACATTTTTAAGTCTACACCAAACTTTTCATTCTTGAAATATGGTGGCACTTAATGCAATAAAATGTACACAATTTCTAATTTTAACTATATATGGTTCGGCTATTTTTAATGCATCTTGAACACATAAATTTAAAATATGACATGCACATCTAACATGAAAAATATTGTAAGATGGAGGGTTTAATGTGGTTTTTAAAATACTAATTGATGCATTGTTGTTAGATGCATTATCAAAACTTATACACATAATTTTATCGCAAATATGAAAAACATCACAAATTTTTTATACGGTTTGCAATTTCATTGCCACTATAGGGATAGGGCAACGCGGTAAGTGATATGATTCTTTTTTGAAGAATCCAATCACTGTTGATCCAATAACAGGTTATTCCCATTATTAGAATATTGTTGCAACCCATCCAACAATCGGAAGTGAAACTAACTCTACAAGTTAAACTCCATAAAATTGCAATCAAAGCTTCCCTCATTTCATTGTATATTTTAAAACAATCCGATTTGCAAGTATTCCTAGGGATTCTTCTAAAATAAGGGTTTAAGACGATTTGATTAAAATTTTCCAAGTCCCTACTCTCGGGATAGGAAAATGGTAACTCTTCCTTGATTACTAATCGGGTCATTTCCGACGAACAAATTCGGGATCATAAGGGTGGCTATCAACTAGACTGGTCATAGGATTGATTTTTTGTTGGCCGGGTACGTCAACAAGAAGTTCTTTATGTATATTTTGGATGGGTCTTCTAATTGTACCTGTGCCCTCACCCATCTTCCATTTGTTTGGCCTCGAACATATCTTACACACTTTTAAACCTACACCTGGTACATTTTCGTCCGGAATATAATCATAAAATTTGTGCCAATCACTACTTTCCCCTCTAGTTTTCTTACTAGTAGTCGGTTGTGTTGTTTCGGTGGCTTGTTGTTGTTGTTCTTCTTCTAATTCTATGTCTCCTACAAACTCATCGTGCGTATCCCATTGTTGGGGAGGAGGATTAGGGTAGTTTTCGACGGGATCATTTTGTCAGATAATTGAAGGCCTACGGGAAGTGCCGGTAGAATCTTGTTCACTTTGGCTACGGCCGCTACCACGTGATCTAGACATGTTGATATGTAGTAGTGTATGTAAAAAAATTAAACACAATGTAGGCGCGATAAGTTACAAAAAAAATATAGAAAACAAGAGGGTTGTGAGAGAGAAGATAAAAAAACCAACAAACAAATATGATACAAAAAGTTATAACTACAAAAAAAAATAAAAATAGAAGAAGATGAATATGAAATTTTGATACCATTCACCGTGGATACTCGTATATAAAAAAACTCGTAAAACTAAGAATAGAAGTAGAAATAGAAGTCCGGAATTGAAGACATGAAGAGAGCTTGGAGGAGAGTTGAAGACTTGATCACTTGGAGGAGAGTTGAAGACTTGAAGACATAGTTGAATTTAGAGTTTGATACGATCAGAATTTGTCGTTTGATCGTGTATATGTCTTGCTACCTTGTTTGTTCAATTGTTCACAAATTGAAATGAATTGAGTAATAATAGTAGAGAGAGTAAGAGAGTAAGGTGTGAATTTTTTGTTTGGGTTTTAGGGGTATTTATAGGGAAAAAATAAAAAAAACAAAAAAAAAAAAACCAAAAAACACGAAAAACGGCTACAATAGCCGTTGAAGGCTTTCAGGTGGGATGAGCGACACGTTGGACCCGCGGGTTGAACGTTTGACCCGTACGGATCAAACGGTTCGCAACCCGCGGGTTCGCGAGCGGGTCGGGTTCAAATAGGCAGGTTATCGGGCTAGGTTAATTGGGTTAAATTCGCATATTTTACGACCCTGGTCAACCCATTTCTGTTAACGAGTTTGACCCGAACCCGAACCGGCATTTCGCAGACCGGGTTAAACGGGCAGGTCGCGGACAGATCGGGGTTCGACCCGACCCATTTGCCATCCCTAGATGGAACCCGAGTTTTGACGAACCATCGGGGTGGGTCCACCAGATTGTGGGCCCGAAGACTTCTTCATTGTAGAAGCAGACAAAAGGAATGAAGGATAGACACCAAACTAAGAAGATAGTAGTCTTCTTCTAAAGTAACTTAATTAATTCCAATAACAAATTCCCAAAAAAATCAACCAAAAAAAATCCCACAAAATAGAGGCAAAGATCCACAAATTGATAGCAAATTCAACACAAATAGCATCCCACAAAAATTAAAAGGAAACATGAACATGAGCTCACTTGTTACACCACAATGACGACAAGGTCCATGCTTTCCCATGCCTCTCAACCTTTTAATCTTTCAATATTCATCAATATTCATAAAAAATTACAAAGTTGAACTCGGACATTCAATTCTTTTATTATAAAAGACATTTTCAATTAGGGTTTTTGATTGGGGTTATAGAAAGGACCTTATGATCGTAGTAACAATTATACATAAACAAATAAATACACTGAATAATAATAAATTTATCAATCAAATTAAATCCAGAACAAAAAAGACTCACCGTTTTTTAATGAGAATCGAGCTGGACAGATGTGGCAAGGAAGAAGCTTCTTCTCTTTAGGCTTGAAGGTTATACTCTTAACTTTAGGTGCATTAATTTCTTCTTAATCAATCAGTTTTCGAGCATGCAGCGGATTGTAATTAACTAGAGAACCCTTTGTTCTCCACCTTGAACCACATGCATTGCATACAACTGGCTTTTCCGGGGGGCCATTTCTCCAAAGAGGAGTGGCTGATGCAAAGTTTAGCTTCAGTAACAAAGAGGGGTATCACTACAATCGCAGTATTAAGAAAAGTAAATGTTGAAGGGACAGAATACAAAGACATTTTTCTAATGCAATGTTTTATCTTCCAAAATAAAAGTAGCAAATATGAGGTGGTTCACGCCAAACCAACTGTCTCAGTTTGAAACTATAGAAGATGTAGCTACACATCACAAGAATCACGATTTTAAAACAAAGTTTGGAAGTCTTAAATCAGAAGAAAAGAAGATGAACCAAGAAGATGAACCAAGTAGAATCACCGTGGAACATTTCTCCCCATACTATTTGGGGTACATTTTCAGAGAACCAAGTAGAAAGCATCAAATTCACCATGAATCAATTTAGATATAGACCATTGCGTAGGTGGACGCCTAGAGTAAACACTATCAACAACTGAGCCTCTAAACACATAACACGCCAAAGAAAATGAAGGAACGAATAACTGCAATTTGCAGAAATCGCTATAACAGTTTAGCTTAACAAAGCTATAACATGAGCATTGGTTATATGATACATTTGTTCATCATTCGACACAGAACTGCAAATAATCTTTGCAGGATAAGGATTGACATAGTCCACAATAGGGCTTTTCAAGTAAATAGATTTGCAGTCAAAGAAGCAACATAAGCCATACTTTGCTTAAGGAGTTAGTCTATTATACATCATTCAGAGAGCAAAGGGACTGAAAACAACATTCATACCAAGCAACAAATTTCTACTAATTAAAACAACAACCCATCATACTAAGGAGAAAATTAAAGTACATCTTTATTCGTACTGGGTTTATGTTTCTTTATTACATTATCACAACACAGAAACAAATATATGAATATATCCAAATTTATCTATCAAATTAAACCCAGAACAAAAAAAAACTCACTGTGGCGAAGAGGGGAGGAGGCTGAGAGTGGTTGTACTGCGGTGATGGGAGGGCAATTCCGAAGGGATGGAAGGATGGCGAGAACGACATCGGCGGCGGTGGCGGCGGCGGAGGAGAAGGAGGAGGAGGAGGGACGAGATAGGGGTTAGAGTTGGGGGAATCAGAGGAATTGGGGGTTTCGAGGAGAGGCGTCAGGAACGTGAGAGAAATTGGGGTTAGAGTTTGGGTTTTGAGAGAGATTGGAGCTGTTAGGGTTTGGATTTTGAGAAAGATTGGAAGGAGGCGTACACGGGAGGGTGAGGAAGAGGAAGAGGGAGAGAGAAAGTGGGGTTATTTATTATTATTTATATTTAATTTTAAATATAAAAACTAAATAAACGATTATAAATTAATAATAGCCTTTGATCAGTTTTTTTTTATTCTTTCTTTTATAATAGAAATAAAATTTACTGATGCGTGCCTCACGCGTGCTATATTATACTATTTATAAAAACAATATATTTACTTTTAAAAAAGTTATATTTATTAAGACGACGTGCAAATCACAGTTTTTACTTTAATTTTATTTTAAATTAACACGTGCATTACATGTATATATTATTAGTATATATTATTGGAACCACTCCTACCCTCTGCTTTACCCTCTCTTGCACTCAAATAGCAGAAGATGCATGCGTGACCTCTCTCAATCAGCGAAATGAGTGCAGCTCATGATTGCTTTCATTACAATGCGCAGGACTGGAATGTTTGTCTGGGATTGCTCTCGTGTAATCTCTTTTATATTTGATTATTAATCAGGTAGTCATAAGTCGAGTAACATGACTTTTACAAGTAATCACTTTTAACCATCAGCGGAATTAACTCGAATAGGTAAAGCTCTGTGTTGAGATAGTGCAATCCCTTTCCTTGCCCTGTGGGCGCACGCAGATTGGCGAACGACATAAATTATCGGCACCAAAGGTCATTCCTTTTTTCTTTCGCTTATTATAGATAGCTCTCTCAAATCTTGCTTTTGATTATCGTTACAGAGCATCTATGTCCCACTTAAGTGCATTTTGTTTGAAAAATAAATGATTATATATACTGATTTATTATTTTGATATTTATTTGGGTTCTTTACTTATTTAATTAACATCTTAGACTAATTTAATTACTCTGTTAGTTATACAATTTCTGAAGTTGTACTCCTTTGTGTTGTGATTTATTATGATAAGAAGTCCTTTGTATCTATTACGTCTATTAGGGATTATGCGTAAGATCTTAGTTGAATCTTCGACACGATCAATACAAACCACAAAGTAAATAGAAAATCACATTAAACACACAAAGCACACTTGTCCCGGTTGGGGCAAGCTCTAATCCGGGGGAGAAAAAATAAGATATTATTCAACTAGAGAAGATTCAACATTTACAACTCTTAGAACGATCATTTCTCAAGCCTATCTGGAAATACTTGCCGTTTACAGTGGAGAATTCACTCACTCTCCTGTCAGATGAAGTACTCTTTTATTATATTCGGCACTCAATAGAATCATATCGTTCTTTGAAGCAGTTACATTGATTATATAGAGATATAGAGAAATCATAGTTTGATATTCTTGATACAATAACCATCTAATATATATTGAAGAGATACCTATATGATGAGAGCCGTACGATCTAACCTGGAGAATAAGTTAGGCTTCAATTGAATATCACGACCCAATACACGAATTTGCACTCATCCGCATGACGGTGGACTGCCCTGCTTGAACAGTTGACGTTTTGGATCCTTCCAAACCCTCCACTATTGTTGACGTTTTGGATCCTTCCAAACCCTGCTTGAACAGTTGACGTTGTGGCTTGAACAGTCGACGTTTTTGCATTGCAGTCGAGTCGACTGCATGCATGTGGTCACTATTGTTGATGTTGTCTGCTTGCTTCCAATCTGGTTACAATCATCTCAATTCCTTCTCCTCGCTTCTCTGTCTTCTCTCCACATTAAATATAATATACAAGATATATAAACCCAACAAGGTCCTGTATGTATATCTACGCTCTACACAGATGCATGTGGTTCAAGTAGTTCTCTGATTAAGATTTGGCCTTTTATGCTCGTAATAATAAGCATGCTAGTAACTTCATTTATCATATATATATATATATGGGTGAAGTGTAGGGTAAATTGAAGGAAGATAATATTCCCTAAGGTACAATGCACACTTTTAGGTAACAGCGACGGAACAGAACATGAAAAACACATTTTTTTGGAAAATTGATATACTACAAAATTTCCATTCTTGAACACCCCTCATTTTGATAGTTATATGAATTTTAAGCAATGGGGAAAGCCAGTGACAATTATGAGTATTGAGGAATATTGAATCTCTTAATAGCCAAAACTATGATGAAATATGAGCACTGCAACAGATTAATATATATTTAGACAAATAGATAGATCCAAATCATGCATGTACCTTAGAATGGACTAATCACACAAATAGAGACTCTTATCCCCATCACTGGCTCAACAATTTTTTTTTGATCATATTCAACAAATTAATGAACAGTTATTTATGATTAGTTGGGCCTGTGACAAACATATCTGTAGATGTAGGCACTGTTGATAGGATCGTTTGCATCAACCGGGACTTGCTCGGCTCGACACTTGAATCTGCATCCTCTGCACTCATTGTATGTGCATATTGGAGCTATTGATCATATCATCTCCCTTCTTAGATCCCTCCTTCCTTCTTCTATCCCTACAAATAACACAAAAAAAACCATGCATTATATTTTTTTTGAATAAAATGGTAGAGTAGTCTAGCCAACTTATATCATTAAAAAGGAGTTACCAAAACCAAACTGATGAAATGAAGAAAAATTTTCCAGCTACATTTTTCATCAACAAGCTAAAGTCGACTTTTTTATTTTAAAAGAAGTTTACTTTTTCTTTCTTTCCTTTCTGAAATTTAAGACAAAGTAAATATGTAGCTCTATGAAGCATGCATATGAACTAGTAAACTAAACTTTTGAAGTTATGTATGTAGTGTTGGAAAAAGTTTTTGCATATTTTCCAGGCCGGATTCCGGTGGGCTCTGGCCACCGGCGGCACCGAAAATTGATTGGATCATGTTCCTCTCGTTGAGTACTATTCCGTAATGTACTCACTTGCCAAAAACGGTTTCCGTATGAATGAGAAATGTAGGTCCAAAGTTGGGAACTCGAAATGTACTAACTTGGACAGTTGGAATGAATAATCCCACATCGGAAGATGGAAAAGATTTTCTCTAGTATATAAGCTAAATAAATGGACTAAAGGGCGTAGCCCTGGGGTTACCACTAACGTGTAGTGGGGAGAGAATCTAACCAAAATAACAAACACAAACACACACGCGCGCGCGCGCCCGGCTCGGCTTGGTTTGGTCTAGCTTGGCTCTGGTCTATATTTTTTTTTGCCCTGCTCCAAATTTTTTCCCAGTTACTGTTGAGGTTTTTCAAATTCTGTAACTGCTGGTACCATTACTCTGTAACAACAGAGTAATGGCTCATCAGTTATATTTTTGAACCATTACTCTACTGTTACAGAGTAATGGGCCATTACTATGCTGTTACAGAGTAATGGACCCTTCAGTTACTCCCATTCTCCTATAAGACCAACAACTTTTGTCTGCCAGGATACACAGTTTTTCAAACATTTTGAATCTTCTTCTTCTTCTTCATCTTCTTCCTCTGAGTCACAGTCTGAGAATACAACACAACACCGGTTCGCTGAGATTTCTGAAGTTAGGGTGCTGCTCTTCGGGGAAAGGTAATACAGTTATATCCTGGGAGTCAATTCGTCAACCACCATCACCCTACGGGGTGAATTTTGCTTTAAGGACAGAGATCTTCAATCTCGATTCTGTATTGTACGGTTTGTTCCTTCATTTCCTATAACTGTAATTCTTCACAAATATTATTAGCATTTTCTGTTTTATGAAATTCAATTTATAACTATCTTAAAGCAAAAAAATTTCTCTAATCTAACAGTTTTTGTGAAGATTATTTACAGGCACTGTTATTATTTCGGAAAAACAAAACATCTAACAGTTCTATTTCAACTGTTTCAGAACATGAAAAACACACAGAACGATAATGTCAGTGGACTTATCAGTGAACAAATACAAGTGATCCAAAATGTGACTGCACAATCGGTTGCAGCACAAATGGTCGTTCTGCCTACACATATAACTATGGGAGAAAAATCAGAGAAGTTCAATGAAACTGGATTCAAGAAGTGGCAAGGGAAGATACAGTTCTACTTGATCACCTTGAAGCTGGACAGGTTTCTTACTGAATCTGTCCCTATGCTGGCACCTATGGATGCACACTCCGTTGCGGCAGTTGATGCATGGACTCAGGGTGATTATCTCTGTAGAAATTACATCCTGAATGGCTTAGTAGACCCACTGTACAATGTCTACTGTGTATTCAAGACTTCCAAACTTCTGTGGGGATCCTTGGAGAAGAAATACAAAACAGAAGACGCCGGCTCTAAGAAGTTTGTAGTCAGAAAATTTCTGGATTACAGGATGGGTGACTCCAAGACAGTTGTAAGACAAATCCAGGAACTACTGGTGATAATGCATGAAATCGCTGCAGAGAACATGACGCTATGTGAACCATTCCAGGTTGCAGCGGTCATCGAGAAGCTTCCACCTGGATGGAAGGACTTCAAGAACTACCTCAAGCACAAGCAAAAGGAGATGTCTCTTGAAAACCTCATTGTCAGGTTGGGATCGAAAAGGAGAATCGCAAGGCTGACAGGTCCTATAAAAATCAGTTTATAGAAAAGGCCAACATGGTGGAGTACGAACAGAAGGGCAAAAAGAGAAATTTCTTGCCACATGCCTCGAACAAAAAACCTGCAGCAAAGAGTTTTGCTGGACAATACCTCAAGTGTGGTAAGCTGGGCTACAAAATTTCTGATTGCCACAGCAAGGACAATAACTGTGCTGGAACTGGACAGGCAAAAGGGAATGACAGATCCCATGCACACATAGCTGAGAACTTGTCCACTGGTCTCTCTGACTTGGACCTCTGTGCTGTTGTTTCAGAGGTGAACCTGGTGGGGAGCAATCCTCGAGAGTGGTGGTACGACACTGAGGCCACCAAGCACATCTGCTCGGACAAGGAGATGTTCACTTCATACTAGAAGTGCAACAAGGATGAACAGCTGTTCATGGGTAATTCTTCCACCTCCAAACTTACAGGAACAGGAAAGATAGTGCTGAAGATGACTTCAGGCAAGGAACTAATACTCACAAATGTGTTGCATGTTCCAGATATTAGAAAGAACTTGTTATCAGGATCTTTGCTAAGTAAGAATGGATTTAAGGTTGTTCTAGCTTCTGATGATTTTGTATTGTCTAAGAATGGGGTGTACTTAGGTAAAGGATATGTAAAGGATGGACTGTTCAAATTTAATGTAATGACAGTCATCCCTGAATCTATTATTCCTGTTGTTCCCAAAGTTAATGAAATTACTCATGTTGCTTATGTTGTTGATCTTCTTCTATTTGGCATGAAAGATTAGGCCATGTTAATTTCAATTCATATGTAGATTAATTAACATGAATTTGCTACCAAAATTTAAGGTAGACAACTGTGAAAAATGTGAAGTTTGCACAGAGGCCAAACTCACTAAAACTCCATCACGTTCTATAGAAAGAAATACAGAAATTCTAGATTTAATTCACACGGATCTGTGTGATTTAAAATACGTGTATACCAAAGGCAGCAAAAAGTACTTTGTGACATTCATAGACGATTGCATAAAATTCTGTTATGTATACTTGTTACATAGAAAAAATTAGGCTTTGGATAAATTCAAAGAATATAAGCTTGAGGTTGAGAATCAACTTGGCAAAATGATTAAAATCATTAGGAGTGATAGAGGAGGGGAATACGATGCACTATTTAATATGTTCTGCTTTGAACATGGAATAGTTCATCAGACAACTGCTCCTTACTCACCTGAATCAAACGGTACTGCAGAGCGCAAGAACCGAACTCTAAAGAAGATGATGAATGCCTTGTTTTTGAATTTAGGGTTGTAGTACCCCTTATTTTTAAATACTATTTTTGAGATTAGAAAATGAATTAAAATGGTTTTTGGTGATTTAATAAATGTTCATTTAGATATTTGTCTTTTACACGTGCAAAACACGTGCGAATGTTGTCTTTGAAAGCATAGAACCAAAAATTATTTTGGAGAAACTCATTATTTATTATTTGAGATTATTCATGATTTTTTTAGATTTTTCTGATAATTATTGGACTTATTTACAAATATTTCAAAAAGAAGGACTTTTGTGCAAAATTACCAATGGAGTGAAAACTCCAGATTTTCAGATGTTTAGGCTAGATATAATGCCTAGTCAATTCAGGTATAACGAGTTTACCTTTTTGTTTCAACATATTCAAATTATTTTACAAGTTTTGATAAAAGAGGATCTTTTCGCAAAATTGCTATTTTAAGGGGTGAAAGTGCAAAACTGTTTTCCTGGATTTTCCTACAGTGCCGGCTGATGCTGGAGGGGATCTTTTTTATTTTGAATGGATTAACTTTATCTTTAACTAGTTTTCTAATAAAGGGATCTATTTATGTAAAGGTATATTGTAAAAGGAGTATTTAGCAAATATTTTTCTAAAACCCTAGAAACTTAAATCCCAGACTATATAGGGTTCTGTGCAGCCGTCTTTTGCTGTACAACATTGAAATCTCTTATTTCTTATTATTTTGGAGTTCTAAGGAGACGACTTTGGATTTCTTGCGAAGGAGGGGCGTTCTTAATTTTTATTCCTTTTCGTTCGATTTTTTCAACAAGGTGAGTGACTTGTTTTGTTTTATTTTATTTTGTGTATGTTGTATGTGAGTAATATAATTGTTTTGTTTGTTCTTTGAATATTTATGTGGTGTTTCATCTCTAGAAAGCATGCTAGGGTTTGGGTATGAATATGTATGTTGGATTGATGATAAAAATTGAATCTTGTGAAACCCTAGTTATTTATGAGTAAAATCGTATGTGGTTAATTCGAGATTGATGAATGACCTATTGGAGATCATGGGTAGGCTATTTCTTTTGGATTAATGTTGGATTGATTGAATATGGTAGATTTCGTGCATAAATTTAATAAAGATGAGATTTTATTCACTTTTGAGTATTTGTTGAATGAAACTTGATACGGTAATGTTATAAATTGATTATGTTTATGAGTTATAATGGTGAATCAGTTTGAGAAATTTGAAGAAAGGGTTTATGAATCAAGAGATCATGTCTTGAGAATTGAAATTTGGAATCGAGTTGAGTTTGAAGAAATATATCCAAATTGGGGATTTTGTTTTGAGATTTTGGTATTGATATGGTTTGGATCTGAATACGAAGCTATTTCAATGAATAATTAATTTTTGAGTAACTCTATTTTGATTATATGCACAATTCATGTTTTAATCGAAAGAAATCAACAAATCGCTATTTTTATAAATTCAGATAGTTTTGATTTAGTTTTTATGGACTATTATATATCCTATAAGTTGTATTTGATCATATAAGAAATATGACTTTCGTAGAAATCGTTTTCATAAAGTAAAACTACGTATCGGTTGAAATGTGCAAAACCAAAAATCTGTAGTCTGCAGGTCGACAGTCGACCGGTGTGATTTTACAGTCGACCGTCGCGACCTGGTTGCTGTGTTATCTAGTTTTCTTGAAATTTCGTTCTGGACAGTCGACCGTTGACTTTTTACAGTCGACTGATATTACTTAGAATTATTTTAATTGAAGTTTTGGACTTTTCGTTCTGGACAGTCGACCGATGGCTTTTTATAGTCGACTTCTAATACTTAGAATTATTTTCTCAAAGTTATTGGATT
The DNA here is from genome assembly GCA_017893485.1 of Hemerocallis citrina. Lineage (NCBI taxonomy): Eukaryota > Viridiplantae > Streptophyta > Magnoliopsida > Asparagales > Asphodelaceae > Hemerocallis > Hemerocallis citrina. The sequence goes on from CM030362.1 coordinate 181,023,585, forward strand.
TTTCTGTCACGCCCCGCTTTCCAAAAACACGGAATACGAGTACGTAACAAAAGCCCAGCGAATGATTATTATCATCCTTAAGCTGTTTCAAGAAATCCTTACAACATGTCACAATAAAATCAGAGTCGGAAGCCAGAAAAGTCAACCACATGCACATATGAACCAAATACTAACAAGAATACTTAAAATAAAATACATTAATCTCAAATAGTCATGATCTGAAATACACAAATAATCTTGGGTCACATCGCCCAAATACAAGAAATAATACAAGTCTCAAAACTCAAGAATACTACAAGTCTCACAAATACAATATAATGTTCTAGCATGAAACAGAAATAATAATAATAATCCAAGAGCAACTAATACTGCAAGTCTCTAGCATCACCTTGAACCTGTTCGCCATAATCTGCAATTCATAGAATGTAATGCCCTGATTTTTTATTTAATGAAAAATTATTTATTTTGCACGTAGTATGCACGTGCAATATTTTTGGTTAATATTTTCATTAAGATGAGTATAGATATTTGAATATGTGCCTTTAATTATTTTTCTATAAAGCCTTCTTTCAAAAGCCTTTTCTTTTAAAAGCCTAAAGTTAATTTAATTTATTATTTTTATAATAATTATTTTGGCCCATAAACTAAAGCCCATGGACTATTTTTATACAACTTGTCATGTAGAATACAATTTAAAGACTATTTTATTTTTATACAAAAATTTAATGTACAATTTTTGGACCAAGTGGCATGCACGTGCATTGCACGTAAACGTGCAATGTGCATTCCTACACTAGGCCGGTTTTGATCTTTGGAGGGAAATCAAATTTTGGAGTGAAGATCATGCTTGGTGGTTACTAGATTGTGGGTAGTTAATGTAACTCCTACTTTCATCCTAGCCCTCCATCTTACAACCAACCAATTGATCCTAGCCCTCCATTCTCTTTGATTTTTAGTATAAATACCCCCCCCCCCCCCCCCCATGGCTAGTTATTCTTGTGCTTATTACTTCCTACAAACCTATAGTTTAAATCATATTATCTAATAGTATTTTGTGAGTTAAAAGATTGAGAGTGTGTGGGATCTTGTGCTTGCAACATCAAGGGGAGGCTGGCATCAAGAAAAGGGAGCATTCGGTGAGGTGTGCTTGGAGGCTTGGGTGCACGTGTTCAAGGAGGAGCAATTCGTCGCAAGGACATTTGTCTAGGGATTGCTAGTGAATTTTCTCTCCAAACAAGGTGGGTAAATTTTCTATATTCTAATTAGGGATGCATGCTAGATTAAATTGAATGAATGAGGCATAAAAAATATTAATAAGAGTACACTTTTAATTGGACTTTGACCTATGAATTGATTGGAATGTGGGTGTGCAAATTTTATGTGATTTGATTAGTAAAAATCTAAGTTTGTATGGATTAATTATAACTATGGATTGTTAAAGAAAGTCTCATTATTCTACATCACAAATTATATACACAAAGTTAGTAGATTGGCAATGCTACTTCATGGGATTAAATGGATCTTTGTGTTATATTGAAATAAATGAATTAAGATATAGATTAGTATGTTTGATAAAAGGTTAAAAACAGAGAATTAATGTGTAGTTTGCTAATAAAGAGATTAGTGGCATTAATTGTTGAGAAATGTCGAAAAAGAATTCTCTGGTAAGTCGACTTATGACCTTTTAAGCCGACTTATATCCTCCTTTAAGTCGACTTACGTTTTTTTAAGTCAACTTATGATCTGGTAAGTCAACTTGTGACTTTTATAAGTCAACTCATTACTTAACTTATTTTCTTAAAATCATGGATGTTTTTCCCTGTGGACAGTCGACTTATTACAGTAATAAGCCGACTGGTACTGATGAATTTTCATAAACTTGAATGTTCTATTGTTCTCAAAATATGAAGGTCTTATGAAAAATAATTTGGGAACTATTTGTATGAAATAAACTATGATTTGAGAATAAAATGCATAAATAGAACGGTTCTATATGTATACTTTGTGAAAATTATATCTTGCACAAAGAATTTGAAATGAAGGATTAGAAGATTAATATACTAAAGAAAGAAATTTTATTGTGTGATGGATGTAAATTTCTCATTTGAGAATGCTGTGAAAAATATGAAATGTGAATATTCGTTAGTGATGTGAATTTCAATGTGGAATTACATAATTGATCTATGCAGAATAGCCAACTGGGTTGAATAACAGTCGACTGCCCTGTAAATGATATTTTAATATTGAACGCTGCGGAACAGCCGACTGGCCATGTGCAGCAGTCGACTCTTCCGAGCAGTTTACTGAAGGATTTTGTTTGACTGAACAAGTCGACTGGATGAGTTCTAAGTCGACTGTTCAGAGCACTTTTGACATCTCAGAAATTCGATGAATTGTTTTATGATAAAGATTGTGCATTTTATGTTGATTATTGGTTGTGACAGTAAACTCTATTTGTCTTTGCATGAATTAATATGGAGTGAATCATTTATTTGAATTTATGAAAGTTATATAATTGTGGAACTATGGACGTGAAAAAGAAATCTATGGTGATTATGAAAAATGAACTCATGAGCTAGAAGTGCTCAGATTATTTTAGTCATTGTGAATTGGAATTGAAATGAAAGAGTAGCTAAGTCTCCCCCGGCAATTGGAAAGAAAATGAAATGAAATATTGAAATGAAAGACCAAGGTTGGTCATGTTTGAATAAATGAATAAGTCCGGTTTAGTGGAGAGGCTAACTCTAGAGCTTTGATTTTTGTTCATGATTCTAATAAAACTAAGGACTAGTACATAGTGAAGATGTGATGAAAGTAAGAGAAAAATATTGAGTATGAGGGCCATTGGATAGCGGCGAGAGTGTATCGCAGGATGTCCCATGATGAGTCTGGGCGAGGATACTACTCCAGAGTACCGTCCCGGTGGCGACGCTCGTGGGATGTTTGAAGACTACGGGTGGTGTCATGTCTACGGTAGGAGCTGAATTACCACAGGATGTCTGCATGATGAGTCATGTCAGCGATGGGATTCCCTCCAGGGCGCCTAGACATGAGTTTGTAGGTCAGAAAACATCTAGGATACTTACCGTAATTACAGTAGTAGATTAAGTCATAACGAGGGATTGAACCCTACAAAGATGAAGAACGATTAAGGGCTTGCCCTCGGACCTATGTAGTATGGGATGCATAGAATCCGAACAAGTGCGCATTAGTGTCATCTAACATAATTAACTGCATTAAGGATTAAGTGCACATTCACAACATGACATCAATAGGGTAGTCCCTTTAGTTTGATATGTGACAAGTTTGTGTTTGCTAAATATGGAAAATAAGTTATACTATTTCCGGCATAGAGAGGATGGTCGTGTATAATGATCGTCGGTTGAATAAACTGACGTACCCACAGTCTTATATGCAGGTAAATGGCTTGATACAGATTAAAGAGGAACAAATGCTTAAAGATTATTCAATGTTGTTGTACATTCGTTTCATTGTTGTAAAGTTTACTTCCGCTGTGCAGTGTAAATTGTAATGTATTCATGTAAACTCTGATGTAAAGTGAAAAGTTCAAATTTACTTGTAAAATTGTACTTGATATGGCTAAAAATGGGGTTAAATCAGAACCGTCCGAATTGGGAACGAATCTTGAAGCTCAGGGGTAAAACGGTAATTTCACATATAGACGGGTCCGAAGCGGGCACTGGATCTCCCCTTCACAGATCCAATAACCCGCAAAACGGACCCACTCCAGCTGGGTACGGGTCCCGACCCAAGACAAACCCAAACCAGATAGAGGAAATCAGGGTCACTGATTTGACTAAATCAACGGGCCTGATTTAGAGTTATCCTCTCACCGGGAATCAGGGGTCAGTTTCCTAAACTAATTGTAAGGATTTTACTCCTAACGATTTCACAGGAAATCAGGTCCCTAATCAATCTCCCAGGGCGACTATAAATACCTCCTACCTACCACTGTGACCAGGTAATCACTCTTTTTCCAGCTTAAGCTCTTTCTTAATCATCACTAGTTACTGACAAGAGCGTCGGAGGGTGCGTCGCCAGAATCAACCCCGGTGTATCGCACTTCCTTGCAGGTTAGCGGCAGGAATCAGCAGGCTTGGATCCGCTATTCAGGTTTTTTCACGAGCCCACAAATCTCATCTGTTTACCCCCACACCAGAATCAGCGGTAACAGATTAGCGCCGTCTGTGGGAAACCATACGAATAGCAACCCATTCCTTCCCGTCGACTAGCTTTTCTCCAGCCATGCCTCCCAGAAAGGTCAGGTCAAGGGGGTCCAACCGTGGGCCCAACCCCGCCGATCAGCAAGAGGAAGTCCCCGTGCATCCTCCTCTGCAGCCCGAGCAACTTCCTCCCCCAATCCAAGATCCTCTCTTGAATCAACAACCCCCTAATGGTCCTGCTAGCCAGAACCAGCGGAGGCAGAAGCAACCTCTCCACCCAGACCATGTATCAGTTCACAATGCCTCCTCGGATTCAATGGCTTCCCATAACCCCCGAGCCTCCGACCTCCGCAACACCGTTCTGAATCGCCAAAAGGATGAGGACCTTCGCAACCGCCTAGATGAGAAGCGGGCCCGAGAGGGAGCCTCCCGCCAACATCAAGGTGAGCGATCTCCTCATCGCCGAGATGGCAGGAGGTCTCCAGACCGAAGAGGACGGGGGGAATCTCCCGAGCGTCGTAGGAGGAGGCCACATTCCCCTGCTAATCGACATCATCCGAGGAACGATGAAGCACCTATCACTCGTGCCGAGTTCCTACAATTGCAGGAAACTGTGTTGCAGCCCTCAACCTTTGCCCAAACAACAATAATTCCCAGAGGGTTCCAACACCCCCACGGGTCCCAAGTCCTCGCCGATCCATAAGTCCTCCCCCGGCTCCTAGTCACCAGCAACACCAGCATAGTCCTCGCCGATCCCAGGACTATCGATGCCGTAGCTCCCGCTCCCCTTCCTATGAAGACGAGTCCAGGGGCTCGATCGACTATCACCGAAGGGACGATGCCCTCTACCGTCGTCTCCATGAGATGGAGAGATGCATCGGTCGAATGGACAAGGAGGAAGAGGCTAGAGGAGGGACCGTCCGCCCCGGCAGACCTCCATTCTCCCGGACTATCATGAAGGATCCCATTCCGAGGGGTTTCAAGCCTCTGCAGTTTGAAACGTACTTAGGGGAGTCGGATCCTGTTGATCACGTCGAGAGCTTCAAGACCTTGATGCTAATCCACCAAGCATCCGACGCCATGCTCTGCAAAACGTTCCCCGCCACCCTTAAAGGCTCAGCTCGGGAATGGTACTCCCGGCTCGCTCCCTCTTCTATCTTCTCTTTTGAGCAGTTCGAGATGCTCTTCATAACTCACTTTGTGAGTAGCAGGCGAACGGAGAAGACCAGCCTCTCTCTACTCCACCTCCGACAGGAGAGGGGAGAAAAGTTGAGGGATTATGTGAGGAGATTTACCGCGGAGGTCAGGTCTATCGCCTCCCTCGACCAGTCAGTGGCGACCGTCGCGTTCCAATCGAACGTCCTCAACTCCAACCTCCGGTCGTCCCTCGCCAAAAAGCTCCCGCACAACTTCGCCGATCTTCTCCTTAGATGCGAGAAATACATTCGGGCGGAGGAGGCCGAGTGCCTCCCGAGTTTCGGAGGATCCGCTTCCAGGTCGAAAAGGAAAGCAACGGAAGAGGAAGGGGGAAAGAAGCTACAAAAGGATAACAGCGGTCAGCGCCGTCCTCCCCCCAGGTTCGAAAAATTTACTCCCCTCACCACAAACGTCTCTACCATCCTGATGGAAGTTGAGAAGGTGGGAGTTATACCTCCCGCTCCGAGGATGAACACCTCGGCCAAGAGGAGGAACAAGGAGAAGTGGTGCCGTTACCACCGGGATCATGGCCATGACACCAACGATTGCCGGGCACTGAAGAACGAAATAGAGGCCCTCATCCAGAGGGGGCATTTGGCCAAGTTTGTGAAGGCAAACGATCGGGGAGATCGCACCACTCCTCCGCCTCGGGGGGCTAACAAGCGCTCCGAGCGACGAGATGAAACCCCCGAGTTCGAGGAGGAACGTGTTCTGCACCTTATCCATAGGGGCCCAATGGGGGGCTCTTCCAACTCCTCTCGGAAGGCCTTCGTCCGAGAGGTCAACTCAGTTCACGGCGCCCCTCCCCCCAAAGGCCTCGGCGTCCCAGTAACTTTCTCTGATGAAGACCTCGAAGGGGTCCGGACTCCCCACTGCGACACACTTGTTATCGACCTCCGCATGGCGAACTTCAAAGTGCAAAGGGTCCTGGTAGACAACGGGAGCTCGGTGAACATCCTCTTCCTCTTGGCCTTCCGAGGGCTGCAACTATCCCGGGATCGCCTCAAACCGACCGGCTACACGCTCCACGGGTTCACGGGGGTTCCAGTAACGGTCGAAGGGGTTATCACCCTGGATGTAACTGCTGGGAAGACCCCTACTACCCGGACAGAGCTGATGGACTTTATGGTCGTCGATGTCCCGGCTGCATACAATGTCATCTTGGGCCGACCTGGCCTAGCTGCCCTGGAAGCCGTTCCTTCGGCGTACCCCCTCAAGATGAAGTTCCCTACCCGGGCAGGAGCGGGAGAAGTCAGGGGCAGCCAAGAGACGGCTCGGAAGTGCTATATGACTTCCATTGGGGGACCGATGCTCTCCCTCGAGACTTTAGAGATCCCCGAGCCGAACGTCCGACCCACGTCCGAGCCGGCGGACGAATTGGAAGAAGTACTCTTCTCGGACGAGGACCCGAGTCGAAAGTTCCTCATCAGCAAGTCCTTGCCGACTGCCCTATGTTTCGACTTGGTGCAGTGCATCCGGGAGAACCGCGACCTATTTGCTTGGTTCGCCGCAGATATGCCCGGGATTTCCGAGGAGCTTCTGGTGCACCGCCTCAGCGTCGAATCGGGGTGCAGACCGGTTCAGCAGAAGTGGCGTAAATTTGCTCCCGAGCGACAACAAGCCATTAAGGAGGAGGTGGAAAAGCTCCTAAAAGCTCGGTTCATACAGGAGGTGAACTACCCCGAGTGGCTCTCCAATGTCGTCATGGTTAAGAAGTCCAATGGTTCCTGGAGGATATGCATCGACTTCACAGACTTGAATAAGGCGTGTCCGAAGGATCCGTTCCCTCTCCCGAATATCGACACCCTCATTGATGCCACCTCGGGCCATGAGCTCCTCAGCTTCATGGACGCTTTCTCCGGTTATAATCAGATCCGAATGTCCCCCCCCAGACATTCCGAAGACTTCCTTCATCACCGACCAGGGACTTTACTGTTATAGAGTTATGCCGTTCGGATTGAAGAATGCTGGAGCCACCTACCAGCGCCTCGTCAACAAAGTCTTCCAAAGCCAGATAGGCCGCAACATGGAAGTATACGTCGACAACATGCTCGTAAAGAGCGTCCGAGGCACCGACCACGTGGCCGACCTCCAGGAGGCATTCGGCGTACTAAGAAGGCACAACATGAGGCTTAATCCGAACAAGTGTGCGTTCGGGGTCTCGTCAGAAAAGTTCCTCGGCTTTATGGTCAGCCAACGAGGAATCGAAGCAAATCCTGAAAAAATCAAGGCCATACTGGACATGGCCCCGCCCCGGAACGTCAAGGAAGTGCAGAGACTTACGGGTCGCCTCGCCGCTATTGGGCGATTCCTTTCGAAGTCTGGGGAAAAGTGCCTCCCCTTCTTCAAGGCTCTCAGGGGAGCCAAGGGTTTCGAGTGGGGCGAACTGCAACAGGAGTCGTTCAAACAGCTGAAAGCCTACTTGGTCAATCCTCCCCTTCTCAGCAAGCCCGTTCCAGGGGAAACCCTCTTCATCTACTTAGCTGCTTCCGAGCAGACCCTAAGTGCCGTCTTGGTGAGGGAAGAGGACCAGGCTCAGAGGCCCATTTACTATGTGAGCAAGGTGCTTCGGGATGCCGAGCTTCGCTACCGAAGGTGGAAAAGATGGCCTACGCCCTGGTTATGGCAGCAAGGAAGCTCCGCCCATACTTTCAGTCCCACTCGGTTGTGGTCCTCACCGACCAACCGCTGAAGCAGGTCCTCCACAAGCTAGAAACCTCTGGCCAGCTTATGAAATGGTCCGTCGAGCTGAGTCAACATGACATTTCCTACCAGCCACGGACTGCGATCAAAGCTCAAGCCCTCGCGGACTTCATCGTCGAGACCACCATTCCCGAGGTCAGCCATGTCCCGAACGGACCCCCTATTTGGACGGTTTTTGTGGATGGTTCCTCTTACAACGAGGGGAGCGACGCCGGCATCATCCTGACAGGTCCAGATGACTTCGTCCTCCAGTATGCCCTCTGCATGAATTTCAAGGCCTCAAACAACGAAGCAGAGTATGAGGCACTAATCGCGGGCCTCGGACTTGCCCGAAGTGCCGGGGCGCAGTGCCTTTGAATCCGTAGTGACTCTCAGCTGGTTGTGAACCAAGTTTTGGGCGATTACGAGGCACGGGACGAACGGATGGCGAAGTACCTCGCCAAAGTCTGAACCCTCATGGCCCGGTTCGAAGAGGCACTCATCCAACGAGTCCCTCGAGAAGAGAATTCACAGGCCGACGCCCTCTCCAAGTTGGCCTCATCCTCCCTCCAAGGTCTCGAGCAGACCGTTTTGATCTAGGTCCTCTTGAAACCGAGCATAGAAGATGAGACCTTCAACTCAGTGGAGTCATTGCCGGTCTTACTGCAAGATAATTGGATGAAACCGTTAGTAGAATTCCTAAGGGACGGACTCCTCCCTGAGGACCCAAAGAAAGCGCGCCGAGTAAGAACCAGGGCCGAGCGGTACGTCTTGGTCGAAGGGATCTTGTACAAGTGCTCCTTCTCGCAGACAGACGGCCGACCGTACCTGAGATGCCTTTTCCCAGAACAGGCCGATTACGCCTTACAGGAGCTCCACGAAGGCATCGGCGGGGCACACTCAGGGTTTAGGTCTTTGGCTTGGAAAGCACTGAATTACAGATATTTCTGGATGACTCTCCTCCAAGACGCCGAGCGACACGTTCGGCAATGTGGCTCTTGTCAGAGACATTCCAACATTCGTCGCCTCCCCCAAGCTAACCTCGCCTCCCTATCAAGTCCTATCCCCTTCGCAATGTGGGGGATGGATTTACTAGGGCCATTTCCTCCAGCTCCGGGCCAGTTCAAGTTCTTGGTCGTAGCCATCGACTACTTTTCGAAGTGGATTGAAGCCGAGCCCCTAGCCACTATCACCGAGAACAAGGTGCTTCAATTCTTCTGGAAGAGCATCATCTGCCGATTTGGCGTCCCCCGTGTCCTCATAACGGACAACGGGACTCAGTTTACTGGGGCCGCATTCCGAGCTATGTGTAAGGACCTTGCCATCCAGCAGCGCTTCTCTTCGGTCTCCCACCCACAGTCGAATGGCCAGGCAGAGAACGCTAATCGGCAGATCCTCTCTGGTATCAAAAAGAGACTGGACAAGTGTTCTAAAGGCTTATGGGTCGACCAACTCCCCAACGTACTGTGGAACTACCGCACCAACAAACGGACCCCCACAGGAGAGTCCCCGTTCAACCTCACCTATGGATCCGAGGCAGTGATACCTCTCGAAGTCAGAATACCTTCTCATCGCCTCGCAGCCTACAACGAGGAACAGAACGCCAGAGACCTCCGGGCGAACTTAGACCTAGTGGACGAGCTGAGGAAAAGTGCATCAATACGCCAGCAGAACTACCGGAGGAGGGTCGAGTTGGCGTACAACAAGAAGGTCCGACCCACCGATCTCAAGGAGGGGGACTTAGTCCTCAGAAAGCTAGCCGTCTCCTTCCCCAATCAGAGGAGCAAACTAGCTCCGAATTGGGAAGGACCCTACAAGATCACAAGGGTAGTTCGGCCTGGAGCTTATCGTCTGGAAGACCTAGAGGGCAGAGAGATTCCAAGGACCTGGAATGCCGACCACCTTTTAAAATACCAAGAAAGCGCCCCGGCGCCTCTCTGAGTATCACAAGGTGTCGAACCATTCCTCTCCTCTAACTTGTAATTCATTTCTTAAGTTGTCATATGTAAAAACGGCTCGCCGTCAATTATCAATAAAGAATGCTTTTCCATATTTATAAAGTTGCTTGTGTCTCTCCGCCTTTATTCTTTATTCAATCAATGGTTCGGAGTCCAATACCTGGCTCGATTCTAACTCCGCAAGCTCGCTCCCCGGCGGGCTAGGAGTAGGTCGCCATTCGGAATTGCTCCCACAACCGTTGAACTCTAACGATGGTTCCGGAGTCCAATACCTGGCTCGATTCTAACTCCGCAAGCTCGCTCCCCGGCGGGCTAGGAGTGGGTCGCCATTCGGAATTGCTCCCACAACCGTTGAACTCTAACGATGGTTCCGGAGTCCAACACTTGGCTCGATTCTACTCCGCAAGCTCGCTCCCCAGCGGGCTAGGAGTGGGTCGCCATTCGGAATTGCTCCCACAACCGTTGAACTCTAACGATGGTTCCGGAGTCCAACACTTGGCTCGATTCTACTCCGCAAGCTCGCTCCTCAGCGGGCAAGGAGTGGGTCGCAATTCGGAATTGCTCCTACAACCGTTGAACTCTAACGATGGTTCCGGAGTCCAACACTTGGTTCGATTCTACTCCGCAAGCCCGTTTCTCAGCGGGCTAGGAGTGGGTCGCCATTCGGAATTGCTCCCACGACCATCGAACTCTCACGAGGATCGGCGAGCCCATCACTGGGTAAGGCTCGACTCACCTCGCAACTTTGCGTTAAGAGGAGACAGAAGCGCTACTCGGCACCTCTAGCCAAACGCTCTTGTCGCCGAACCGCGAACGAGCGAGAGGTATGTTCGGAGCGCACCATGTCACTCGAACGGCCGAACTCTTAGACCTCCGGTCGCCTGACCAAGCAAGTGCCCATCCAAGCGTCAAAACGGAGAAAAATCACTTTCCCCTCAACATTCGTGTAAGATCTCGATCAGACGGCCCAGATCTTGCCAGCGCCGCTAAACGACAAGATAACATTTTCTTGGGAACTGAGCCGTCTCGAGATTTGTGCTATCATCCAACGGCCCAGATTGCGCTATGGCGCCGGACAACGAACGAGAGAGGGGCCGACTCGGCGACCCTGGCACAACGAACACAGTCACAAACGAAACAACTATGCAAAGCTACAAAGGACGTGCTAATTCGAGAAAGAAATGTTATTAATAATTGGGACACAGTACAAAATGACTCTTCCACACAACGAGGTTACAAGGCCTTAAAGACCAAAAATTACAATGCCGACCCACTACACTTGGTTTTTAAAAGAAAAAAAATCATCAACGTCCCGTTCGGTCGTCAGTTTGGCAACCTCGGCCGACAGTTCCCCTTCCTCCGTCCGAAGCTCCGCCTCTACAGTCTGCAGGTGGCGGATCTCAGAGAGCAGATCGTCCCTTTCGGCTATTATTTTCGACAGATTGTGCCGAACACACTGGATCCGAAAGGCGTTGCTAAAGGCGGTCGGCGAATCTTCGTCCTCTCCTGTAGGGGTCATCTCGGCGATCCTGCTCTCCATACGCCGGATCTCGACATCTCGCTGACCTAGGATGAGCTGAAGGTGGCCCCGCTTGCTTTCGGCTCGGCGCAGTCCCAGCTCGACTTCATAGAGCCGCTCTCGGCATGTCGCCGAGCGCATCCTCGTCTCCCCCGAGCCAGCCTCGGTTCGAGCGTGATCATCCGAGCGATTGGGGTCGGTGTCTTGAGCTACCACCACGAGCTGAAAAGAGGAAGAGACGAACAACAAAGTTTCAAACATTGCCGAAGTCCAACACTTCAAGAATTTTTCAAAACAAACTTTCAGACTTTTATTCAAATATAGTAACTTTACATACAACAAGACCGACGCTACAACAGAGTTTTACAATAGCTAGAAGGAACATAAGACAACTTGTTTAGTGCCTCTTCGGAAGGGGTACGCTTCGGTTCAAGGAAACGCGGGGGCGGCGATGCCTGACCTCCGAGCTCGATTCCAAACCAGCGAAGCGAGATCCCCCTTCGCCGCTAACTCCAACTGTGGCGCCGACCGAGGCACCGCTAGACGAGACAGCTACACTACTCTGAGCGTTAGCAGGACTCCGCCTCGCCACAGGCAAATGAGTCGCAAGTTTGTAGAAGGTAATCCCTCTCTCGCTCTCTTCGCAAGTGCACGACGTACTACGAACGTTGGCCCTCTCAGGCAGAGGCTTGAGCGACGCGACCTCTTTCTCCAACTCGATAATCTTATCTCTCAGAGCATCATCCTTCGCCGACATCTTCAAACGAGGAGGGTCTTGACGAGCCCGAGACATTGGCGCTATCGGTCGCGAGTCGTCGATAATGGGTGACCTCGATTCCCCTGTCTATCGTAATCCTCCTAAGCTTGTCGACCTCGGCCAACAACTTTTGGCGCTCGGATGACACCTTCTCCAACTCGGAAGCCAGCTTCTCTTCCTCCGCCGAGTGTTCTTTCTCCGCTAACTCCAAGTGACGGATTTCGGCCAAGAGCTCGTTATTCTTTTGCTCAACGACGGAAAGCTCCCTACGAAGCCGTTCAGTCTCGCCTTCGGGACAAGGAGCTTGGGGTTGCTTCCTTAGTTGCTTCAACTCGCGACAATACCCCCTCGCAGCTACCTTTATCTCCTCCAGCTTCAAGAACATATAAAATCGCCTCTCTCGGCTATGGGAAAGCTCTCGCTTCGTTTTGGTTAGCTCCTTACGAAGGTACGAAACCTCCGTGATCGGACCATACTTCACTTGAAAAGCAGAGATAAATCCGACGCCCAACACTTGGAGAAATTAAACGACTCATCACACACAAAAGCCGGAGACTAACACTTGGAGAAATTTTGGCCAAACAAAAAGCATTTTCATTCAAAACTCAAAAAACGTTACAAAAGCGGCAGCCAGCCCGCGGTCAGGCCTTACAAAAAAAAAGAGACCAAAGACGCAACCAAGTCAGGGGTCGACCTTTTTGTCGCTCGGGTCTGTCGACCCCTCGGCCTTGTCCTCGCCCTCGACCTCGTCCTCGTCCTCGTCGTCGCTCTCCTCCTCGGAGTCGTCCTCCCCCTCATCCTCGACCTCCGTCTCGGCCGTGCCTTCGACACCGTCGGCCTGTCCCTCGGGGCTGAGCATTGCCGAGGGAAGCTCTTCCTCCCCCTCCACGGGGTCATAGAAGTGGTAGGAAGATGTGTCGAACCCCGGGTTCCGAGCGGCGATATGAAGCAGGGCTCGGCCATACGCGTCCTCCATGTTCTTGAACATGTGCTGCTCGGCCTCGTCCTGGATAGCCTTCTTCGCCTTCGCCACCTTCGACCGGTGCTTGGCCATGATCTTCTCGGTCTTCTTCCGAGCTTTCTCCGCCTCTGACCGAACCCTGGCCAGCTCCTCCTTCAGCTCAGCATTCTCCTTCTCCGAGGCCTCGAGCTTGGCTGCCATGTCCTTCGACCGCTGAACGGCGTCGGCAAGCTGCGCCTCCAACCCTGCCACTTCGGCTCCGTGTTTTGCCGAGAGGAGTAGCTCAGCATCGAGCAGCTTCACTGCTTTTGCGCGCTCCGACCTCTCCCGGTCGTACTGCGCCGTCAGCTCTTGTTCTTTGCTCGCGAACTCTTCGAGCAAGAAGTTGAAGTGCCAGAGGGTCTGAAAAGAGAACAAACCGTTAAGGTCCGGACCTAGAGACTTAGAAAATTTCATAAAAAATGCTTCAAGAAGAAAATGTTCGGTCCACTTACCGACATCGTGTTCCGAGCAATCTGCACTGTGGCATCCCCGACCTCCCTGGACTTAAGGGCCGCTCGGTCCTTTGGGGTCGGCAGGTGCTTCACCGCCTGCATACAAATGTTGCCGTCGCCCAAAAAATCATCGACCTTCATCACTTGCCAATCAGGGACGAAGATCTGCTTATGCACCTCGGTCAGAATCTTCTCCGCGTCGGCAGTAAGGGGCGGAACTTGGAGGGATAACACCTTGTTCACATTGAACGCGCCGCTCGACGAACCGGGAGCATCTGCCTTCGCCATTGGAATCGGCGCATCCGAAACAGGAGGATCGGAGGCCGCGACCTTCTCCTGCTCGGGACCTGCGTCCAGAGCAACGACCACCTGCAGGTCGGTGGTCTTCGGGACCGAAGGTATCTTCGGCGCTCGGCCGCCCTGAGGCCCTGTCGAGGGTCTCTTCTTTCTCGCCTCCTGCTCCCTAGACTTGGCCTTCGCCATCAACGCCCTATAGTCCATCTTAGAAGACTCTGCACAAACCGAATGAAAAAACTTAGAAAAATTTTCAAGAACTTCAAGCAAAAAGTAAAAATACCAGAAGCGTACTGGGGTCGATCGGACTGAGACCTCCTCGGAACAAAGCCTCCTCGGTAATGTCTTTCCAACTTAGCGTCGGCAGGCCGAGGAGTTTCTTGAGGACTTTCGCCTCCTCGTTGCTCAGCACTGGCTCCTTCTTCGCTCGCTTGGGCAGGCCCTCCCTCGACCAAGCTATCGGAATTGCCCAGGGTGCGGGAGCTCGGACTATGAAATACTTCTCCTTCCAATGCTTTATCGAGTCTGGGTTCTCGATCAACTTCATGCCTGTCTGCGGCGAAAGATAGAACCTCTGCTCATTCCTGTTCGGCTGGCAAGGGCGGTAGAGGATCCGAAGGAGAAACATGCTTGGCTTGGCACCGATCTCTTAACACTGAAGAATAAATGCCAAGACGTGCCTCCAAGTGTTCGGCATCAACTGGGCAGGGCACAAACCGTACCAATTAAGAACCTCGACAATGAAAGGATGAATCGGAAAACGTAGCCCGGCGGCCAAGGAGTCGAGAGGAAAAATGCACGCGTCAGCCGAAGACGACATGCTGGCTCGGAATCCCGGTCCAGGGAGAAGTAGCCCGTACTCGGCAGGGATCTGGAATCCGGTCCGAATCCGATGCAGATCAGCCTCCGTAAGAGACGAAATGGTATGGTCCACCTCAGACAACTCTCTCGGCTCATTCTCCTCTACCGACTTGGCAGTGCCCTGGGTCACCTTCTCCAGCATCTCTTCGGAGTAGCTCCGAACGCCCCCCACGCTCGACAGAACGATAGGCTGCCGACCGAACTCACCCGCCGTCTTAGGCTGCTCAATGATCGTGACCACTCCTTTACCCTTCTGGGACTTCGCCACAACCTCCTGGAGTGGCTCGGCCGAACAACGGTCTGCTCGGTCGGCTCTACCACCTCCTTTCCCCTATCCACTCGGCCGACGACTTGGTCCGAGGTGGGGGTCTCATCCGAAGAAGTAATCTTAACCATTTTTTCTAAGAAGAAAGGAGAGATACTGACCTTGAAGTGACTGTTACGGTCGGAAAAGTTCGCCGGAGCAAAGAAACGCCTGCCGCGGCAGCTAGCAGCACCACCCAGGAGCTAAAAACTTCGATGGTGAAAAGTAAAAACCTGAGAGAGAAAGTGAAAGTGAATAATGAGACCTGGGGTGGGGGAGCGAAGATTTATAGTAAAAGAAAAAGTCTCTTGGGCTTCCTAACGTAAGGGCGCGACTTTTGGGCTTGCTCCTGAAACGTTATGAAAGCCCAAACGACTTTATGACTGAGCAGCAACCGTTGGTGAAAAGATAAGACGTTTCGACACAAGTCGAGTAGCTCGGCAAACACGGGACCAAAATCCGAGCGACGCGAGATCCGACCCCAACTTCAAAGGGCCCGGTCGACTAACCGAGCAAGTGCCCATCTGAGCTAAAAAACAGGGAAAACTCACTTTCTCCTCAACATTCGTGTAAGATCTCGATCCGACGGTCTAGATCCTACCAGCGTTGCTAAACGACAAGATAACGTTTTCTTGGGAACTGGGCCCGTCTCGAGATTCGCACCATCATCCACGGGTCAGATCGCGCCGCGTCGCCCGGATAAAGCGCTTTGGACCCGAACACCACGCATTCGTCCCAGGAAGCAAGAGAAAATTTGGATTGAAAATTTTAAGGCACCGCCCTCGGCGAGCCCCCCGGGCCCCAGGCCTCGGTTGGTTCCTCTCTCACCCGTGAGCAACTCGAGGCCTACAGCCTCGGAAGCCGAGACCACGAATCATTCAAGGGAGGGAGAAGAACACCGTCGCGTGGGGCCCGGTCAGAAAGCAGATTGGCACACCTCCCATCTCTAGCTCCTTCGGGCTGACAACCATCAGAAGCCGTCAGCCCGGAACGAAGACAGAGATTGGAGGAGACTCATCCCTCCGAAGCAGCTTGTCCCCCGGGTCCAGACTTCGGTCGTCACCCCTTCTGCCCTGATCTCCCCTGACCCTGACACCCATATCAGGGCCGTCAGAATCAGGAGAAGATCATGACGGAAGAATGACCACCCATCCTTCCGAAGTACCTCGACCCCCGGGTATGGACTCCGGTCGTCACCTCTTCTGCCCTGATCTCCCCTGACCCTGACACCCACATCGGGGCCGTCAGAATCAGGAGAAGACCATGGCGGGAGGATGACCACCTGTCCTTCCGAGGCACCTCGTCCCCCGGGTCCGGACTCCGGTCGTCAACACTTCTGCCCTGATCCCCCCTGACTCTGACATCCACGCTGGGGCCGTCAGAATCAGGAGAAGATCACGGCAGAAGAGTGACCACCCCTCCGACGCCCCCAGGGTCAATTTTTCAAAAAAAAAAGGCATCCGCCCAAGGCAGACACCTCCGATGGCTAAAAATCAACACTGCTGTGACTGAAGCTACAAGGGGAGTGGGGTATTTATAACCTCCCAAGGACCAGCCATTATGACCCTCGGGAGGCCAAACGACGGAAGCCCAGCGGTCACGCCTAGGAAACTGAAGCGCTACGCGTTAATTAGAGGATGCCATCTTAATTACCCCGGGAAGTTGGAACGCCGCACAAATCCTGGAGCGCCATTAATGCTCCCTGTGGGCAGCCTGTAGCTCAGCTCGGCCTTCTCATGAAGACCCAACGGCTCGCCATCACCCATGCCGATCCTTTAACCTTCGGACTCCCGGTCGGCTAATCGAGCGAAGTACGATCCGACCCCAACATCAAAAGGCCTGGTCGGCTAACCGCGCAAGTGCCAATCCGAGCTAAAAAACAGAGAAAAAAGTAGCCGAGCACCCATGACCGTTGGATCCTCCAGAAATCCGTGCTTCTGATGATGAACGGCCCAGATCGTGCCACGTGCGCTAGATGACAAGATAGCGTTTTCTTGGGAACTGAGCCCACCTCGAGATTCGCGCCACCATCCAACGGCTCAGATCGCACTACGTCACTCGGACAGCCGAACCCTTACTCCCCCGGTCGGCTAACCGAGCAAGTGCCAATCCGAGCTAAAAAATGGAGAAAAAAGTAGCCGAGCACCCACGACCGTTGGATCTTCCAGAAATCCGTGCTTCTGATGATGAATGGTCCAGATTGTGCCACATGCACTAGACGACAAGATAGCGTTTCCTTGGGAACTGAGCCCACCTCGAGATTCGCGCCACCATCCAACGGCTCAGATCGCGCCACGTTGCTCGGACAGCCGAACCCTTATACCCCCGGTCGGCTAACCGAGCAAGTGCCCGTCCGAGCTCCAAATGAGAGAAAATGACTGCCGAGCAACTACGACCACCAGATCTTTCGGATATTTGCGCTCGCGCGAGATCAAGGGCTCAGATCAAGCCACGCCATAAATAGGTATTGAAAATTGGTTTTTATTTATTTAATTCTTTTTTATTTATTTAAAAATTGCGAAAAATTGCTAAAAATTCAGGAAAATTAACTAAAAATTTTTGGAAATAATTATAAATTCGAGAGAATATTTTTGAGCCCCTGAACGAACAATTATTGCCGTGAATGTACTGTTAAGGCCCCCGAACAATTGGTTAACACATCGCAAAATTAAATAAATAATCCGAAAAATAGATAAAAACCGTCGAATATTCAACAAAGCTTCAGGAACAGCTTACAGTTTCAAAAATCACCTCACTACCCCCTTCGGGATTCAAAACCCTCCATTCGGATTCCGATACAACTCCACTAGTCACTGAAGCAGTTAAACTACTCCTCAAAGGCTGATCACACTCAGTCTTTAGGAGTGGGGGGCTTGTGATATGGCTAAAAATGGGGTTAAATTGGAACCGTCCAGATTGGGAACGAATCTTGAAGCTCAGGGGTAAAACGGTAATTTCACATATAGACGGGTCCGAAGCGGGCACTGGATCTCCCCTTCACAGATCCAATAACCCGCAAAACGGATCCACTCCAGCTGGGTACGGGTCCCGACCCAAGACAAACCCAAACCAGATAGAGAAAATCAGGGTCACTGATTTGACTAAATCAACGGGCCTGATTTACAGTTATCCTCTCACCGGGAATCATGGGTCAGTTTCCTAAACTAATTGTGAAGATTTTACTCCTAACGGTTTCACAGGAAATCAGGTCCCTAATCAAACTCCCAGGGCGACTATAAATACCTCCTACCTACCACTGTGACCAGGTAATCACTCTTTTTCCAGCTTAAGCTCTTTCTTAATCATCACTGGTTACTGACAAGAGCGTCAGAGGGTGCGTCGCCGGAATCAACCCCGGTGTATCGCACTTCCTTGCAGGTTAGCGGCAGGAATCAGCAGGCTTGGATCCGCTATTCAGGTTTTTCCACGAACCCACAAATCTCATATGTTTACCCCCACACCAGAATCAGCGGTAACAGTACTAAAGGAAGCGAAAAGATCCTGTAGAATATCTCGAATTCAGTGTATTTGGGATTCGGGACGTTACATAGAATGCAGGAAAGGAGAAAGAGAAAACACAAGTACCCGTCAATGGCAAGTCCGGATCACAAAATAGAGTAGGATACAAGCACATGGAATGGGATAACTAACTAGCACATGGTATAGGTATAAAGTTAACCTAGACAAACTAGCAAGGTCAAAGTGTCAAAGGTCACGACGTAAATCATGTATCCTAAAAACATGCATCTAGTGTCAAGTGTCGTGTAAACTTGTATCAGGTATCATGTTTCATGTTCCATGTCATTCAAGTGTCATGTAGTCACGTGTCAAATTTCGTGTTTCATGTAATTCAAGTCTCATATATCATGTCTCAGGTATCATGTAGTCAAGCACGCATGTGTCATGCCAGGTATCATGTTCATGTATTAAGTTCAAGTCTTGTGTGATTACTATCTAGGTAGCACGACATGCATCCCATTCTACATGGTTGCTACAACAAAGCAATTTCGCTTTAGATTTCATAGGGAACCATGCAGGGCAGTATACTCGGGTACAGGAAACAGAAAACAGGTTCATGAAGCAACAGGTACACGAATTATCCGATTCATGAAGTAACAGGTTCATGAAATAACAGGTACACGACCAACAGGCACGTGCAGCAACAGGTAACAGGTACATGAACCAAAGGTCCATGCAGCAACAGGTACGTGCAGCAACAGGTAACAGGTACATGAACCAAAGGTCCATGCAGAAACAGGTAACATGTACATGAACCAACAGGTCCATGCAGCAAAATGGGAAATACGGGCCCCCTTCCGAGTACACGTTTCTGAACTATCCACTATTAGATCTTTCCCATAAACCCCGGCTTGATTACTTTTAGTATTAAGGTCATCAACATGCATGAAAGTACACTAAATAATGTAAAACTAACAGGTGATAATCAGGTTTAGACTTAGGGAATCAGATCAGCAAGTATAGATACTATACATTCACAAATACGAGCAAAATGGTGTATGTTTGTAATCAGGACAGCTAGACCAGTCTGTACTAAAGCAGTGATTCAGAGAGCTACAGACATGCAAATCATGATCCGTCGAAGGATCTGGAAACTAGACATCCACACGCTTCTAACGAGTATAATAAAGACCTATACTAGTTCACAACATCTCAGCTTAAAAGTCATTTCAACATAGATTTCCTGTACAGCCAGAAAACAGGGGAATGACTTCCAACACATATAAACAGCATGCATAGTCATCAACTAAATCCATGAAAATTCTTGGGTAATCCCCTACATATGTAGACTCAAAATAATAATTTTCATAATTTTCCAGAAAATATAGATATGTTATCAAAAATGAAAAGTAACACAAAACAATGTTTTGATGGATCTGGAATTTCTCAACACTGCTGTACGAAATCAACCATATCTCGTAAACAGCGCATCAAAATCCACTTCCGCCAAAACAGGATGAAAGTAGACAAAATTATCCAACTTTCATATCTCACATAAAATCTTCATACAGTGATTATAACTAGGGTGAAAACGGCATTCAACATAGAGCAACACGCAGTTTACAGCAACAGTACATTCTAGAAAAGGGTACAAGACATCGCTCAAAACTTATCTTTACGATACCAAATAAATATGGGAACTATCTAACATCATGGTGAAACACTGGACAAAATATTGTGGCATGATATCATGTATAACTTGGATCTTCAAAATAAATAGATAATAAAATCTACCCCGTACTGAATCTGGAAACTACCGATACACAGTCACTAAAATAATCATAACTAATTCATACGAACTCCAAACGGGGTGAAATTAGTGGGGTCAAAAAATAGATTCAGTTCTCTACAAATTACTCAGAAATGTCCATGTTGAGATTCGGACTCTAACCCAGGCAAAAACAGCAATCTATTCAGTACAACCCAAATTTCCAGATTTCACAACTAAACTTCAAAACGTCATAACTTCTACAAAAATGATCCAAACTCATCCAGATTCGAAACGCTGCATACCCATCATCTAAATATCATACTAAAGGGTTTCTAACATTTCAAAACCTAATATTTTCATGTGGGCAATCCATCAAACATGTTTCATGCGCTATTTGACCTATGCGATCAAAATCGCGCTTTGGGTGAAACCTACGGCATAAACCTATCAAAACTCATATTCTAAGTCATCTATGACCTGTTTTGAGCAATAGAGACGAAAAACACAAATAAGAATCAAATCTTTGGCCGTCTCTAGTCTCAACTACCCTATTAGGTGAACTTTCTACTTGCCTCTTTGACGATGCACGCGACGCTACGAAGCCTAGCAATAAAAACTCACGAGCAAGAAGCCTTTCCATGCGATTTCAAGCGAACCCACAAACCGAAACGCGCCTACGATCGATTCCTTGATGTACGAACTCAAAGTGGGTGATGCCCACTTCTCAAAACAGCGAAGGAGGAAGGTTGAGGGGCTGTTTTGGAGGTGGTGGGGCTGTTGGAGAAGGGGCCGACCAATGGAGGAGATCAAACAAGGTGGAGGGCTTGAAGGGTTGTATATGGAGTAGGGTTTGTAGTGGAGAAGTGACCGGATTTGTGGTTGGATGAAGGTCGGATTGGGAGAGGGTTTAATTGTGGGTTAATGGGTAGTGGATATCAATAGGAATAAATAGGTATACAATTGGGTAATGGGTATTGGGTAGATTTCAAATGAGGATGCAAAATGCATTGAATCCTATGGCTCCTAAAAATCTCCTTAAGGGCCAAAAAAACTCAAATTGGCCAAAACACCATAACCCAAAAATAAATAATAAATACGAACGAGACCAAGAAAATGCGAAAAAAAACTCAAAATGGCGAAAAACGGACAAACGACGCACAATCAGCTCAAGGAGATAAAAAATGCAAGAAAAATACTATATATTGAAAATAATCCAATATAATAATGGGTATATAAAATTAATAACAAATAAAAATATTGTCTCTAATAAAATATAATTTGCATCACAAAAATATAATTTATTTAAAATACTTCAATTACAATTTGTACATAGAAGTAGGCTGTTAGTAACCTGTCAAACTAATAACAATAACAATGATAATAAAAATGAGATTTTTATTACAATATAAAATCACAGAAAATAGTTACAGATAAATTCATTTGATCGAAAACACATTTTAAAATAGAAGGTCCAAAAAAATACATTTTGACAAAAGAATTTGAAAACCGGAAAAATAATTTGCGACAATTTTTTAAAATACCCAAAATACACAAAAATACGTTTTTAGAAAAACAGGGGTTACATTTTCTCTCTGGACAGTCGACCGACGCTTGTCTATAGTCGACTGATACTAATGTATCTTGATATATTTGAATGTTCTTTTAAATGATTTATTCTCTAAATGGTTTAATCTATAACTTTCTATTCTATACCTTATCTTCTACTGAACAAATATTTTCAAGTTGTTTAACTGAGCAATTTATGTTGGAAGATTGGTTTGGATGTTTGGGTGTGAGTCTCTAGAGGGTGTGTGTGACCTTAGTATACCGGCAGCTGAGATATTTATATTTGGGCCGGAAGATTGGTTTGGATGTTTCAGTTGATCAATTGTTGAGTTAAGTCCGGTGGGGTACACCAACTCTAAGAGATTCGTAAAGTAATTAAATAACATAAATGATAAGGACAGACACTAGTGGTGATATGATGAATGAGAACATGGGTAATGGACCTCAGTATGGCTCGCGGTGTGAGATGATCCCCGGAATTATCCAGGTGTGTGTGAAATAGTCTCTGAAATTACCTGTGAAAATGCCATAGCTTGCGGTGTGGGGTATTCTCGAACATTCCCATGTGTGAGTGAAATAGTCTCTGGAATTATCTATGGATAGAGAATGACCTCTGGAATTATCGGGGCATGGGCTAATACTCACGGTTTATCTATATCTCGTAGTAGTCATCATAGGAGGATTAGTTGCATGGCGGGGGATTAAACCCTATAAAGTGGAGACGTTAAAGGCTTGCACCGGACCTATGTAGAGTGGGATGCATAGACTCCGACAAGTACGCATTAGAGAGTCAGCATATAGCATTGATGTTTTCGTGACTTGATATTCTACACTTGACACTTAGTCTAGCTTCACTTGATGTATCGCATGTTTCGTGATTTTTTCCTAATTCACTTACTCCTATTTATTTCCTGTTGTTGATAAATCTATGCTTCATTTATGTTGCTCGTTTTTATGTTACTCACACCATTATGGCTGACCCCTTTAGTTTTGGGGGTTAAAGTTATCTCTAGCCTCATATTTTACAGGTGATTACCTATAGCTTGGGATTTGGATGCTTGAGTTAAAGTGATGTAATGGATTGTATGATTTTTGTAAAAGAAAGTGTTGTAAAGAAAGAAAGTTTGTAATTTAAGGTGTATGTATTCCTCTGTGCTATGTAAATGTTATTGTAATGAAATTTTTGAGAAAAATTTTACTGATATTTTGGGCTGTGTTTAATATTACATTTGAAGTTGATGCTGGGAATTGTGCCACGTATTTCTAACATATCATATTGAAAATTCGGGGCGCTACATGGGTTACCCCAAAACATGTGGTGTAGAACCCCGTATTTTCAAATATTATTTTAATTATTTGAAAATGAACTTTAAATGATTTTGAGTATTTGATAAATATTTTCTAAAAGATTTATCTTTTGTACACGTGCAAATCACGTGCAAATGACTTTTTTAGAAGTTTGAAAATTTTAGTTTTCCTTATGAAAAATCATTATATATTATTTGAGAATTATTTAATATTTTTCCAGATTTTTCTGAAATTTATTATGCCTATTTGCAATTTTTGAGAAAAGAAGGACTTATTTGCAAAATTGACATTTTGAGGGTTAGAGTGCAAAATGTATTTGCTGGACATTCCGATCAGCACTTGTTGAGGTTTAAAAATATATTTTTCTATTAGATCCTAATTTAAATGATATTTGGTTTAATTTTCAAGAAAAGGATTATATATGTGAGATGTACTTTTGGAAAGGATTATTTTGTAAAGAGGGAATAAAACCCTAATATACAATCCGGCATATTTAAGGGAAATTCTTTTCCCAGCCGGCATTGAGCATATTCAGATTATTGGGATTTCTTTGAGGAGCAAAAAGGAGGATTCTTGGATCTGGCAAGGATGAAGCTTTTTGTGGATTTTTCTTCAAATCAAAGGTGAGTGGATTGTTTTGTTTGTTTTGTTTTGCTTTGCTTTGTTTTGTTTGTCTTGATTGATGGATGACGTAAGATCTTTGTAATGCTTGTTTGTGAATCATTATGCCATTATTATGTTAGTCTCATTGTATGTATGATATGGATCTATTAGTTGATATGGAGGATGAGAACTCTTAATGATATTTGGATCATGTATGAGAAATATTAAGATTTGTTGAGGAAATGTAGAATTATGAGATCGTATTGTTGGGAGACATATTAAGAATTTATTGTGTTATGATCAGATGATAAACATCTGAATCTCATGATTGTAGTTCAGATTTTATGATAATGTGGTGAAAGAAGGTTGACGAGAAAAACCCTAATAGAAAGATTAAGAGTTTGGATCATGAGGATATGAGATTTGAGTATTTGATTGATTGAATAATGTATCCATGATAGAGATATTTGAGAGTTGTTCATTTGCCTGGATACAAATTAATTTTTGGGATCGTTGGATCTTTGGAAAACTCCAGTTTAGTTTTGTGTTCAGACCTATCTTTTGGGAATCTGTAGCCGACAGCCGACTGTCTTGCGAAGCAGTCGACTGGTACGAGCCTACTGTGTATTTTTGAGTCTTGAAATTTGTTCGGGACAGTCGACCTAGACTGAGGTCAGTCGACTGATCCTTTGTTTGTGATTTTGTTCAGTCCTTTCGGGACAGTTGACCTATGACCCTTCAGTCGACTCAAATACTTAGAATATTTTTGATGAGAATTATTTGTTTTTGTCTCGGGGCAGTCGACTGACTCCTTGGTAAGTCGACTGATTATGCCTTAGTTTATTTTTGAGAAATGTTGGATTATGTCCTCTGGACAGTCGACTGATCTGATATGCAGTCGACTGATCCTGAAGGATCTTTGTATTTGATTTGAGATATTTTGTTTAGTGTTTGATGTTGAGATGTTCCGTTAAGAACATGATTTTGAGATATTTTGTTGAGCCACTTGTTTAGTGGATATTTGTTCAGATATTTGTTTTTGAGTCTCTAGAGGTATGTGACCCTAGTATACCGGTGTTTGTTCAGTTATTTGTTGAGGCCCATTGAGGCACATTTTCGGTAATCAGATTTTTAGTCCGGTAGGGTACACTACTCTAGGAGATTTGTTCAGTAACCCAAATTGATAAGGACAGGCATTAGTACTGTCATGACGAATGAGAACATGAGTTATGCACCTCAGTATGGCTTTTGATGTAGGATTTTAATCTCCTGAATTATCCAAGTAATTAACTTGTGATGTGTGATTTATCTCCGGAATTATCCAGGTAGTTAACCTGAGATGTGAGGTATTTCTTCTGAATTATCCAAGTAATTATCTTGAGATGTGGGATTGACCTACGGAATGATCGGAGTCGAGGCGACACTTTTGGGGTATTATTGTGATGATGAGTCTATGTTTAGATGTGGGATGATCTCCTGAATTATCCAGGGAAAATACCTGTGATGTGGGATCAATCTCCGGAATGATCAAGCATGGGCAAATTATCATAGTTTATCTTCATCTCTTAGTAGTCATCGTTGTCAGCATGTAGTCATGATGTTTTCTTGAATCACTTTTATGCATTCGGATTTCCTGTTTTTACACACTTGGCTTTTGGACTTGATATCACCCTTTATTCTTTCGGTCGTTACTTCATACTTTAGTATTTGAGTATTATTTGTTGGATGTTATTATTTCAGTTCATTTATGATGTTTTGTCTGATTTGTCACCACTCACACCATTTATGGCTAACCCCGTAGTTTTGGGGTTAGGGTTCAACTCTAGCCTCACTTGTTGCAGGTCATTGCTTAGTTGGAGGATGAATGCTTGAGTGGGCAATTTGAGATTAGTGGATTATTTAGTGTTGGTGTACAATTGTTAAGATATATCTGAATCATTATTGAGTTGTAAATAAAAGATCAATTTGTGTTGAGATGTTTAGATTTCCGCTGTAATTGAAAAATTTGTTGTAATAAAGAAGAAAAATTTTAGTGGTGCTGTTGGTGTTTATTGTTGTATTGAAGTGGATTGCTGGGATTTCGCCACTTATTTTCTAAGCTCTCATATTAGAAATTTGGGGCGCTACAAAGATTGGTATCAGAGCTCTGCTTCAATATAATAATAGACATAGTAAGAAAAACCAACCTAGGTGTGGACACTAGAGAGGGAGTACCTAGGTGTGGACATCAGAGTGTGAGTATCACATAGAATTAAATTATGATGTTTGGTTTGAAATTATGGTTTGGGGTATGGTTATGGCTTTGCCATAGGGTAATGATTTGAGTTTGAATTGTATGTGTGCTCTAACTTTACCCTCGTTTTGCAGTAATCACAATGGTTGCACCCAGAGGTAGAAATGGTGGCAACAATGAGGATGGATCAGGTAGTTCTCGAGGAACGGGAATTGACCTAGAAGCTGAGTTTGCCAAAGTATATCAGACGTTGAATACGCTGATGGCACTCAATGTGGCGCAGCAGCAGAATCCGCCGCCCAATCATGGAGCTGGACATGGATTGATGAATGCCGACCCCATCAAGCAGATTGAATCCTTTAAGAGGATGAGGCCACCAGTCTTTGAGGGGCAAGCTGATCCAACAGCAGCAGACGATTGGATTCGGAAGATGGAGACGATCTTCGAAGTATCGGAGACTCCAGCAGCCAGTAAGGTGAAGTTGGCTTCTATGCAGCTTGAGAAAGACGCTGGTGTCTGGTGGGAGTCACTGAAGAGGACTCTGGGAGATCAGCCTTTGACATGGGATGCTTT
The DNA here is from genome assembly GCA_017893485.1 of Hemerocallis citrina. Classification (NCBI taxonomy): domain Eukaryota; kingdom Viridiplantae; phylum Streptophyta; class Magnoliopsida; order Asparagales; family Asphodelaceae; genus Hemerocallis; species Hemerocallis citrina. Next base: position 181,050,309 of record CM030362.1, read on the forward strand.
TCTGGAGGAGTTCAGAGATCGCTTCTTTCCTCTGGATGTTCAAGAGAAGAAGGCGACTGAGTTCATGAACCTTCAGCAGGGGAGCATGACTGTTCGGGAGTATGAGACGAAGTTTGCTCAACTTTCGAGGTATGCACCAGAGTTGGTCATAGACGAAGCAAAGAAGGCCAAAAAGTTTGAGCAGGGCTTGAGGCCAAACTTGAGGTCAAGGATGGTTCCGTTGGGTATCCGGAGATTCGAGAAGCTGGTCAGGAGAGCAGCGATGACCGAAGAGGATATGGAATTGTTTCAGAAGAAGCAGGATACTTGGAACCGGAACAAGAGGCCAGCATCAGGCCAGAGTGGAAAGGGATTCCCCGCGAAGCAGGTGAAGTTCAGTGGACCGGTGCAGAAGGCGCCTGGAGCTCAGGGAGTGACCTGCTACTACTGCAAGGAAGTAGGACATTACAGGTCAGCATGTCCGAAGTTGGCAGAGCATGTTTGTTCTCAGTGTGGGCAGACTGGACACTCAAAGCCCCATTGTCCACAACTGAAGAAAGATGGTTCGGGTGGAAGCAAAGTCCCGAAGAGGCAAGGGCGAGTATTTGCATTGACCGAGGAGGATGCGAGAAACTCGGAAGATGTAATACAGGGTATGCAGGAATTTTGATTTCTTTCATTTTTGAATCAGTGTAATGAATAAAAGCTTTTATTTCAGAATAATTTAAGATTGAGTATCATTCTTATTGTAACAGGAGTTGTTTTAATAAATGGAATAAAAGCAAAGGTTTTGTTTGACACTGGTTCATCGCATACATTTGTATCGCCAAGTTTTGCCAGGATCTTAGGTTTGGAACCTAAGTTATTTCTAGGCAGGGTTTTGTCGGTGGCAACGCCGTCAGGTGAAGAGCTGGTAGCGGATCGATATTACGAGGGCTGTGATATCGAGATTGGTGGAAGGATGTTCGGCATCGACTTGATCGAACTGCAAGTGTTGGGAGTAGATGTCATTGTAGGCATCGATTGGATGGCTATATATGATGCCACAATTGATTGCAAGCAGAAGGAGGTGTTGGTGAAAGCACCAGGTGGACCTGCAGTAACTTTCTAAGGGAAGAAGAAGAGCCCGAAGGTGGCTGCAATGGTATCTAAGATGGCAATCTCAGATGAAGTCAAGGGCATTCCGGTTGTTCGAAGTTTTCCCCAGGTGTTCTTGGATGACTTTCCAGGATTACCGCCGCAGAGAGATGTAGAGTTCTGCATAAATGTTCAGCCGGGGAGTGCGCCGATTTCCAAGGCTCCATACAGGATGGCACCTGTAGAGCAAGATGAAGTGAAGAAGCAGATTGAGGAGCTTTTGAGCAAAGGGCTTATTAGACCGAGTTCATCTCCGTGGGGAGCGCCAGTGTTGTTGGTCAAAAAGAAGGATGGGTCGATGAGGATGTGCATTGACTATCGGGAATTGAATAGGGTGACTATTCAGAACAAGTATCCGTTGCCGCGGATTGATGATTTGTTCGACAGGCTTCGAGGAGCAGTGGTGTTTTCGAAGATTGATCTGAGGTCAGGGTATCATCAGGTGCGAGTCAAGGAGGAAGATGTGAGTAAGACAGCGTTCAGGACTCGTCATGGGCTGTATGAGTTTTTGGTGATGCCATTCGGGTTGACGAATGCGCCAGCGGTTTTCATGGATATGATGAATCGGGTGTTGAGGCCATTCATTGATTCCTTCGTAGTGGTCTTCATCGATGATATCTTGGTGTATTCGAAGTCGGAGGAGGATCATTCTAAGCACTTGACAGCGGTATTACAGACATTGCAGGAGCACAGCTTGTATGCCAAATTGTCGAAGTGTGAATTTTGGAAGTCTGAGGTAGCTTTCCTTGGTCATATTCTTTCTAAGGAGGGAGTAGCTACTGATCCTCAGAAAGTGGAAGCAGTGAAGGATTGGCCCAGGCCGACGTCAGTGAAGGAAGTGAGAAGCTTCTTGGGATTAGCTGGTTACTACAGGAGGTTTATTCAGGGGTATTCGCAGATTGCAGTTCCATTGACAGGTTTGACCCGGAAGAGTGTGGCATTTGTGTGGACAGATAAGTGCGAGGAGAGTTTCCTTGAGTTAAAGGAAAGGCTGACTACTGCACCTATATTAGCATTGCCGCAAGCAGGGAAGGATTATGACATCTACAGTGATGCATCTCTCAGAGGTTTGGGATGTGTCTTGATGCAGGAAGGCAAGGTCATTGCTTATGGTTCGAGGCAGTTGCGTCCGCATGAGAAGAATTATCCGACGCATGATTTGGAGCTAGCAGCTATCATTTATGCCTTGAAGCTATGGAGGCATTATGTTTATGGTGAGAAGGTCAACATGTACACGGACCACAAGAGCCTGAAGTATATCTATCAGCAGAGGGATTTGAATCTTCGGCAGAGAAGGTGGTTGGAGGTATTGGAAGACATTCATCCTGAGATCAAGTATCATCCGGGCAAGGCGAATGTAGTGGCTGATGGACTTAGCAGGAAGAGTAGTTTATCGAGATTGATCACTACTCGAAAGGAGTTGGCAGCAGAGATCGATCAGGCAGGTATCGAGGTGGTACTGCGAGGTTTAGGGGCATCTTTGGCTCAGTTGAGGCTGCAGCCGTCTTTGAGAGAGAAGATTGTGGAAGGTCAGAGATCAGATTCAGAGATCCAGAAGATGTTGCAGCAGGTTGCAGAAGGCAAATTATCAGAATTTCGTGTCCAAGATGGAGTTCTTTGGCTGGGTGAGAGGTTGTGTGTTCCAGATGATGCAGAGTTGAGAGAGAGTATCTTGCAGGAAGCACACAGTACCTTGTTGTCAGTTCATCCAGGAGGCACGAAGATGTACAGGGATATCAAACAGCACTTTTGGTGGTCTGGCATGAAGCGAGATGTAGCAGATTTTGTGGTAAGGTGTCTGACTTGTTAGCAGATCAAGGCAGAGAATCAGAGACCTGGAGGTTTGTTACAGCCATTACCCATTCCGGAGTGGAAGTGGGAGAATATCAGCATGGACTTTATCACGGGTTTGCCTAGGAGTTTGAAGGGTAATGACTCGATTTGGGTTGTTGTGGACCGATTGACTAAGTCGGCACACTTTCTAGCCATGAAGATTACTTGGTCGATGGAGAAATTGGCTGAGTTGTACATTGGAGAGATTGTGAGGCTTCACGGAGTTCCAGTTTCAATTGTTTCTGACAGAGATCCAAGGTTTACTTCGAGGTTTTGGAAGAGCCTACAGGCAGCTTTGGGCATCAGGACTGATTTCAGTACAGCATTTCATCCGCAGACAGATGGTCAGACGGAGAGGGTGAATCGAGTGCTGGAAGATATGTTGAGAGCTTGTGTTATGGATTTCGGTGGTAGTTGGGAGAGATACTTGGCATTGGTTGAGTTTGCTTATAACAACAGTTACCATGCAAGTATTGGGATGGCACCGTATGAAGCTTTGTATGGGCGGAGGTGCAGGACACCTGTATGTTGGTATGAGGTTGGCGAGAGGCAGATGTATGGTCCTGAGATCGTGCAGCAGACGTCAGAGCAGATTGAGCTGATTCGCAAGAGGTTAGTTGAAGCTCAGAGTCGGCAGAAGAGTTATGCTGACACTCGACGAAGAGAGTTGGAATTTGAGGTTGGGGATGCAGTTTTTCTCAAGGTTTCTCCGACCAAAGGAGTGATCAGATTTGGTAAGGGAGGCAAGTTGGCGCCAAGGTATATTGGTCCGTACAAGATCGTGGAGAGGATTGGTAAGACCGCTTACAGATTGAAGCTTCCAGAGGAGTTGGCTCAGGTGCATGATGTGTTTCATGTATCATTATTGAGGAAGTATGTTGCCGATCAAAAGCATCAGTTGGTGGAAGTTCCTGAAGATCTACAGGTGAACTTAAGCTACAAAGAACAACCTGTTGAGATCGTTGATCGTAGGGAGAAAGTCCTTAGAAGCAAGGTGATACCTATGGTCAAGGTATTGTGGAGGAATCAACAGTTCGAGGAGGCTACTTGGGAGCCAGAGGATCGCATGCAGAAGGATTTTCCTTGATTGTTTGTATGAATGTATTTTCTTGTATGTGATTGAAATTCTTTGAATGATTGAACCATTGATTGATACGTGATGTAATCTTTTATTTGATTGTGATGTTACATGAAATTATTTGGATTATGATCTATTTATGAAGTATTGTTTCCTTTTGTTGGTATGTGTTTGAACTCATTAGTGGTAGTTCTGAGGACAGAACTCTTCTAAGGAGGGAGTGATGTAGAACCCCGTATTTTCAAATATTATTTTAATTATTTGAAAATGAACTTTAAATGATTTTGAGTATTTGATAAATATTTTCTAAAAGATTTATCTTTTGTACACGTGCAAATCACGTGCAAATGACTTTTTTAGAAGTTTGAAAATTTTAGTTTTCCTTATGAAAAATCATTATATATTATTTGAGAATTATTTAATATTTTTCCAGATTTTTCTGAAATTTATTATGCCTATTTGCAATTTTTGAGAAAAGAAGGACTTATTTGCAAAATTGACATTTTGAGGGTTAGAGTGCAAAATGTATTTGCTGGACATTCCGATCAGCACTTGTTGAGGTTTAAAAATATATTTTTCTATTAGATCCTAATTTAAATGATATTTGGTTTAATTTTCAAGAAAAGGATTATATATGTGAGATGTACTTTTGGAAAGGATTATTTTGTAAAGAGGGAATAAAACCCTAATATACAATCCGGCATATTTAAGGGAAATTCTTTTCCCAGCCGTCATTGAGCATATTCAGATTATTGGGATTTCTTTGAGGAGCAAGAAGGAGGATTCTTGGATCTGGCAAGGAGGAAGCTTTTTGTGGATTTTTCTTCAAATCAAAGGTGAGTGGATTGTTTTGTTTGTTTTGTTTTGCTTTGCTTTGTTTTGTTTGTCTTGATTGATGGATGACGTAAGATCTTTGTAATGCTTGTTTGTGAATCATTATGCCATTATTATGTTAGTCTCATTGTATGTATGATATGGATCTATTAGTTGATATGGAGGATGAGAACTCTTAATGATATTTGGATCATGTATGAGAAATATTAAGATTTGTTGAGAAAATGTAGAATTATGAGATCGTATTGTTGGGAGACATATTAAGAATTTATTGTGTTATGATCAGATGATAAACATCTGGATCTCATGATTGTAGTTCAGATTTTATGATAATGTGGTGAAAGAAGGTTGACGAGAAAAACCCTAATAGAAAGATTAAGAGTTTGGATCATGAGGATATGAGATTTGAGTATTTGATTGATTGAATAATGTATCCATGATAGAGATATTTGAGAGTTGTTCATTTGCCTGGATACAAATTAATTTTTGGGATCGTTGGATCTTTGGAAAACTCCAGTTTAGTTTTGTGTTCAGACCTATCTTTTGGGAATCTGTAGCCGACAGCCGACTGTCTTGCGAAGCAGTCGACTGGTACGAGCCTACTGTGTATTTTTGAGTCTTGAGATTTGTTCGGGACAGTCGACCTAGACTGAGGTCAGTCGACTGATCCTCTGTTTGTGATTTTGTTCAGTCCTTTCGGGACAGTCGACCTATGACCCTTCAGTCGACTCAAATACTTAGAATATTTTTGATGAGAATTATTTGTTTTTGTCTCGGGGCAGTCGACTGACTCCTTGGTAAGTCGACTGATTATGCCTTAGTTTATTTTTGAGAAATGTTGGATTATGTCCTCTAGACAGTCGACTGATCTGATATGCAGTCGACTGATCCTGAAGGATCTTTGTATTTGATTTGACATATTTTGTTTAGTGTTTGATGTTGAGATGTTCCGTTAAGAACATGATTTTGAGATATTTTGTTGAGCCACTTGTTTAGTGGATATTTGTTCAGATATTTGTTTTTGAGTCTCTAGAGGTATGTGACCCTAGTATACCGGTGTTTGTTCAGTTATTTGTTGAGGCCCATTGAGGCACATTTTCGGTAATCAGATTTTTAGTCCGGTAGGGTACACTACTCTAGGAGATTTGTTCAGTAACCCAAATTGATAAGGACAGGCATTAGTAGTGTCATGACGAATGAGAACATGAGTTATGCACCTCAGTATGGCTTTTGATGTAGGATTTTAATCTCCTGAATTATCCAAGTAATTAACTTGTGATGTGTGATTTATCTCCGGAATTATCCAGGTGGTTAACCTGAGATGTGAGGTATTTCTCCTGAATTATCCAAGTAATTATCTTGAGATGTGGGATTGACCTACGGAATGATCGGAGTCGAGGCGACACTTTTGGGGTATTATTGTGATGATGAGTCTATGTTTAGATGTGGGATGATCTCCTGAATTATCCAGGAAAAATACCTGTGATGTGGGATCAATCTCCGGAATGATCAAGCATGGGCAAATTATCATAGTTTATCTTCATCTCTTAGTAGTCATCGTTGTCAGCATGTAGTCATGATGTTTTCTTGAATCACTTTTATGCATTCGGATTTCCTGTTTTTACACACTTGGCTTTTGGACTTGTTATCACCCTTTATTCTTTCGGTCATTACTTCATACTTTAGTATTTGAGTATTATTTGTTGGATGTTATTATTTCAGTTCATTTATGATGTTTTGTCTGATTTGTCACCACTCACACCATTTATGGCTAACCCCGTAGTTTTGGGGTTACGGTTCAACTCTAGCCTCACTTGTTGCAGGTCATTGCTTAGTTGGAGGATGAATGCTTGAGTGGGCAATTTGAGATTAGTGGATTATTTAGTGTTGGTGTACAATTGTTAAGATATATCTGAATCATTATTGAGTTGTAAATAAAAGATCAATTTGTGTTGAGATGTTTAGATTTCCGCTGTAATTGAAAAATTTGTTGTAATAAAGAAGAAAAATTTTAGTGGTGCTGTTGGTGTTTATTGTTGTATTGAAGTGGATTGCTGGGATTTCGCCACTTATTTTCTAAGCTCTCATATTAGAAATTTGGGGCGCTACATGTGGGGGGAAGCATTGCTGACTGCCAACTACATTCTCAATAAAATACCTCACAAGAAAACTGGCAAGACACCATACGAACTGTGGAAAGGTAATGTACCTTCGTATAAATACCTCAAAGTGTGGGGGTGTTCAGCAAAAGTGACAGTACCTAATCCAAAACAGGTTACAATAGGACCTAAGACTATTGATTGCATATTCATAGGCTATGCACACAACAGTAGTGCATATCGGTTCTTGGTATATAAATCGGATATAACAGATATCCATGTGAATACAATAATGGAATCAAGGAATGCTTCCTTCTTTGAACACGTGTTTCCGGGCAAGGATGCTTCGTATCCCAAACGTACACGTGAACAAGGAAATGCAAGCACTTCGGTTGATGAACCAAGACATGATAATGATAAGCCTAGACGGAGTAAACGGGCTAGAACATCAAAGTCATTTGATCCTATCTTTGTAGCGGCCTTTTTGTAAGAGAATGAGCCCAGAACATTCAAGGAAGTCATGTCTACGCTTGATGCTCCTATGCGGAATGAAGCAATCAAAAGTGAAATAGACTCCATTATGCAAAATCATACATGGGAGTTGGTCGATTTGCCTTCAGGGTGTAAAGCTCTAGGATACAAATGGATTTTCAAACAAAAATTGAAACCAGATGGTTCAATAGAGAAACATAAGGTGAGACTTGTGGTACAAGGAATCAGGCAAACGGAAGGCCTAGACTTATTTGATACATATTCCCCGGTCACAAGAATAACTTGTATAAGAATGCTGATAGCTATTGCAACTCTACGTAACCTAAAAATACATCAAATGGATGTTAAAACCGCATTTCTAAATGGGGATTTAGAAGAAGAAATATACATGAAACAACCTGAGAGTTACGTAGTTCCTGGACAGGAAAATAAGGTGTGCAGGCTTGTAAAATCCTTGTACAGACTGAAACACGCTCCAAAGCAGTGACATGCAAAATTTGACAATGTTATGATGTCAAATGGTTTCAAAATAATTGAATGTGATAAGTGTATCTACATTAAAGATACTCTAAACGGATACATTCTGGTGTATCTGTATGTAGATGACATGCTCATTATTGGGAGCAATAATGACATTATCAAACAAACTAAGAACAAGCTTAGTGGCAAGTTTGATATGAAAGATTTGGAAGTTGCAGACGTCATACTAGGAATCAAAGTTTACAGGACGTCTGAGGGAATTACTTTGTCTTAAGCTCATTACGCTGAGAAAGTACTTGAAAGATTCAAGGATTACTCCAATGGGACTGCCAAAAGTCCTGTGGATCCCAGTCTTCACTTGTTCAAAAATACGGATGACAACATATCACAATTGGAATATGCACGTGTAATCGGTAGTTTGATGTACTTAACAAATTGTACAAGACCAGACCTGACACATTCAGTAAATGTACTGAGCCGATATACAAGTAATCCAGGACGAAGTCACTGGAAAGGAATAACTAGAGTATTGAACTACTTCGGACATACTCAGAGTTATGAGGTGCATTACACCGGATATCCAGCAGTACTAGAATTCTACAGTGATGCCAACTGGATATCAGACTCCAAGAACTCGAAATCCACAAGTGGGTACGTCTTCACTCTTGGTGGTGCAGTTGTGTCATGGAAATCCTTTAAACAAACATTACTAGCCAGATCCACCATGGAATCTGACTTTATTGCTTTAGACAAAGCGGCAGAGGAAGCAGAGTGGCTTCGAAACTTTTTTGAGAATATTCTCATGTGGGAAAAACCAGTGCCTGCTATATGTGTACACTGTGACAGCCAAACGGTTATAGCAAGGGCACTAAGTTGTATGTACAATGGTAAGTCTCATCATATCAGAAGGAAACATAAAATCATTAGACAACTGTGCTCTAATGGAATAATCTCTACAGACTATATAAAATCGGTCGACAACCTAGCGGATCCATTTACTAAAGGTTTTTCACGAGATCAAGATGTGAGATCATCAAGAGGAATGAGTTTAAAACCTATGACGAAAGAGGATACTTGATGGAAACCCTACCTAGGAATTGGAGATCCCAAGATCTAGGTTCAATGGGACAACTAAATCTTGTTGAACCGACGAGAGCACTGAGAGATTAAAATCTCATACCCACTCTTAGGATGATAAAACAGTGCTGCCTGCAAAGAGTTAGGATAAGCTTGACCTTTAATGATTCCTATAGTTTTGAAATAAAAGTGGGGTATGGCAGGATACTCTTTATGGGCAATCACTTTGTGAGTGTGAAATGAGACCGTTTCTAGAAAAATGAAGAGAAACTACATTCTCCAAATTCACTCACGATTAACCAGAGTTGTTCAAGGCCAAAGTGAACACAATAAGAGAAGCTAGTTCTATGAGGAGAGGAAACTGTGTGATAGTTATTGTCTAGGTTCACATCAAAACCCGGGTAGTTCAAGACATCAGGTTCACTACCTGGTCAAGTGAATCTGATGGCTACTCACTAAGGGTGGTTCAAAGTTGAAAAATTACTACATTCCTGATGCAGTGATTTTCCGATTGTATTCTCAGAGTCCTGTCATGTCTTTTTCTGTCATGTGTTTTTCTGTCGTTTATGGATTACATGGTCTGGTCATTTCCATTCATGTGGGGGATTGTTGGGAAATGTTTTTGCACATTTTTCGGGCCAGCTTCCAGTGGGCTCCCGCCACTGGTGGTGCCAAAAAATGATTGGATCATGTTCCTCTCGTCGAGTACTATTCCGTAATGTACTCACTTGCCAAAATCGGTTTCTTTATGAATGAGAAATGTAGGTCCAAAGTTGGGAACTCGAAATGTACTAACCTGGACAGTTGGAATGAATAATCCCACATCGGAAGATGGGAAAGATTTTCTCTAGTATATAAGCTAAAGAAATGGACTAAAGGGCATAGCCCTGGGATAACCACTAACGTGTAGTGGGGAGAGGACCTAACCAAAATAACAAACACATACGCGCGCTTGCGCGCGCCCGGCCCGGCTCCGGCCTCGGCTTGGTTTGGTCTGGGCTGGCCTGGCTTGGCTTGGCTTGGCTCTGGCCTATATTTTTTTTGCCCCGCTCCAAAATTTTCCCCAGTTACTGTTGAGGTTTTTCAAATTCTGTAACCGCAGGTACCATTACTCTGTAACAGCAGAGTAATGGCTCATCAGTTACGTTTTTGAACCATTACTCTACTGTTACACAGTAATGGGCCATTACTATGCTGTTACAGAGTAATGGACCCTTCAATTACTCCCATTCTTCTATAAGACCAGCAACTTTTGTCGCCAGGATAGACAATTTATCAAACATTCCAAATCTCCTTATTCTTCTTCTTCCTCTGAGTCACAGTCTGAGAATACAACACAGCACTGGTTCGCTGAGATCTCTAAAGTTAGGGTGCTGCTCTTCGGGGAAAGGTAATACAGCTGTATCATGGGAGGCAATTCGTCAACCACCGTCACACTACGGGATGAATTTTGCTTTCAGGACATAGATCTTAAATCTCGACTCTGTATTGTACTGTATGGTTTGTTACTTCATTTTCTGTAATTGTAATTCTTCACAAATATTGTTAGCTTTTTCCGATTTTATGAAATTCAATTTCTAACATGTAGTTTGTTTTTATACCTGTTACCGTTAAATCTGGTGTGGGGGCAAACAGATAGTATTTGTGGATTCTTGGAAAACTTGAATAGCAAACCTGAAACCTGTACCGCTGGAGTTTAACCGTTGACTCCCGCCGTTCAACTGCAAAAAGTGTGAGACACCGGGGTTGATCCCGGCGACGCACCCTCCGACGCTCAAGTCAGTAATTAGGAATGATTAAGAAAGAGCGTAAATTGGCAAAAGATTGATTACCTCTTAATGGAGATGGATGGGGGGTATTTATAGTCGCCGTTGGGGTCAGATTAGGAATGTAATTCCTGTGATCTGATAAGGAGTAAAATCCTCGTAATCAGATTAGGAATGTAATCCCTTAATTCCCGGTGAGAGGATAGTCGCGAATCAGGCCCGTTGATTTGGTTCAATCGGAGACCCTAATTCTATCCTGTCGGACTGGGTTTGTATCGGGTCGAGACCCGTACCCAGTTAAGGTGGATCCATTCGCGGGTTATTGGATCTGTGAGAAGGAGACCCAGTACCCGTTTCGGACCCATTTGTATGTGAAATTACCATTTTACCCCTGAGCTTTAAGATTCGTGTCCGATGTGAATGGTCCCGATTTAATCCTATTTTTAGCCATATCAGGAGCCCCCCACTCCTGAAGACTGAGTTTGATCAGCCTTTGAGGAGTAGTTTTACTGTTCTAATGGCGTACGAGATTTTATCGGTGTTCTTAAGGAAGTTTGGATCTTGCTCGGGGTGTAACGGTGTTATTCTGGGCTTGTAAAATGCCCAAAAATATCATCAAAATTTTCTGGATTTTTGGTGATTTTTCCAGATTTTTCTGAATTTTTTCTCATTTTTTTGAATTTTTATTCATTTTCCGAATTAAATAATTAATTATCAAAAATATTAATAAATTATTCTAATTAAATAATTATTTTTTTCAGAATTTAAAAATAATTTTTCTGAATTAATAATTATTTTTAGAATTTTTAATTAATTTTTTTCGATTTTTTAATTATTTTTTCGGATTTTTTAAATAAGTAAAACAAATAAATAAATTAATTAATTAAATATTACCTGGACACGTGGCGGGTTTCTGGACGTTGATCGTGATCAGATGGCGCGCATCGCAAAGCAGATCATGCTCCGGACACGTGGCGCGTTTCTGAGCGTCGATCCTGATCAGATGTGTGCGCATCGTAAGGCAGATCACGTTCTGGACACGTGGCGCGATGCGAATGTTGGGACGATCGGACGGATCGTATGGGTCAGCGGGTTTTTTCTCCATATACGATGGTCGGTTCTTCGGCTCCTCGGATCGGCACCTCAGCTCGGCACCTCGGCGCGTCATCTTACATCTGCCGACCCCTCCAAACGATGCCACGTGGGAATGCCACGTGGCCCCCCCGTTTTTTGTTTTTTTCCTTTCTTTCTTTCTTTCTTTCTTTCTTTCTTTCTTCTGCTCTGTCCTTTTCTTCTTTCTTCTCCTTCGCCTTTCTCTCTCCCTCCTCGTCTTTTCGCCCTTCGAGCATCACTACGAATTTGGGAGCTCGTCGAAGGTGTGGTTCAGCGGGGAGTTTGCGGAGGGGGGAGCTCGGTTGGTGAAGAGCTTGGAGTCGAGGTCAGCGCTCGACGGTTGCAGCTCGGCCGCCGTTCGAGCTCGGCGAGGAGAAGAGCTCGCGAAGGGGAGGAGCTTGACAAAGAAGATAAAGAGTTCGAGCTTCGACATCGGAGTTTGGCGATAGCAGTGTGGTGGCGAGCTCGGCAATCGATGAAGGAGGAGCTCGAGACTGTATTGGAGCTTCGCGCTTCAGAGCTCGACGAAGGAGACTTCAGCTGTCATGGGGAGCTCTGATGGTGAGCTCGGCATGGGAGAGGATCTCGTGACTTGGAGGCGAGCTTGGAGGTGACGGGAATGGAGCTTCGGCATATTGAAGTGGGTCGGCAGTGGGTTCTTCGGTGTGGCTTGTGCTCGGAGGTGAGCTCGATGATGGAGCTCGACAAGGGTGGAGTTGTGAGCGCTCGAGGTTGAAGGAGGAGTTCGCTCGAGCTGGTGGAAGCTTGGGCTCGGCCTTGGAGCTTTGTAATGGCGGGGCGGTAGCTCGTCGAGGAGGATGACGGAGCTGAGACGGTAAGCTTCGACAGGGGAGCTCGGCAGTGTAGGAGGAGAAGAGCGGTCGAGCTCGGCATGGGGAGAGTTCGACGGGGCCATGGGAGATGGAGCTCGAGCTTCGACGGAGCTTGGGGAGTGGAGCCCGGCACTCCTTCGGGCGAGGGAGGAGCTCGACAGCGAAGAGGAAGCTCGGGAGGTTGGAGCTCGACGTTTGGAGCTCGGCGAAGGTAGGAGAGCTCGATCTTCGACAATGGAAGAGCTCGGCGAGGAGATGGCTCAAGCTTGGAGGTCGGCGCTTATGAAGTGGAGTTCGGCGAAAGTGGGAGAGCTCGAGCTTGGAGGTGAGGAGGAGAGCTCGACACTAGGTTGGAGCTCGGCTAGGGTGGTGGAGGCATTGCCGTTGGAAGCTTTCGAAGGAGAGGTTGGGTTTTTCTTTTGTTGGTTTTGGCGGGAGAGTGGAGAAGAAGAAGGGAAGGGGTTCGGGTTTGGGACCCTAACGGGTCCGAACCCGACCCTTCTCTCAAAATTTTTTTTTTCCTTCTCTCCTCTCCTCTCCTCTGCTTCTTGTTCGGCAGATCCGAGCACGGATTTCGAGGAGCATTTTTCTCCACTTTGCTGTTCGGTAGATCGGTAGCTCGGATTTGAAATCCGAGCTACGTGGCTCAATCTGGGCAGTTGATCACGATCGTGGCGCGAATCACGAGACAAGAGGCTCAACTGTCGAGAAAACGTTATCTTGTCGTTTTGTGGAGACGTGGCGCGATCTGAGCCATTCATCATGTTCTAGCACGTTTATTGAGACAATCTGACGGTGAAACTGGCTCGGCAGCATTTTGCTCCATATGTGAAGGTCGGTACCTCGGCTCCTCGGCTCGGTGGCTCGGCCATGTCAGAGCTCGGCCCTGAGAAGAAAGAAGAAGGGGAGGAGAGGCATTCGGGTGCTCTCCTCTGCCTTGTTCTTTCGCACAGTGAAGAAGAGGGGAAGTGTTGGGTACTTTTGGCGGGAAGATTGAAGAAGAAGGAGAAGAATGAAGGAGCTAAGAAGGGTATGGGTCGGACCGTGGGTATCGGATCCGACCCCGACCCGTTAGCCTCTTTTTCTTTCTTCCTCTTCATCTGCTTTGCTGCTCGGGAGATGCGTCTTGTTCGGTAGATCCGAGCACGAATTTTGAGGTGCATTTTTGCCACTTTGCAGTTCGGTAGATCGGATTTCAGATCCGAGCAACATGGCTCCATCTGGACGGTTGATCACGATCGTGGCGCGAATCACAAGACAAGAGGCTCACATTTCTAGAAAACGTTATCTTGTCATTTTGTGGAGACGTGGCACGATCTGAGCCGTTCATCATGTTCTAGCACGTTTTTTGAGACGATCCGACGGTGAGATGGGATCGGCAGAATTTTTCTCCATATGTGGGGGTCGGTACCTCATCCACTCGGCTCGGTGACTCGGTAGTTCACCCTCTACCCGTAGTAGCTCGGTGTAGCGGAGCTCGGAGTTCGGACGGCTCGAGCGTGAGGAGACGCTCGGCGAGTTGATGAAGGGGATGGGCCAGCATATGGAAGAGGTAATGGTCTGTTTTGTTTTGGAGATTTTTGAAGAGGAGCTCCACTTCTAGGGGTGGAGAAGACGTGCTAGGAAGATCCTTTTAAGAGCCATGGGAAGACCCATTCTTTGAAGAGAGTGTAAGGAGCAACTCTATGGGAGAGTTTTGAGCTCCGAACTCGCTTAGAAGAGGCCCGCTTTGGAAGCAAGCGGAGTGAAGAGCTCGACTCTAGGAGAGAGCCATCTGGAAGACGAGTTTTGAGGAGCAACTCTAGGAGAGAGTTGTGAGCTCCGAACTTGTTGAGAAGAGGTCCGCTTTGGAGGTGAGCGGAGCGAAGAGCTCGGCTCTAGGAGAGAGCCATCTGGAAGACGAGTTTGAGGAGCAACTCTAGGAGAGAGTTGTGAGCTCCGAACTCGTTTGAGAAGAGGTCCGCTTCGGAGGCGAGCGGAGTGAAGAGCTCGGCCCTAGGGAAGAGCCATTTGGAAGACGAGTTTGAGGAGCAACTCTAGGATCGAGTTGTGAGCTCCGAACTCGTTGAGAAGAGGTCCGCTTCGGAGGCGAGCGGAGCGAAGAGCTCGGCTTTTGGAGAGAACCATCTGGAAGACGAGTTTTGAGGAGCAACTCTAGGAGAGAGTTGTGAGCTCCGAACTTGTTGAGAAGAGGTCCGCTTCGGAGGCGAGCGGAGCGAAGAGCTCGACTCTAGGAGAGAGCCATCTGGAAGACGAGTTTGAGGAGGAACTCTAAGGGAGAGTTGTGAGCTGCGAACTCATTTAGAAGAGGTCCGCTTCGGAGGCGAGCGGAGTGAAGAGCTCGGCTCTGGGAGAGAGCCATTTGCAAGACGAGTGTGAGGAGGAACTCTAGGAGAGAGTTGCGCCCTGAACTCGTTGCGAAGAGGTCCGCTTCGGAGGCGAGCGGAGTGAAGAGCTCGGCTCTGGGAGAGAGCCATTTGGAAGAAGAGTGTGAGGAGGAACTCTAGGAGAGAGTTGTGAGCTCCGAACTCGTTTAGAAGAGGTCCGCTTCGGAGGTGAGCGGAGTGAAGAGCTCGGCTCTGGGAGAGAGCCATTTTGAAGACGAGTTTGAGGAGCAACTCTAGGGAAGAGCAGTGAGCTCCGAACTCGTTGAGAAGAGGTCCGCTTTAGAGGGAGCGGAGTGAAGAGCTCGGTTCTGGGAGAGAGCAATCTGGAAGACGAGTTTGAGGAGCAACTCTAGGAGAAAGTTTTAGCTCCGAACTCGTTTGAGAAGAGGTCCGCCTTGGAGGTGAGCGGAGCAAAGGGTTCGGCTCTGGGAGAGAGCCATTTGGAAGACGAGTTTGAGGAGCAACTCTAGGGGAGAGCTGTGAGCTCCGAACTCGTTGTGAAGAGGTCCGCTTTAGAGGGAGCGGAGTGAAGAGCTCGGTTCTGGGAGAGAGCGATCTGGAAGACGAGTTTGAGGAGCAACTCTAGGAGAAAGTTTTAGCTCCGAACTCATTTGAGAAGAGGTCCGCCTTGGAGGTGAGCGGAGCAAAGGGTTCGGCTCCGGGAGAGAGCCATTTGGAAGACGAGTTTGAGGAGCAACTCTAGGGGAGAGTTGTGAGCTCCGAACTCGTTGAGAAGAGGTCCGCCTTGGAGGTGAGCGGAGCAAAGCGCTCGGCTCTAGGAGAGAGCCATTTGGAGGAAGAGTTTGAGAAGCAACTTTAGGAGAGAGTTGTGGTCCGAACTCATTGAGAAGAGGTCCGTTTCGGAGGCAAGCGGAGTGAAGAGCTCGGCTCTGGGAGAGAGCCATTTGTGAGACGAGTGTGAGGAGGAACTCTAGCAGAGAGTTGTGCTCCGAACTCACTAAGAAGAGGTCCGCCTTGGAGGTGAGCGGAGCAAAGAGCTCGGCTCTGAGAGAGAGCCATTTGGAAGACGAGTTTGAGGAGCAACTCTAGGAGAGAGTTGTGCTCCGAACTCGTTGAGAAGAGGTCCGCTTTGGAGGAGAGCGGAGTGAAGAGCTCGGCTCTAGGAGAGCCATCTGGAAGGTGAGTTTGAGGAGCAACTCTTGGAGAGAGTTGTGCTCCGAACTTGTTGAGAAGAGGTCCGCTTCGGAGGTGAGCGGAGTGAAGAGCTCGGCTCTGGGAGAGAGCCATTTGGAGGAAGAGTTTGAGGAGCAACTCTTGGAGAGAGTTGTGCTCCGAACTCATTGAGAAGAGGTCCGCTTCGTAGGCAAGCGGAGTGAAGAGCTCGGCTCTGTGAGAGAGCCATTTGGAAGATGAGTTTGAGGAGCAACTCTAGGAGAGAGTTTTAGCTTTGAACTCGTTTGAGAAGAGGTCCGCTTCGGAGGCGAGCGGAGTGAAGAGCTCGGCTCTGGGAGAGAGCCATTTGGAGGAAGGGTTTGAGTAGAAACTCTAGAGTTGTGCTCCGAACTCATTGAGAAGAGGTCCTCTTCGGAGGCGAGCGGAGTGAAGAGCTCGGCTCTGGGAGAGAGCCATTTTTGAGACGAGTGTGAGGAGGAACTCTAGCTGAGAGTTGTGCTCCGAACTCGCTAAGAAGAGGTCCGCTTTGGAGGCGAGCGGAGTGAAGAGCTCGGCTCTGGGAGAGAGCCATTTGGAGGAAGAGTTTGAGGAGCAACACTAGGAGAGAGTTGTGCTCCGAACTCATTGAGAAGAGGTCCGCTTCGGAGGCGAGCGGAGTGAAGAGCTCGGCTCTGTGAGAGAGCCATTTGGAAGAAGAGTTTGAGGAGCAACTCTAGGAGAGAGTTGTGCTCCGAACTCATTGAGAAGAGGTCCGCTTTGGAGGAGAGCGGAGTGAAGAGCTCGACTCTGGGAGAGAGCCATTTGGAGGAAGATTTTGAGGAGCAACTCTAGGAGAGAGTTGTGCTCCGAACTCATCGAGAAGAGGTCCACTTTGGAGGCGAACGGGGCGAAGAGCTCGGCTCTTGGAGAGAGCCATTTGGAAGACGAGTCTTGAGGAGGAACTCTAGGAGAGAGTTGTGCTCCGAACTCGTCGAGAAGAGCTCCGCTTTGGAGGCGAGCGGAGTAAAGAGCTTGGCATTAGGAGAGCCATTTGGAAGACGAGTTTTGAGGAGCAACTCTAGGAGAGAGTTGTGCTCCGAACTCGTTGAGAACAGCTCCACTTTGGAGGCGAGCGGAGCGAAGAGCTCGGCATTAGGAGAGCCATTTGAGAGACAAGTTTGAGGAGGAACTCTAGGAGAGAGTTGTGCTCCGAACTCGTTGAGAAGAGGTCCGCTTTGGAGGCGAGTGGAGGGAAGAGCTCGGCTCTGGGAGAGAGCCATTTGTGAGACGAGTGTGAGGAGGAACTCTAGTAGAGGGTTGTGCTCCGAACTCGCTGTTTAAATGACAGAATCAACGGTTGTGGGAGCAGTTCCGAATAGCGAACCACTTCTAACCCGCTGAAGAGCAAGTTATTTGAAGAGGAATCGAGCCAAGTGTTGGACTCTGAACTCGTCGTTAGAGGGATTCAACGGTTGTGGGAGCAATTCCGAATGGCGAACCACTTCTAACCCGCTGAAGAGCAAGTTATTTGAAGAGAAATCGAGCCAAGGGTTGGACTCCGAACCATCGTTAGAGTTATTCAACGGTTGTGGGAGCAATTCCGAATGGCGAACCACTTCTAACCCGCTGAAGAGCAAGTTATTTGAAAAGGAATCGAGCCAAGTGTTGGACTCTGAACCATCGTTAGAGTTATTCAATGGTTGTGGGAGCAATTCCGAATGACGAACCACTTCTAACCCGCAGAAGAGCAAGTTATTTGAAGAGGAATCGAGCCAAGTGTTGAACTCCGAACCATCGTTAGAGTTATTCAACAGTTGTGGGAGCAATTCCAAATGGCGAACCACTTCTAACCCGCTGAAGAGCAAGTTATTTGAAGAGGAATCGAGCCAAGTATTGGACTCCGAACCATCGTTAGAGTTATTCAACGATTGAGGGAGCAATTCCGAACGACGAACCACTTCTAACCCGCTGAAGAGCAAGTTATTTGAAGAGGAATCGAGCCAAGTGTTGGACTTCGAACCATCGTTAGAGTTATTCAACGGTTGTGGGAGCAATTCCGAATGGCAAACCACTTCTAACCCGCTGAAGAGCAAGTTATTTGAGGAGGAATCGAACCAAGTGTTGGACTCCGAACTCGTTGTTAAAGGTTAGTAAGTTGCGGGAGCAGCCATGTAGAAGAAGCTGGACTCCGAACCCACCATTTAAGAGAGTCGTGACTCGGAGAGATAGAGAAGCAAGAGCAATAATTTTCAATGAAAAGATGTAAAGTTTTATTGAAATAAACTAAGTGGCCACTCCAATAGGGCGAGCCATTATTACATGCTATTGGCCGAGTTACAAGCATCGACCTTATTGAAAATCAAGATCCTACTGCTACAATAGGGTGAAGACCTCTTGGGAGGAGCTGGGAGATTCTGAGTCTGAAAGCTCGCCGGGCGCTTCGGTTTGTTTGTTGGCTCCTCAGGGGGGAGCTCGGCCCCCTCTTTTTGGGCGAACTTGGTCATGTGCCCCCGCTGTATGAGTTCTTCGATCTCCTCCTTCAGAGCCCGATAATCATCCGTGTCGTGGCCGTGGTCCCTGTAAAAGCGGCACCACTTATCCTTGCTCCTCTTCTTGCCAGGTGTATTCATTCTTGGGGGAGCGTGGAGGAGCCCTTCCTTGTCCACCTCCATAAGAACTTCTGATATATTGGCAATGAGGGGGGTGAACTTCTCAAACCGAGGAGTCGGGTGACACTGTCCATTGCCGTCCTTCTGGGATTTTTGGGACCTCTCTTCGCTTGTGCTCTTCCGTTTGTTCCCGGAAGATGTTTCCTCAAAGCCCGGGAGATTCTCGGCTTCTTTGGCCCGAATGTACTTCTCGCTCCTAAGAAGGAGGTCGGCAAAATTATGTAGGGGCTTCTTGGCAAGGGAGGAGCGAAGGCTAGAGTTGAGGACGTTCGATTGGAAGGCGGCCGCTGCAACAGTCTGATCAAGGGAAGCGATGGATCTCACTTCTGCAGTGAACCTCCTCACATAGTCTCTCAACTTCTCTCCCTTCTCCTGGCAGAGCTGGAGTAACGAGATGTTGGTCTTCTCCGTGCGTCTGCTACTCACAAAATGAGTGATGAAGAGGGTCTCGAATTGCTCGAAGGAGAATATGGAAGACGGGGCGAGGTGGGAGTACCATTCCCGAGCCGAACCCTTAAGAGTGGCGGGGAAGGTTTTGCACAGCAAAGCATCGGAAGCTTGGTGGATTAGCATGAGGGTCTTAAAGCTTTCGATGTGGTCCATGGGGTCCGACTCCCCCGAGTAAGTTTCGAACTTCGGGGGTTCGAAACCTATTGGGATAGGAGCTTCCATGATGATCCGGGAGAAGGGAGGTCTGCTCGGGCGGATGGTCCTTCCTCTTAATTCCTCATCCTTGTCTATTCGGCCGATGCGCCTCTCCATCTCGTGGAGACGGCGGTAGAGAGCATCGTCCCTTCGACGATAGTCAAACGAGCCTCTGGACTCGTCTTCATAGGAAGGGAGCGACGACGGTAGCTCTGGGAGCGGCAAGGGCTAGGCATGCGTTGTTGGTTGCTAGGAGCCGGAGGAGGAGTTACGGACCGATGGTGAGGACTTTGGACCCGTGGAGGGGTAGGAGCCCTCTGAGCATTGTTATTGTTGGGTCGGAGGTTGAGGGCTTGCAACACCGTTGCTTGGAACTGCTGGAACTCGGCACGGGTGATGGGTGCCTCATCGTTCCTCGGATGTTGTCGACCGGCAGGGGAATGAGGTCTTCTCCTATGGTGTTCGGGGGACTCTTTCATCCCTCTTCGGGTAAGGGACCTTCTGTAGTCTCGGCAGTGAGGAGATCGCTCATCCGGACGCTGTTGGCGGGATGCTCCCTCTCGGGCCCACTTTTCGTCCAGACGGCGGCGAAGATCCTCATCGTTCTGCCGATTGAGGATGGTATTGCGGAGGTCGGAAACTCGAGGATTGTGGGAGGCCATGGAATCCGAAGAGGCATTGTGTACCGAAATGCGATCCTGATGGAGGGGTTGCTTCTGCGGGTTGGGAAGCGAAGCCCCCGCACAGGCATTCTGAGGACCGGCGGGACCCTTAGGGGGTTGCTGATTCTGAAGAGGAGGCTGATCTTGTTGAAGAGGGTCTTTCGCTTGGAGAGGAAGTTGTCCCTACTGCTGAGCGGGTTGGATGGGGACTACCTCTTGCTGATCAACGGGATTGGGTCCACGGTTGGACCCTCTGGATCTTACTTTCCTAGGAGGCATGGCTGGAGGAGATCTGACCAACGGGAAGAGGGGAGGCTGCTATTCGTATGTTTCCCACAGACGACGCCAATCCGTTACTGCTAAATCTGGTGTGGGGGCAAACAGATAGTATTTGTGGATTCTTGGAAAACTTGAATAGCAAACCTGAAACCTGTACCGCCAGAGTTTAACCGTTGACTCCCGCCGTTCACCTGCAAAAAGTGCGTGACACCGAGGTTGATCCCAGCGACGCACCCTCCGACGCTCAAGTCAGTAATCAGGAATGATTAAGAAAGAGCGTAAATTTGCAAAAGATTGATTACCTCTTAATGGAGATGGATGGGGGAGTATTTATAGTCACCGTTGGGATCAGATTAGGAATGTAATTCCTGTGATCTGATAAGGAGTAAAATCCTCGTAATCAGATTAGGAATGTAATCCCTTAATTCCCGGTGAGAGGATAGTCGTGAATCAGGCCCGTTGATTTGGTTCAGTCAGAGACCCTAATTCTATCCTGTCGGACTGGGTTTGTATCGGGTCGAGACCCGTACCCAGTTGAGGTGGATCCGTTCGCGGGTTATTGGATCTGTGAGAAGGAGACCCAGTACCCGTTTCGGACCCATTTGTATGTGAAATTACCGTTTTACCCCTGAGCTTTAAGATTCGTGACCGATGTGAACGATCCCGATTTAATCCTATTTTTAGCCATATCAATACCTTTTATACTTTATCTGTTTCATCAAGACCTTGAGATTAAAAAAAACCATATATATATTAGTCTTAAAGAGAGAAGTAAAGAAATCCGAACAAGAAGAAATATAAGTGCAATATAAGAATAAATGTTTAGAGAAGAATTGACCTTGGTTTGCATTGGTAGAGAGGATAATATAAGAGATTAGGAAGAGAAGGAAGAAGTGTTGATGAGTCTAGTGTTTTGGAAGCCATAAATAATGGCTTTGAGAGAGGAAATGCGAGGCGAGTTCAGGAGAGGTAACAACTGAAAAATAAAGAGGCGAGGATAGATGAGCAGGTGCTAATTAACAGGTATGAGACTGTGCCCTTTATAATAAGTAGCAGAGTGATGTTCCCTCTAGGTTGATTATAGAGTTTTCTCCAAATTACCAAACTGTTGGGTATGGAATAATATGAAAAATTAACTTAAAATTTATAAGTTGAGGAATGATAGTTTGAAGAAAATTTTATCTTCTGGATTCAGTTTAATTAACATGATTAATGTAACCCCCATTTCTGCCAATACGTATTTCCTGGATATTTTTTCATATTTTGATATTTATAAATTTGTTATTTGTAAAATCCGTTTTGAATTTAATGTTAAAGCATTTTGTAAACAATAGTTATAATTATTTTGAATAAACCTTGTCTCTATTTCTACATGATCAACTATTTTCATTTTAACCTCAAATAAAATAAATATTGTTATTACTGTTTGGGCTATTTCAACAATTACTATTTTTATATACGGATATTATTCTGACGATTGTTGTTACTATTGTTAGTACTTTTATTCATATTGTCATTATTATTACTAATTTTTATTATTAGTATTATTATTTTTACTTACGTGGTTATTTCTATTCTTATTGTTACTATGATTATTACTGTTATTATGGATTATTAAAACAAATCGATTCTTATTTAATAATTGTGTTTATAATTGTTTCAAATAAATTACATGATACAAATTGTATTTTTGTTATGAATCATATTTTATCAGATAACTTACTCTTTTGTATTTGGGTTTATATTAATCCATTATATTCATGTACAACCTATTTTATTTATTGGATTTATACCCTAATACCTAATAGCCCAATATCCCATCTTTTTCCTATAAATACCTCTTTTAATCAAACCCTAATCCTATTATTATACCTTAGCCGTCATTTCCCTAACCCTAGTTTATTGTGAAGCCCCCTAGTGTTCCTCAACCCTCTCTCCCTGTTTCCCCAACCCGCTCCTTCTCCCTCTCGCTGTTTCCGCCTCCAAACCCAAACCAACCACTCTCTATTGCTCCGACCACCATCGTCAACCCTTCACCCTCTTTTTGTCATCCCCATCACCTTCCAATCCATCATCATCCCCATCTCCATCTCATTCCCGTCATCACGCCCATCGCCTGCACCTCTCATCTGCCTCGTCACCATCGTCTTTGTCTCTCCGTTCACCCCCGCAACTACCGCAGACCCCTTCGCCCTTGCCGTCGTCATCGTCGAGCGCCCGAAGCCCCGCCTTCTGTGCTCCCGTGTTTTCAGCACGAAACAGAGCTATGCTCGTCCCCGCTGTCCCATGATCGCTGTGTCGCTCCTCGACCGCAGCGCCTCCGTCGCCACCATCGCAGCCCTCGTCGCAGCTGTCGCTAGCCGTCGCCTTGGCCACCATCCTCACGCCGTGCTCTCTCTATCTTTCTCTCATTGCCGAAGGTTGAAGGAGATCTCCGATTGGTCGTTTTTGCTATCCCGTGTTTTGGCACAGCAGATCTGGAGTCGCTGTTCTGTGTTCGGGCCGATCCGGTATGGGATTTCCGCTGAGTTGCTGTTGCCTTGTTTGCTGTTGGTTTTTTCGCACGTATTTCGCACGTGTCTTTTGGGATTTTCGTTCTGCGATTCTGATCCCGTTATTCTTATTATTTGAATCTGCAAGTTACCAGGAAAGTCTCTTCTTGAACTAGCATTTTATTCTGTTCAAGTTTATTTGATCTCTACAAGTAGATCCAGTCCATTTGTTATCATACTGCTTTGACAATTCCATTAAGTTATCGAGGGTTTACACGAGCTAACCCGACATACTCATAACATCGTGCTATATCTTTGATCTAAAATCTAGTCCCTATTGTTTCATGCATATGCACTTTTAAATAACTTGATTCATGCATTGGACTACTTGATAAGTTGGATATGTTAAATTGAATGTGCTAGATTAAAGTTGATCGATGAATTGATACCATGCCTGTGATATTTGTATCTTAAACTTAGAAAATTGCATGTTGACACCTAGGATCACTTTGATTACCAATTTGCATGCTATATGTGATCATATGATTTATTGATTTGCCTATTCATGTCAAGACAATTTCTGGACTGCTAGTTGTTTCATTTTGTATCAGATTTTCCACCATGCTAATGTCATAATTTGAAATAACTTGCTGAACATAAATTGTAGCCCTGGATGTCTAGTTCACTTTTCCTTTTTGTGGATTTGAATTCCGATGTATAACCTGCTAGATATCATCATTTTAGTACAACCATTTTAGAAATTGCAGATTCACAAATGCATGCGTATCCTACTATTTCTTAATTTAATTGACCATGCTAACAGTAAAAGAATAAACAGAAATTAATCTAGTTGAACCTAGACACATGTAGGAATCACCCAGAATTTTTATAAATTTTATTAATGAGTTCTCTGACTTGAAATAATTAGTTGAACACAACTTACCGTATTCTACCTGAACATAAAACCTGAATAGAATAGAGTTTTCACCCTAGTTCTTGTATCCTTTATATGCCTTAATTATATTCGCTGGAATCGTATGGAAGTCTACTTTTTAGGAATTCCGACGGATTCAGGTTTGCTATTTTGTAGTGGCTATAATCCATGTTTTAGTACAGCAAGGTCATGCTGTCCTGATTATAGAATTTTGTGTAAATGACCTCTTTGCTTCATGATTTTTCTGTAATGCATAGAATTAGTCACACTTAGTATTATACAACATTGAAACCTTCTTGCATGCTCACATAGGATGAAAATGACTTAATAACAATCCGGGATATTATGGATAGGACTTGGTAGTGAACGATCGGAAAATGTACTCGGCAAGGCCTTATCGTTATATCGTATTGGAAGGAGGGGAAATATTGAATTGGAAGGAGGAGAAGCATTGATTGGAAGAAGAAGTATTGATTGTTAATTATTTATTGTAAAACTATCATTATCGACGCCGAGTACACGATCCGTAAATTCACCATCAGTCTAAACGTTCACTATGCTTACGCCGAACCTGTGGAATGGGACGCAGTAGTACGTGCACTAGATAGGCTAATAAATTGATTAATAACCTACATACTTGATCATGTATTGAACTCGACTTGACATCACGCATTACATGTTTGATTATTGTAACCCTTTGATATTACTCCTGCTCTTTGCTTTTCTATTTGATTTTGACCCTGTCCCTTTATCTTTGATATTCATGCTTTCCATTATCTTCAGTTTTTTCTACTTGCTGCCCAAGACTTGCTCTAAGGGCACTCTTTTATTTCCTTTTAGATCAAGTATTAATAGGTACCGAAGGAGTAATACCAGAAGAAATTGGTGAGCAAACTCTTTGAAGATCGGAGCTGGACTTTAGACTACTTAGCTATCTTTTGTTATTTACTTATTGTATTTCTTTTTATCATACTTTGTATTCTTGGGCTTTATGACCTGAAGTTTGTTTTTATCCTAAGATGTTGGATTATTATTTGGTGAATTTATTTCATGATTATCTTGGAGTTTATTCTTTATTTATGTGAATATATTCTTCATGCGTGGTTGTTTTCTCTTGTATATTGTTGAGTTAGACTGGTACAGCTTATGAATGATGTCTAATCATTCGCTGAGCCTATGTTACGTGCTCATATTCCCATATTTTGGGAAGCGGGTCGTGACAATTAACCATTAGAATATTTTTGCGTTATTTAATAGGCTTCAAATTATTCTCCTCTTTCAGAGTATTTTCATACTTTCATTATCATACGAGTGGTTTTAAAGATTTTTCCTTTTCTTGTTGGGAAAAAAATGCCATTGCTAAATTATACTCATTTGATATATATATATATATATATATATATATATATATATATATATATATATATATATATATATATATATATACATACTAGGTATGCCCGTGTGCACGTGCCTACAGCATGTATTCGGAATGATACAACATATGAAAAATCATGTAAACAGTAAGGAATGATTTATATAGATGTTTATTTGCTAGTAAACATTGATGTATTGATGTACTCTGAAGTAGGATTATAGAGTGACCTTGATGTTTATTGGTTTGTATATTGCAGGATCATTTGTCAGCAGCTCAGGATTTAAAAATTGTACTGTAATCTACAAAAGTAGTGGATCGGAAATTCCTTGCTATGTGTGACTTGAGCATAAGAGATTTCTTTTTTGATTTAGAGTCTGACATATGTAGCAATTCATTTTCTAATACTGTTGACGCCTCAAATTGCATGAGCTAGGTCCCCTTTGTTTGTTTTTTATGTAGTTAACCATGTATGCATTTAAAAGAAAAAATTTGTTATGATGTATATGTGATGTGAAATTGCAGCATAGCAAATCAAGATACAATTTTGCAGCTACTAAAACTCGAAATATAGGGATTAAGCATGGATTTGTCCATAAAAATACGATCAAGCAAGTCAATTAAAGAATTTGCAACGATCTTTAAAAGCAGCAAATGCCCAAATATTCAAAAAAAAAACATAATCCGAAATTGCATAATAAAAAAAACATTCTAACCAAAATTAACCCAGTAAAACATTATAATCTAAAACAATTGCTAAGTGAAGTAATCTACATTCAGATCAAATATGGTAATTCAAAAACAATTAAATGGAAGTGAATGTTATTGAGTTACGAAAGCATAATCCGAAAAAAAACATAAATAAAAATTTGAAAAAAAAGCATAATCCGAAATTGCATAACCAAAATGGAAGTGATTTTTTTTTTGGACATACCTGGGTAAAAAAAGAGAGAGAAGAAAGAGAGAAAGAATTATGAAAAAGGAGAAAATAGGGGGAAGAGAGAGAGAGAGAGAGAGAGTAATAAATGAATGAGCTGTTTTGTTTTGGGGGGGGAAATTTGAGTTTTGGGGTTCAATTTTGGGGGGGGGGGGGGATTTTTTTTTGATGTTAGATCTGGACCATTGATTTACTTCCAAATGAATGAGAGTCACTTGATAGTTTTTTTTGTGTTTTATTAAATAGATATATATGCAATAAAACATCTATATAGTCATTATGTTTGGACCAAACTAATTTTATTATTATAAAGAAACTATAGTTTAATGGAGGTGTAGTTACAAAAATTATTGTTTTGACTTAGCTATTCTGAGTGCAAGTGAAATATATTTTAGCTTCAACAAGAAAGGGTCCATGCTGGCAAGTTATTACATACCCGATCTAATGTGATAACAACTCTAAAGATTAAATTAATGTCACGAACAACTTTGGATAAATATTTTATTTCATCTTAAATCTTAATGTGACATAGCATATATACATAAAATTATTACTATGTGGAGGCAAGTTCTTTAAGATGGGACCAAGAAATATTATGACTTATTTTAATGTGGAGTTTATTCTTATTTATAATTGGCCCAAATTGGGACCATAAATTTTTATAACTACATAGAGGTTATTTCTATATTGAATATCACTACAGAGAGATTTTACTATATATTAACCATTTTTTTTAACCTTTATTATAAGTTTAGTTGTTTTGTTCCATGCATTTTTATTTGAAGGTAGTATTTCGAATCAAGGTATTCAGAAAAATAATTAACTTATATGTAGAAGATCAGGGTTTTCCAAATTAGCTTTAAGAAAATTCATGATCCATGATGGGCTTAAAAGAATATTTCCCTCATTTAAATAGCAATGTAGTCAGTTGTCTTCTGCCCGAGCGGCCTAAGGAGATCTATTAGATCATAGACATGCAAACATATGTGAAGGCTCTCTTATCTCTTTAATATTATTCTCACTTATCTCTTTGATGAGGACATTGGTTCTGTTTAATTTTATTTTGAGATTTAGTCATATGTAATAGTTTTATAATTTGCACTATTTATTTTACGCATTAGAATATTTTAAAGATTTGTATTGAGATTTTGTTTTGAGCCTATATATAGGCCTTGAGAATAATGAGTAGGTATGCTATTATTTGATTAAAAATAATCTGTGTTGATTTATTCTGCATTCTTTTCTTGTGTGTGTGATACCATAAGAAATTATTAGGGTTTGTGAGAAATACTAAGAAATTATTAGGGTTTGTGAGAAGCTCTAATTACACCCCAAATCCACAATTAATCAAAACCTTAATACCCCCTCTCTCTCCTTCTTCTTCTTCCTTTTTATTTTCCTTCCTGAAACCCCCCTCTTGCTAATCGATCCTGCCACACTGTTGACTGCCTTCACTACCCGACGCCAACCCCACCCAAAATGTAAACCTCGTTCCCGTTTATACAGGATTTGTACTTATTTTCTTCTTCGTATTATTGAAATTCTATTTTCTAGATAAATCTTTCTTCTCTTCTGGAGCCAAATTGTTTTTATTTTGGATATCCGATTAATTTGATTGAACCCAGAGATTTTAATTCATACTATTATATTATTACTATTTGATCTTTTAATTATTTTGGCCCAAACTCCTAATCCAACATATGATTTATTTATTTATTTTATAATTCCAATTTAAACCAACTCAGCCCATTCATATTTTCCAATTCATATTTATTTGTTTTATTGAAGCCCACAATTCATTTCTGAACCCAAAGCCCATTCTAATATAATCACAACTAATCACAGCCTACCCTTATAATTGTTTATTTCTTCATTTTATTGTGAGCCCATATTTAAATCCTATCTCTAGCCCAAGCCCACAAATCCAACGACCCTGATATCGCTAAAAATGGGGTTAAATCGGAACCGTCCAGATTGGGCACGAATCTTGAAGCTCAGGAGTAAAACGGTAATTTCACATACAAATGGGTCCGAAACGGGTACTGGGTCTCCTTCCCACAGATCCAATAACTCACAAACGGATCCACTCCAACTGGGTACGGGTCCCAACCCAAGACAAACCCAAACCAGCAAGAGGAAAATCAGGGTCACTGATTTGACCGAATCAACGGGCCTGATTTGCTCTCACCGGGAATCAGGGGTCAGTTTCCTAAACAGATTGGGAGGATTTTACTCCTGGCAGTTACACAGGAAATTAGGTCCCTAATCACTCCCATGGCGACTATAAATACCTCCCACCTACCACTGTGACCAGGTAATCACTCTTTTTCCAGCTTAAGCTCTTTCTTAATCATCATTGGTTACTGACAAGAGCGTCGGATGGTGCGTCGCCGGAATCAACCCCGGTGTATTGCACTTCCTTGCAGGTTAGCGGCAGGAATCAACAGGAGTGGATCTGCTATTCAGGTTTTTTCCCGAACTCACAAATCTCATCTGTTTACCCCCACACCAGATCCAGCGGTAACAGACCCTAACCCACTCCCTATACTAACTGCATACACCTCTCCACTAATTACCCATGATCTAATCTAACTACCCTGATAATCCTCCCCCTTAATCTTCTCCTTAACTGCTCCCATTACCCCATAATTATCTATTAAATCCTAATATTAATTAATTCCCCTCAATCGACCTCTCTCTCTCCCTATTCACCATTTCCTTCCCCTATTTCTCTCTCCCAAAATCGAGCACCCATCCTGCTCGCCCTCATGCATGCGCTCGACCACCACAGTCGAGCTTCTCCACCTCCTCGCCATCGTCTTCCTCCTCTAATGCCTCTCTAGTGCTCCTCCCCTACCTCGACACCCTGCTTCCACCACTCGAGCCCTCCACCATTATTACTGCTGCTGTCGAACTCCTCCCTCTGCAGTTCCACCTCCACCGTCGACACCCCACGCCTCGCCCGCACCCCCGTCGCCTCCCCTGCATCGTCTACTGTAACCCCTGTTTCCCCTTTTTGTGTATTTTCTTTTTCCGTATTTGTATTCTCCCTTGTATCTCTTCT
Organism: Hemerocallis citrina; assembly: GCA_017893485.1. Classification (NCBI taxonomy): domain Eukaryota; kingdom Viridiplantae; phylum Streptophyta; class Magnoliopsida; order Asparagales; family Asphodelaceae; genus Hemerocallis; species Hemerocallis citrina. Next base: position 181,079,587 of record CM030362.1, read on the forward strand.
TGGACCGTATATTGGATTTTTGCCTTCAATATATTCATTTGTATTTTTAATTTATCTTCTTGTATCAGTGTGTCTGTCCTTTGTTTCATTTATGTGTTTGGGCCAGTATCTTTGCTCTTTTTTTTCGTTCTTGCTCTATTTTATTTGTTTCTTGTCTTTTGGGTGCTCGTAATTTTCCATTCCCTATTTTAACCCTATTATACCCGAATCCTATTATTAATCCAATTACCAAATATCCATATCAATTAAACCTAGTACTCCTAATACTCATTTACCAAATCACTTATACCCGTGAACACCCAACTACCCAAACACGAACCCTGTGCTTTTTCCCCACCCGCAAGCCCCCTCATCTTAAACACTAACACTTCATACCCTACATATATAAACCCATCTTCATCCCTCCTGTGCACACCGAAACCCTAGCCTCCATCTCATCCCGAAGACCCCCTAGCCACTGCCTTGCACCCCGACTACCTGCACACCTCCCCGTCTATCTACACCTCACCCCGAACCCTACACCCGAGCCACTTCACCTACACCCTCTCTCCCTTCCTCCCGTTCGTTCTCTGTTCCTCGCTGTCGCACGCCACGATCCGATGCAGTGCCAGCCCCTCCGCCAGCGTCACTGTCCTCCGCCGTGTCCCCTAGCGCCGTTGCTCTTACCGATTGCTTTTGTCGTTGCTCTTACCGTTGGAGTACGTTGCTCTAGCTATTCTTGCCGTTGCTTTGATCGTTTGGTTCGTGGTGTGCGTGCATTCTCCGTGCACGTGTTTTAGTTGTTCGTTCGTTGTTCTTGGAGTGTTGGTTCTCGTTCTTGGTTTGTGGTGATTCGTGTTCGTCGTTCGATCGTGATCGTTTTCGGAAATCTGTTCCCGTTATTCTTGCTTAGAGTCGTTTTTGTCATCGGTTAAGACAAGTAACTTGTATTAAATTCCTTTGCAAATACAAGTACTAAATACCGTCTGTAGTGTAGTTGGGTTCTAGAGACAATTTGTATGTGAATCTCCTTGTTAATATTATCTCTATAGTGATGATTTGACCAATAGTTGCCTCACGACATACATGACATGATATAACCTAGGATTGACCACATCTTGTTGCATATATGCGTGTTGTTCATGTGTTATCTTGTGCTCGTTCGTGTTATTCGTGATAGACTTGTTGTGGACTTGTGGAATACCCTATAATATATTGCTTGGACATCTAGTATACTTTATCTCATGTTTGTTAGTGTTTGGATGAGTTCAATGTGAACTAGTGAATTTTGTGTATATGCGATATTTCAGTTTTGCTGACTTTTCTGTTTTGATCAATATGTTAGACCCTATGAAGGTCAGTATTTGAAAATATTTTGTGAACATGATTTGTAGAGAATTCTGTCTATTTTTCAACCTTTTTGAAGGATCTCAGTTTCGATTTTTGGTTTGTGAGTTGTGTCTATTTTACTACAGTGGTGTCGAAAGGTTTCCAGATTTTGTTTTCTATGAATTCTGAAGAGTAATTTATTTTTATTTTAGTGTTAAAATTATTATTTTGATCTGAAATTTTGCTCAGTACTTCTAAACTTGATTGAGATTTATCCAGAATTTTGGTGGATTTATTTGAAGAGTTTTACAAACCTTTTCATACTTGCAAATAAAGATTTTACATGCAGAATTTTATTACTGTTCAGTAAAGAAATTGATTTTTGACCTATTTCTACTTATTCTAAACTGTCTCTGAATATGAAAATTAGCCTACTAAATCTATTTTATTACCCTTTTGGCGGATTTAGATTTCGATTTATGGTTTGTGAGATATTGCTATTTTCGTACTGCAGTATTTGTTATTTCAGATTTACAAAACTACTCTATCTTGATGTTTTCTGATTTTACCTGACTACTTTATTTTTGTAGGAAAATTATGAAACTTGATTTTCTGTTACTATACATATAGGGGAATACCCCAAATTTTTCGTGGATTTATTTAATGAGTTTTTATGCTGTTTTCCTGACTTTGAATACGATCTTCAGATTTCTGGTTGAACATGTTTTCTGGTTTTAAATCAGTTTTGAGTTATGTTTTTGTGAAATACTATATGACTTATATATGTGTGCTGGATTTGGGCGGGAGTCTATTTTTTAGACCTTTCGATGGATTCAGATTTGCATGTTTGTACAACGGGAATCTCAGTTTTACTGCAGTATGGTCTAGTTGTCCTGAACTAGAAATTTGGTTATTTTATCCTTTTATGTGTTATCTTGTACCCGTACATGTTTATCTTGCAACTTGAACTTGTTACATGATCATGCCATGATATTCTCGCTATGTTTGGTTCTTGCACATGCTTGTTTGAGAATAATAATTAATAACCGAGTTCGGGTTTAAGGGAAAGATCTAATAGTGGATAATTCAGAAACATGTACTCGAAAGGGGATCCACAGATCCTACGTAATTACTTAATACATGATACTTGACATGTGATTACTTGACACTTGCATGCAAGACACGTGATTGCTTGCCACTTGCACAACTTGACATGTGATACTTGATACATGGTTACTTGGAGCTTGGAGCTCGATTACTTGATACTTGTCCCTGAGTACACTGCCCTCTATAGTTCACTATGAAATCTAAAGCGAAACTATTTGTTGTAGCAATCATGTAGTAAAAAGCAGGATGCATGAAGTGCTACCTAGATAGTAATAACTACAAGACTTGATACATGTCACTTGAACATGATACATGCTCACTTGATACTTGACTACATGATACATGATACTTGATACATGATACTTGCTACATGTTTACATGATACTTGATACTTTTTACTTGTTTACATGATGCTTGTTCACTTGACACTTGTTACATGCTACTTATACTTGTTCACCTTACCATGCTAGTTGTTACATTTTGTTATTATGCCTATTACATGCCGTTTGTTTAGTTTTTCTATGTACTTGTATCCTGTACTACAAGCAGCCCGTAACTTGCATTGACGGGAGTTTGTCTTCTTTTTCCTATCCCTGCAATTGTTAAATTGCAGATTTTGGAGAACAGGTACCAGATGGTGTTGGTGATATGAAATATTAGTGTGGGAATTTGCTATTAATATTTCTTGTTGCTTGTTTTGAACAATTGTATCTTGTACTTGGATTATTTGTATTTGGGCAATGTGACCCAGGATGACTTATTCAGATATGGATTATTTGAGATTATAATATTTTGGTTTCAAGTATTCTTGTTGGTTTTGATTCATATTTGCATGCTTGGTTGATACTTTTGCTTCCGACTCTGATTATTCTTGTGAAATGTTGTAAAGATTCTTGAACAGCTTATGGATGATGAAAATCATTCCCTAGACATTTGTCGCGTATCCATATTCCGTATTCTCTTTTGGGAAGCGGGGCGTGATATCAACAGTCGCCGAGCGACCACCCCTCGTCTTCTTCCCCCATCGCTCGCCCTTCTCCTCCGTCGAGCTCCTCCTCAGAAACCACTGAGAGCACCTCTGTCGAGCCACCATGCGCCTACAACCTCCACCTCGCGACTCCACCTCCGAAGCCTCAGCCACCCCAAGCACCTGCATCCCGCCGCTAGTCGTCGCCCTCACCTGCTACGAACATTACCGCGATCACCATCCTCGCTTGCAACTCGAGCACCCCGAGCAGCCACCTTAGCAGCTCCTTACTTGGCTTCTGATTGCACCTCCATCTCCATTTCCATCATCTCCAACCTACAGCCACCATCTCGCTGTTGTCACCGTTGTTTGTGTTCATTGCCATGTTTTGCACGTGCTGCCGTGGGTTGTTGCATGTGCTCTCACCATTATTGTGTTTGCACGTGCTGCCATTGCCGTTGTAACGCCCCGATTTTTAGTAACTGGAAAACCGTGACACATGCCAGAATCTTTGCCTTCAAATGCATCTCAACATAGTAAATAACACGGAATTTTAAACACTTTTATTGCCATCAGAGTTATTACACAATAATTACAAATATCGATTTGTCATATCAAACTGTAACGCCTGTCCTTTTTTTTCTTTTTGACTCCAAAAATCAATTCTTTCAATTTCTATATCACTTTAAACATAAACTAAGATAGTTATATTTCAAAGAAAATTTTGGCAGAGTTTGCCCTGAAATTTCTGCCCCGAAACACAAAAAGCTTACGGAATTCTGCTCTAAATTATGTAGCTCACATCACAGGCAATAATATCATGGGCTCCCCAGGCCAAAATGAGCAGAATCACACAGGTAATATAAATATCATGCTCTGGAGGCCAAACTCATAACAGGATATCAATTATCAATTAAAAACCATAAATTCCTTTGAAAACATAGTAAAGTTTTTGGAAAATGACTTATAAAACATACCACAGGGCCCGGTACTGCACGACGAGATGGGTACGGGTCAAAACATATCATGCCACTCCACACTATTACTCATCATCATAATCCACGTACTTATACATCTAAAATACAATTTAAATCATATATTTCACTATTAACATAAATAAACCTTAAACAACAATTGTAAAATGAAGCTCCACTCCACAGAACCATGAATCTACACCTCACCTCTGCACTGTTGAGGACCTGTAACAGTAGGAGACTTAGGGTAGTCCAGGGACTCCCTAACCCCCCAAACACTAAGGGGTTAGCCATTTCTGGTGTGTGTATAATTTACTAATTAAGCAAATAAATTAAACTTTATAAATAAAAACAGAACGAACTTACAAATACCAAGATAATCAAAGTTTACTTGACATCTGAACATGTAAACATCATAAATGGAATTTCACATCAAATACTCTCTGAGTCATCACCTGTATGTATATCCATACCCGCTCATAACATACTTATCTTTAGCTTGGAAAATCATTCACATATTAGTCGCTTAACGCCCATCACTTTAGGCTTATACAAATATTCTTATAGCTTTACTTTCCCATAAAGCTTTACATTCACAATAACTCTACTTTCACATAAACTGTACCTCATTTACCATTCATTTGCATTTACAGACTCACGACTTATATTCTTTCGTGCTCATCTCTATTCATAAACACGATTCTTCTCAATCTCATATCACATAACATCGCATTCATTCATTCCTTACAACATATATCAACACGTCCCGCAATACATCACTTTCCCGCTCATTATACACTTCAACTATCACACTCGCAATTCATCTTGAATGGAAAAGAAACGTGTATATATAATTGATGTGCCAGTGTATGTTATGACTTAAACTCTAATGCAAGATTACCAATACAATGATGCTCTTATTCTAATGCAAGCGAGTCTTCGGAACAGTATGCATCCCATACTACATACGCCCCATCTCAAGCCGTTTCTCCATATATAGGGATTTGAACCCACACTATGAATTCTATTTTGTACACAACCTGTTCCCGACAATACAACATGACTGATGAGGTTGCAGACGTGGTCAAGTTCCACCAATGCAGTACGCTCATGGTGTCTATGTTTGCCACTACTACCCGGTGCACCGGACCTCACTCAAAAACCAGACGAATACAGGGTCTCTCAAGCACAGGATAGCATGAAGCCTACCCTGTGGTACCCATAACTCATAGAGCATGATCTATGGCCCGTTCGCTCTCCTTGGCATAGAACGTGACGGAATTTTCGAGGTCCATCCCCTAGTTCCGACAGACCGTTCTTATCGTGGTATTTCAGAAATTAACAGAGAGATACGCAACCCGTGCTCCCAACTCGTGAGAAGGCACCGTGCGTATCCCTTTGACGGGAAGGTACAACCCAATAACACCGCCTAGTGTCGGTCTATAGGACAGGTCGGATCATAAGGAATCACTCTTAATACCAACTCTTTCCCTTCGGCGAATAATGATAATAAGTAATGGTTAAGTAGTAATAGCCGTAAGTTACTACCCTAACGTTGTAACTAATCCTGAACAATCCTAGGGATGACAATATTATAAACACAACATGCTATGTCTTAAATTAGACTTCGCAAGATAACTCTACTAGGTTGCTCAACCTAGACTTACCAGAATCCCTCAGGATCCAGTTCATGGCCTATCGATCCAAGACTCCGGCAATACGAACGTATTCGTATGTTACTACCCTGAATTTGGATTTCGTAACACTCCGGTCCGCGATCAACCAACAGTTAAGATCTGACGGCACACGCGAAGTGACTCGTCCACAGTCCCTTAGGAGTAAGGTAAACACACGTCTTAATGGTCGATAATCCTAGGGCAATGATATCACCCTAGATGAGCACAACAATTGTATATTAGCTAAGAAGCTATATACGAGTAACCAAAAACTCATATGAGCTAAACAGCTCTGTATGGGACCAATAGCTATATACGGGTCAGTCGAGCCACATTTGAGACAACAATATACATACGAGCCAAATAAGCTACATATGAGACCAACAGCTACATACGGCCCAGTCAAGCCCGTATGAGCAAAACCACACATAAAAATAACCATACAGTAATTAACCTAGAAGCAACCACACGTGCTTACTAGTAAACTTGATCTTCTATAATTAGAAGCAACAGAAGAATCTACAAACAGTCTGAAATAGGCATTCTACTAATGAGAAGCCCAAGAAGCGACATCAAACTTTTATCAAGCTAACGATTATTAGTGACCTTCCCAACCCTTATTACCCATGAAGATGAGTAATGTTCATGTGATATGGTCCAGCTTTACTTAGGGTCTCATACAACTAGAATCCGTGGTTTCCCTCCTCAAATTGAACTAGAACTACATGCACTAGATTCTTGGGTTCTTTCTTCAAGTTTGAGCTAGAATCACCTAGGACTAAATGTATGGGTTCATGGGTTCTTTTTAATCTTTCACTTCAATCATAATACAATTCAAGTGTGGTTCCTTTGAATCTAGAACTACTATGCAACTCGAGTATTGCAACTACAACACGATGGTTCTTCACTAACGCTACCACCACAACATGATAGTTCTCTACTACACTACAACTATAACGCGATAGTTTTTTACTAACGCTACAACTACAACATGATAGTTCTTTACTAATACTATGGCTACAACATGAGAGTTAACACCACAACTACAACAACATGATTCTTTTCTATTACTTAAGAACGAATCTACAATGGCCTTAAGCATGGTATATAACTTAAACATCAACCTACAACACTCTTAAGCATGAATACAACTTAAGCATGTACTCACAACAATCTTAAGCATGAATACAACTTAAGCATGGACTTACAACAATCTAAAGCATGAATAAAACTTAAGTATGACTGGTTACTACAACTTAAGCATGTATGTTACTACAACGTAACATGAATATCTACTCACTTTAGCATGGATATTTACTAGAACTTAAACATGAGCATTTACTACTATTCAAGCATGAGTAAATACTACACTCTAAGCATGTTAATCTATTACAACCTTAAGCATGGATATCTACCACAACCTTAAGCATGGTTTATAACCTTCTTACAATAATCCAAGCCTGGTATATAACTTCTATAACTCAAGTATGATTTACTACACTTAAGCATAAATACTTACTACTACCTAAGCATAAATTCTTACTACTACCTAAGCATGGTATATAGCATGAGCCTCAATCCTACAACAATCCAAGATTCAATCTTTATGTTCTTATTAATGTTCTACCATTCACTTTCTTAGGTGATCATTTATTTTATCCATGGCATCATTCGTAAGCTTAGGACTTTATCCAAGTTGTTTTACGACAACATACATACAAGAGAAACAACAACCCAACAACACACCACGTACATAAAACAAAAAGAGATCATACTCACATATTTCGATATTATTATATAAGTGTAACTCATCCCCATATACATAACTAATCCATTATCCATAAATTTATACCAATACACTTTATCCTAATACGCCTCATTCATAAATCATATCAACAATTCAGTTTATTCAAACTTCTTTTAACATCAAATACGTATATATAACCATACTCACATATATCCTGCAAAGATTCGAAGCACCACCATGCCACCCCGTATCCAAAGTCGCTAATATATTCTATCATCAAATTTCAAAGCAATTAAAACTCAATTCATCCAAACCAATCACAAGAGCTAATAACACTATTCCAAATATCACACAAAAGTTTATTGAACGCCTGGGATACACACGTGCAATGCACGTAATAATTTAATGCCTATGGAAATTTTATCCCCAAATAATTACTAGAACCACTCCTAAATTTTATAATGGCCCAACTATACTTTCCACTACTATACGAGAAATAATTCATACACATATAGTTCTCTTTTACAAACCCAAAATCCTAATTTATTAACAACTTGTAAACTCTCTAAGAATCTGCTAATTTCTCCCATCTACCATTTCCAACATCTCTTAATCTTCCTACCATAATACTCATACTTAAAAGAAATTAACCATACTCAATTTTATAGAATAAAATAATTTAGGGTTTACCTTCCCGAAATCCTCTCGAAAAACAGACACTGCCACGATGTAGAGAACCCTTCAATTAGTCCTCCCCCCAAATTAATTTAGAAACGATGAAGAAATGGAGTGGATTTGGGGTGGGGGAACTGATCGGCCGAAATGGGTTTCGTTGGGTTTTTTTTTTCCTTTCGGTTGGGAAAGGAACGGGAGAAAGAAAGAAGGAGGAAGGAAGGAAAAGGTGGGGGAGGGGTTTATAAAAGTAAATAAATAAATAATTAGATAAATAAATAATACATATAAGCCCCCAAGTCTCAATATATTTCAAATAAAACCCAACTCTTTTCTTTAATAATACCAACAATACAAAATACATTAAAACTACCTCATAATAATCCTTCAAAATTATAAACTAAAGTAGACATTATATCTTATATTTCTCAATTAAACACAATTATTATTAGAAAAATACATAATCGCGTGCAATTCTCAATTGCGCACAGATTACGATGCAAAAATAGCCATATGCTATTTTGCGAGGTATTACAGTCGTGAGGTTGCACGTGTTGCTTGTTACGTAGTTTGTACGTTCTCTAGTTGTTTCCGTCATTCGCACGTGTTGTTGCGGTCGCTCGCGCTTCCGTTCATTGTCACAAAAGGCAATTGTCCCTTGTATACTCTTCTTTTTCTCGTACAAGCTTTGCCTTGAATTCCGCAAGTAGTTCTGATTGATTCGTTGACAAAATCTCATTCCTTTCCCATGATGATTAAATCTCAACCCATTAGTGTACACTCGATTCTTGTTAATTCCATACACGTAAGTCAATCAAGAACATCCTTGTGCATTACACGAACACGTGACAAAGAAGCATAAGTAGATAGATATATGTCAAGATTGATGATTTTTATTGTATGGTAGTATAAATGTTTAAATTCTATACCGTAGAAATGGAAAAGTTCCCTATTGGTAATCGTAGAAATACGCTTGAACCACTAGTCGTGAATGATTGTTAATATTTCGTAGTAGTATATGCATTTTATACATCTAAATTGTCATTCGATAAATTTACCATGTTGCTTCTCCGCTGCCTAGGCTGTATTGTAGTGAACTTTTGACTCTATTTCTGTTAGAGTTAGATCAATCTTTATAAATGAAAATCATAACCTGTTGAATCTAGTTTCTGTAACATTTGACGGATCTGAATTTTTAGTTGTAGAAAGTAGGTTATCGTATTTTTCGTACCGCTGAGTTTATAAATTTCAGATTGTTAACTATGAGCATGATGTCCTGTTTTACTAATTGAAACACCTTGTTAATAGCAGAATTTAAACTTGAAATTTTTTAAATGCTACTGGATATAATTGAGAGCCTTAATATAATTTTTATAGAATTTTTGGATAGATTTCTAGACCCATTATATACATGTAAACTTGACCCTAAACTGCTGTTAGAACACTAGACCAGTAAAGACCTAAACTTTTGGTCCAGTTGCAATTAGATCCACTTAGAAAATTATGAATAAAATTTTTAGCCCTCTATGTGAGATATCCAGACCACTTGTCAGATTCTCAATCCGACTTATAGAATGCAAAATATTTAAGTTTTACTACTGTACTGTCGAAATTCCAGATTTGTTGTTTATAATTACACTGCCATGTTAAATTAATTGGAACAGTAGGATAACTTAAGAATTTAGACATGCTAATTTTAAGAATGTTAAATACCAATGTTAGAAACTTAATTATAATTTTTGCAAGAGTTTTAGTTTAGTTTTTAGATAAATTATCCATATAATAACTTGATGCTGAGTCGCTGCCTGCACTGTAACTTATAAAGAATTAGCTGGTAGACCATGTTCATGTAGTTGAAATGTATCATGTAGATATGCATTGGAACCGGTAGGAAGTCTAGTTTTTAGAACCTCTAACGGAACCTGATTCGCTTTTCTTTAGCAACGGGAAAGCGAGTTTCTGTACAGCAACGTTGTGCTGTCCAGAATTGTAAATTTATGCTTTTAAAATATTAACATGTTATTTTCGTATTTAATAATTGAACTGATGTAGTAGATAGATCGAATGACTTTATATCATGTACTGCATGATTTATTATTCAAACTATTTCACTTATACCGACTGCATGTATATCGATTATATGTACACAACTGAATCACATTAAAAGAATGACAAGCCGGAGTAATAAGGGTGCGACCTAGTAGTGGATAATATAGGGGACTGTACTCGGAAGGGAACTCGTGTTTTTCCTACCATTACTGAATGACTGAATGACTGAATAACTAAATAACTGAATGACTGAACACTGTATATTATTCATCGAACATTGATACATAAACTGAATGACTGAATAACTAAACAACTGAATCACATTTTCTGTCTATATGTTTTCCCGAGTACATGATCTATAGAATTTACCACTAGAGTCAAAACGTTCACTTGATTGATATGCATCCGAACTTGTGGTATGGGACGCGGGATTGAGTGCATTAGTTATTATTAATGAAATGGATAGACTTAAGATTTACAGGGAGCACATGCATATTCCTGTTTACATGTTACAAGTCCTGTTTACAAGTTATATGATTTCTATTTACTAGTTATATGATTCCTATTTACATGTTATATGTTACATGCTCAGTTTACTAGTTACATGATTCCTGCTTATCAATCAAGTTGCATGATCCTCGTTTACATGTTGTATCTTCACGTTATATGATTCCTTGTTCCCGATTGGTTATATTTTGATACTTGTTCAGTTCTTTTTTCCTTCTTGTTATAGATATTGTTTCTCGTTATCATGTTTGTCCGTATTTGAATTCCCAGTTCTTAATTCTTTTCCTGTTATGCCTTATTTCCTATTTTTATTTTGCATGTACTACTTGCGGCCCGTTACTTACTCTAATGGGTACCATCTATCTTTCTTTGAGTTAATGTTATACAGATAGAGCGATGGGATACTGAAGAATCTTAGCGAACTATTATTGCATTGTATATTCTCTGGCTATTCTGTATGTTCTTGTATCTCAGATATCGGTTATTGCATTATATTCTGTTCCTATAATTATTATTGTGTTGTTGAGCTTGCTGGTATTGTACAGCTTATGGGTGATATGATTTGTTATACTTATATCATAGGTGGGCCTCATTTACGTACCCGTGTTTCCATATAATCGGAAGCGGGGCGTGAAACCAAATCCACTTCAAATCCGAACCCAGATCCCCAAATCCACTTCAAATCCAAACCCTAAACCCCAAATCCACCCAACCCGAAACCCTAATTCCCAAATCCAATTCAAATTTGAGACCCGAATTCTTACATGAAGAAGATGATTCTTGGAGGAGTACCACGCCGTTGACGTCGATGATAAGCATACTATTCCACTCCATTGCGGCACAGTCCTCAAATCTTAGAACTTCTTTCTATTCTCATTTATTTGTGATACTATCTATCGTCTCTAGCATATTATTTGATTTATCTGTCGTCCACAAATATTGAGAATGTGTGCTTTTACTTGCTAATTAGAGTACGAATCATTATTGCATATCTTACAAACTAAGAACGTTTAGGTATAATTATTGATTGTTAGGTTGGAATTTTTAATTGAGCTTGTTAAACTATTTCATAACTTGAAAATCCATCAAACCAATTAGTAGTTTAAATTTTGACTTAATCTGTATTACATGTTGGTAAACTTAATCTTTTAAAATTCTTGGAAATTCTCTGTCTAGGGTTATGTTTACAATACTCTTTATGCTTTTCACTATGTAGTTCTCATCACTATCTCTTTAGTTTTGTAATTTTAAAAGTACTTAAAGATTAACATATTGTTTTTTAAAATATTTTTGAATCTAACATGGTATTAGAGCCACCTGTACTTTCATAAGGTTTAGGCTATATTTTTCATCATCGTCGGGGCGGAGTGGTTCCGGCCTTCATCAGAATCACTTCACATCTCCTTACCTGCAACTAGATCTCACTTCTGTTTCCTTCCCTGTTTCCTTCCTATTTGACGGCTCGTCAAACCTAGCACACCTTTCCTTTGCTATAACCATTGCACGCATATTAAAGCACAACTCCAACTTGGCTTCTTCTGACAATAACAACCAGTTTCAATATGATGACTCTTAGATCCGCGTTGCTTTTTTGTATGAACTGTACGTGCACTATGCACCCTGCAGCCCGGTTCGTCCGGTTTTCATACGCTGAATGCGACATAGGATCCTACTCTTCGTGCAATGCACCACCTCGGTTTGTCCGACATTCATACAATGCTACAATCTTGAGCTGCTTTGCCTTTTGTATTCCACAACTTGATTCCGTCAATGACCACAACCTAGTTTCAATTATGTTTCTTCCATGCAAACACTCACTCCTCAATCCTACATGAGGTTTTAAGGGGAAGGGTATTAACATATGTGGATGCTCTCTTATCTCTTTAATATTATTGTCGCTTATCTGTTTATGGTTATCACTATGTAGTTCTCATCTCTATCTCTGTAGTTATTACTATGAAGCTCTTATCTCTATCCTTTTATTTTTGTAATCCTATAAATGCGTGTCGCAATGCTTCAATAAAGATTAACACATTATTTCTCTAACGTTATTTCTCTAAATATCTCTGAATCTAACCAGACATAATGACAATGTCAATGGTTATAATTCACTCTTGTGCTGAAACAAGGAGGCATTAATTTGTGTCGTCTAATCATATGCACTGCGTGCATTATTGACTACCCTCAACTTAATTTTTAAAGTGGAGATGAGATGTCCTTGTCTAGGGTTTAAATTGTTTGTCATGCTAAGTTTTCCTCAAGAAAATGAGGAAATACTTACAAATTTTCTTTCTGAAATTTATATTTCATTATTGATGTTCTTGTCGATAGATCAGGAGGAAAAAGTCCACTCAACCATGGTTCATAAGATTGCCTATACTAATGGCTTAAATTCTAGCTATTGGGTATACTTGGGGGGTGCTTCGAAATGCACACCTCCTGCATGATCTTGGACCCAGGGAAGATCTTCTCATGCAAGGGCACTTTTTGATGCACCATAGTTTATCATGTGGTATGGACCATTGAATCTTTAGAAAATTTTATGAACCGCATTTGGCTTAGAGGATTTTCTTTCCCGGTGATCTAACTAACTGATCGCCAAAGCCATATATGATTATTTTGTTTGTACCAGGATAGTCCTCCAACATGAGTACCAAATTGTGTACTATTTGCTAGAACAAATTGCTTAACTCGGTCAAATAAATAAAAGTGAGCTTAGTAGCAGGATAAAGTGATTAATCTAGTATTCATTAAATTTTTTTTAGGTAAAACACGCTTCATTTCTTTAAGGGTTATTACCATAATCAGACACCATTAGGTATTTCCAAATAGCAAGAAGTTTTTATATTTCCAAAATAGCATCTATAACTATTTAAGTTAATTCAAAAAAGCACCCAACGTTAGTTCTTGCACTACAAAAGATACTGCTTTTACCGGCGATTATTCCCCGGCGTTTTACTAGTAGCGCCGGGGTAGGGAGTGAGTAGGAATTGGGCGCCAGATGGGATGGTCATACACCGGCGGTCGATTTAAAACGCCGGCGTATGTTAGTATTCACCGGCGTTTTACTTAAACACGCCGGTGAAGTTTATTATTCACCGGCGTTTTTTATTATAAACGCCGGCGAATATACGGAGACATTCACCGGCGTGTCCAATTAAAACGCCGGTGAATAACTGGGATAAAACCCGCGAACCCTAATCTTTCGCTCGCCATTTTTCCAATACCCCAAAAAAAAAAAAAGAAAGAGGCGCTTCGTTTCCCTCCTTCCTCGCTCTACTTCCCGCGCGTTTGCCTCCGCCGCTTCGTCCTCTTCGACGGCCTTCGACCTTTCGAAATCGTCCCTTCTTCCCTTCGTCCTTTTCGATTTCCCTCTTCCCTCTCTCTATTTGGAGGTGAATCGGCGGTCGCCCCGCTCTCTCTCTCTCTCCTACACCCCCGCCCTCGTCGCCCCGCTCCCTCTCTCTCTCTTCGGTATGATCTCTTGATTTCCCTTATTTTCCAAAAAAAGTAGCTTTTTTCAGTTTATTCATCTTGATTTCCTTAACATGAACGGTTTAGTTGAGATGAAGAATTAATAGAAAAATATATGCTTAGATAATGGAAATTTTCATCTTCTTTTACTGTTAATGAAGCTGATTTCATGCATCTGATTGTCTTCATGGCATGTTTGTTTTTTTACCCAAAATGGGTTCACTGTGAACTGAGGATGCTCTAGGTATGTATGCCAATATCCTCCGGCCGGATATGCACAACAATTGGATTTTAGATTTAGTTGGGCACAGTGAATTAGTAGAGCAACATATAAGCTCACATAATGGGAAATTTTCATTTTCAGATACTGTTAAAGTAACCTGATTGCAATCTTTGGCATGGTTTTTTAACACAAAATGGGTTCACTTCCAAACTAAGTATGCTGCTAGCATACCCATTTTCTTTCACTGTTAATGAAGCTGATTTCATGCATCTGATTGTCTTCTTGGCATGCATGTTTTTTTACCCAAAATGGGTTCACTGTGAACTGAGGATGCTATAGGTACGTATGTCAAAATCCTCCGGCCGGATATGCACAACAATTGGATTTTAGATTTAGTTGGGCTAAAGAAGTAGTAGAGCAATATATAAGCTCAGATAATGGGAAATTTTCATTTTCAGATACTGTTAAAGTAACCTGATTGCAATCTTTGGCATGGTTTTTTAACACAAAATGGGTTCACTTCCAAACTAAGTATGCTACATAGCATCCCCATTTTCTTTCACTGTTAATGAAGCTGATTTCATGCATCTGATTGTCTTCTTGGCATGCATGTTTTTTTACCCAAAATGGGTTCACTGTGAACTGAGTATGCTATAGGTACGTATGCCAAAATCCTCCGGCCGGATATGCACAACAATTGGATTTTAGATTTAGTTGGGCTAAAGAAGTAGTAGAGCAACATATAAGCTCAGATAATGGAAATTTTCATTCTCAGAAACTGTTAGAGAAGCTGATTGCCATCTTAGGCATGATTTTTTAACAAAATGGGTTCACTTCCAAACTAAGTATGCTGCTAGCATCCTCATTTTCTTTCACTGTTAGTGAAGCTTATTTTCATGCATCTGATTGTCATCTTGGCATGTTTTTTTTGCTCCAAATGGGTTCGCTGTGAACTGAGGATGCTATAGGTACGTATGCCAAAATCCTCCGGATACGCACAACAATTGGGTTTTAGATTTAGTTGGGCTGAAGAAGTAGTATAGCAACATATAAGCTCAGATAATGGAAAATTTATCATTTTCAAATACTGTTAAAGTAACCTGATTGTCAATCTTTGGCATGGTTTTTTATACCAAAATGGGTTAACTTCCAATCTAAGTATGCTGCTAGCATCCCCATTTTCTTTTTTTGTTGTTAGTGAAGCTTATTTTCATGCATCTGATTGTCATCTTGGCATGTTTTTTTTACCAAAATGGGTTCACTGTGAACTGAGGATGGTATAGGTACGTATGCCAAAATCCTCCGGCCGGATATTGGGCTACAATTGGGTTTTAGATTTAGTTGGGCTGAAGAAGTAGTAGAGCAACATATAAGCTCAGATAATGGGAAATTTTTCATTTTCAGATACTGTTAAAGTAACCTGACTGCAATCCTTGGCATGGTTTTTTAACAAAATGGGTTCACTTCCAAACTAAGTATGGTGCATAGCATCCCCAGTTTCTTTCACTGTCAATGAATTGAAGCTTATCCCATGCATCTGATTGTCATTTTGGCATGTTTTTTTGACCAAAATGGGTTCACTGTGAACTGAGGATGCTATAGCTCTATGCCAAAATCCTCCGGCTATGTACAACAATTGGTTCACTCTGAAAAATATATGCTTACATACTAGAAGTTTTCATTTTTCTTTTACTGTTTCTTTTGTTTAGTATTATTATTATTATTATTATTATTATTATTATTATTATGAGATAAGTGATTATTAGTAGTCATGAACAGAATAGTTCATGAGTCATCAGATCTTCTTGTTACCGTAGTTACAGCACGACGCGCTCATTATTCGGCCGATTCCTCTTCATCAGCAAAATACCCTTTACCCTCTCCTTGAACGGAAAGCCAAATACAGGGGAGACTATAGTCGATTTTTTTTATGCTCGAACACAGGGTGTGCAATAAAATACCACTAAGGTGGTTGTGATCATTTCCACAAAAGGTCGTTTAGGGTTTGGTGAATATAGTAGATTGTGTTAAGATGTAGTTTTTTTTTGTACATTTTTTGGAGTCACAATTTCTTTATTTTACAGTTAAAGATTATATCGTTTATTTATTTGCAGCTAGGGATGGTTTTCAAATAGGTGAAATTTAATATACAAAATGCCTTTTACTGTTATTACTATTTAATATATCAAATTTTAATTTCAGACTGTGTGCTATTGATATAATGGATAGAAGTTGGATTAGTAAACCACGATTATCCAAGGAGTATCGTGATGGTATTAAAGATTTTATTATCTTTGCCAAACGACATTCCCGTGATCCCAACCTAATCCTTTGTCCATGCCTCCGCTGTACAAATTGTATACTGAGGACATGTGACGTAGTACATACACACTTGGCTGTCAACGGTTTTCTTCAAGGGTACACAAGGTGGTTTTGTCATGGAGAGGATCATACGGCAGCTCCTGTTCGTCCGGTTGTATTAGAAAATGAAGCTGAGCCCTTAGTGAACGAAGACTTAAGCATTCCCGATGAGATGCATGCTTTGTTACAAGATGCCATGGGGATTCATAATGTTCCTTTTCACACCAATGACCCAACAACCGAAGTTCACAATGAGTCAACAGAAACAAACCAGATTGGTGGTGGGGTGGACGAGGAAATGTCTGGCCCCACCCCTGAAAATAATAAGCAGCAAGAATCCTTCGCTAAGTTACTTGAAGATGCTAGTACTCCGTTGTACCGCGACTGCACCAAATTTTCTAAGTTCTCATTCATTGTCAGTCCGTAATACTACACTTGATATGAGCCCATGTTCAGAGCTGCACCCTATTGCATACTCACAAACAACTAATACTTGTCGGCCTTGCATCGTATGCCCAATCCCACTTTGGCACATAACCTGGTATAGATGACATTGTATGACCTGCAAACAAGGATTGTTCAGCCGTGTTGTTGTACTGATTTGGAGGATGTGAAAATGGGACCATAAAATAGCATAAGAAGACCATCAGGTTTGTGAAATAAGCTTCACTAACAGTGAAAGAAACTGGGGATGCTATGCAGCATACTTATTTTGGAAGTGAACCCATTTTGGCTAAAAAATCATGCCAAAGATAGCAATCAGATGCATGAAATCAGCTTCTTTAACAGTATCTGAAAATGAAAATTTTTCATAATCTGAGCATATATGTTTCTTTAACAGTGACTGTGAACAATTGTTCTTAATTGGGCTGTGATTAGAAAGAGACGAGTTGGAGTGGAGATCTGGAAACCCATATAGAGACATCTTGTTCATAAAAATTTATTATTATTGTTGTTCTTGTCGCTCTTGCTGTTGTTGCTGATGTCTCTATGTGTTCGTGTGCTGAAGGGAAAGAAGGGAAGAGAGAGAGATGAGGAAAATGCTGCTATGTTAGCCTGGTGTATCCTCATTCTCTACCATTCCTCTTTCTGGCTTCTATATTTGGTTTCCTTCCACGATGACAATTCCAGTTAAAACTACACTTGCTATGAGCCCTATTCGTATTTTTCTTCCATGAAGAATTGATCTATGACTACAATCTCCATTCAAAACCCAATTGTTCTATATTTGGTTCCCTCTTGCTGTTGTTGCTGTTGTTGAAGTGAACCCATTTTGTTTTATTGTTAGTGAAGCTTATTTTCATGCATCTGATTGTCATCTTGGCAATTGAATTTGACCAAAAATGGGTTCACTGTGAACTGAGGATGGTATATAGGTACGTATGCCAAAATCCTCCGGTCGGATATGCACATCAGTTGGGTTTTGCGATATAGTTGGGCTAAAAAAGTGGTAGAGCAACATATAAGCTCAGATAATGGAAAATTTTTCATTTTCAGATACTGTTAATGTGGCCTGATTGCAATCTTTGGCATGGTTTTTTTAACACAAAATGGGTTCACTTCCAAACTAAGTATGCTGCATAGCATCCCCAGTTTCTTTCACTGTTAGTGAAGCTTATTTCACAAACCTGATGGTCTTCTTAAGCTATTTTATGGTCCCATTTTCACTAACTGTTAGTGAAGCTGATTTCAAGCACCTGATTGTCTTCTTGGCATGTTTGTTTTTATACCAAAAATGGGTTCACTGTGAACTGAGGATATTATATAGGTACGTATGCCAAAATCCTCCGGCCGGATATGCACAAAAATTGGGTTTTGCGATATAGTTGGGCTAAAAAAGTAGTAGAGCAACATATAAGCTCAGATAATGGAAAATTTTTCATTTTCAGATACTGTTAATGTGGCCTGATTGCAATCTTTCGCATGGTTTTTTTAACACAAAATGGGTTCACTTCCAAACTAAGTATGCTGCATAGCATCCCCAGTTTCTTTCACTGTTAGTGAAGCTTATTTCACAAACCTGATGGTCTTCTTAAGCTATTTTATGGTCCCATTTTCACTAACTGTTAGTGAAGCTGATTTCAAGCACCTGATTGTCTTCTTGGCATGTTTGTTTTTATACCAAAAATGGGTTCACTGTGAACTGAGGATATTATATAGGTACGTATGCCAAAATCCTCCGGCCGGATATGCACAACACTTGGGTTTTGCGATATAGTTGGGCTAAAAAAGTAGTAGAGCAACATATAAGCTCAGATAATGGAGAAATTTTCATTTTCAGATACTGTTAATGTAACCTGATTGCAATCTTTGGCATGGTTTTTTTAACACAAAATGGGTTCACTTCCAAACTAGGTATGCTGCATAGCATCCCCAGTTTCTTTCACTGTTAGTGAAGCTTATTTCACAAACCCGATGGTCTTCTTAAGCTATTTTTTGGTCCCATTTTCACTAACTGTTAGTGAAGCTGATTTCAAGCACCTGATTGTCTTCTTGGCATGTTTGTTTTTATACCAAAAATGGGTTCACTGTGAACTGAGGATATTATATAGGTACGTATGCCAAAATCCTTCGGCCGGATATGCACAACACTTGGGTTTTGCAATATAGTTGGGCTAAAAAAGTAGTAGAGCAACATATAAGCTCAGATAATGGAGAAATTTTCATTTTTAGATACTGTTAATGTAACCTGATTGCAATCTTTGGCATGGTTTTTTTAACACAAAATGGGTTCACTTCCAAACTAAGTATGCTGCATAGCATCCCCAGTTTCTTTCACTGTTAGTGAAGCTTATTTCACAAACCTGATGGTCTTCTTAAGCTATTTTTTGGTCCCATTTTCACTTAACTATTAGTGAAGCTGATTTCATGCACCTGATTGTCTTCTTGGCATGTTCGTTTTTATACCAAAAATGGGTTCACTGTGAACTGAGGATGGTATATAGGTACGTATGCCAAAATCCTCCGGCCGAATATGCACAACAATTGGGTTTTGCGATATAGTTGGGCTAAAAAAGTAGTAGAGCAACATATAAGCTCAGATAATGGAGAAATTTTCATTTTCAGATACTGTTAATGTAACCTGATTGTTTAACACAAAATGGGTTCACTTCCAAACTAAGTATGCTGCATAGCATCCCCAGTTTCTTTCACGGTTAGTGAAGCTTATTTCACAAACCTGATGGTCTTCTTAAGCTATTTTATGGTCCCATTTTCACTAACTGTTAGTGAAGCTGATTTCAAGCACCTGATTGTCTTCTTGGCATGTTTGTTTTTTTACCAAAAATGGGTTCACTGTGAACTGAGGATATTATATAGGTACGTATGCCAAAATCCTCCGGCCGGATATGCACAACAATTGGGTTTTGCGATATAGTTGGGCTAAAAAAGTAGTAGAGCAACATATAAGCTCAGATAATGGAGAAGTTTTCATTTTCAGATACTGTTAATGTAACCTGATTGCAATCTTTGGCATGGTTTTTTTAACACAAAATGGGTTCACTTCCAAACTAAGTATGCTGCATAGCATCCCCAGTTTCTTTCACTGTTAGTGAAGCTTATTTCACAAACCTGATGGTCTTCTTAAGCTATTTTTTGGTCCCATTTTCACTTAACTGTTAGTGAATCTGATTTCATGCACCTGATTGTCTTCTTGGCATGTTTGTTTTTATACCAAAAATGGGTTCACTGTGAACTGAGGATGGTATATAGGTACGTATGCCAAAATCTTCCGGCCGGATATGCACAACACTTGGGTTTTGCGATATAGTTAGGCTAAAAAAGTAGTAGAGCAACATATAAGCTCAGATAATGGAGAAGTTTTCATTTTCAGATACTGTTAATGTAACCTGATTGCAATCTTTGGCATGGTTTTTTTAACACAAAATGGGTTCACTTCCAAACAAAGTATGCTGCATAGCATCCCCAGTTTCTTTTTTTGTTGTTAGTGAAGCTTATTTTCATGCATCTGATTGTGATCTTGGCATGTTTTTTTGATCAAAACGGGTTCACTGTGAACTGAGGATGCTATAGGTACGTATGCCAAAATCCTCCGGATACGCACAACAATTGGGTTTTAGATTTAGTTGGGCACAGTGAATTAGTAGAGCAATATATAAGCTCAGATAATAGAAATTTTCATTTTCAGATACTGTT
Source organism: Hemerocallis citrina (assembly GCA_017893485.1). Lineage (NCBI taxonomy): Eukaryota > Viridiplantae > Streptophyta > Magnoliopsida > Asparagales > Asphodelaceae > Hemerocallis > Hemerocallis citrina. Next base: position 181,100,807 of record CM030362.1, read on the forward strand.
AATGATGCTGATTGCCATCTTTGGCATGATTTTTTAACAAAAAATGGGTTCACTTCCAAACTAAGTATGCTGCTAGCATCCTCATTTTCTTTCACTGTTAATGAAGCTTATTTCATTAAGATCCAGGATGGCAAATTTTGACTGGGCTATGATTGGATTGTTTAGTGGATGTTGTCTATGTTCTTAATTGGGCTGTCATTAGAAAGAGTGGGCTCAAGTGGAGATCTGGAAACCCATATAGAGACATCTTGTTCATAATAATTTATTATTATTGTTGTTCTTGTCGCTCTTGCTGTTGTTGCTGATGTCTCTTTGTGTTCGTGTGCTGAAGGGAAACAAGGGATGAGAGAGAGATGAGGAAAATGCCGCTATGTTAGCCTGGTGTATCCAAAGTCTCTACCTTTCTTCTTTCTGTTTCCATTTCTGGCTTCTATATATATTTGGTTTCCTTCCACGATGATAGTTCCCTAAAAATACACTTGATATGAGCCCTATCTTATTTTTCTTATTTTTCTTATATTTGGTTTCCGTCCACGATGACAGTTTCATGGATTGTCTGAACAATCCATGAAGGACATGCTTAGATACTGAATTTTCATTTGTTTTACTGTTTTAGATAGTGGATATTCCCAATCAGAGGAGAATATAAAGGTTTCAAGTTAGATACTGAATTTTCATTTGTTTTGTTATTTTAGATATATTTAAAAACAAAATTAAGTACTAGATTTTTAGCATTGCAATGTAATTATTTTACCTCTGTATATATCATTAACAATTCCATTTGCAGTTGGCACTTTGATCTTATAATTTAAGATACAGGTAGTTCTTTTTGCAAGTTCAAAAAATATGTATATTCTGTATTGTGGTCTACTGTTCAATTAAACTATTGTTTTTTTTCACAGAGCGGTCGTCAAGATGAAGGAAATTCTGATGATCAGAGCTGAAGCTACTCGGTCCTCCTTGCTGTTCTTATGTCCTCCTTGCTGTATGGTTGTTGTTCTTATGTCCTCCTCCTTGCTGTTGTTATGTCAGACTGGTTTTTTTTATGAGAGTTATGTCATACTTTTAATTTGGGATATTTTGGATATTTGTCAGACTGGTTTGTTTGGATATTTGGGATGTTAGTCTCTATATTAATTTGTTAATTGTGACACTGTTAATTAATCAATGAATTTGGACGTTGATATGACACGTATGAAACTTGATTATCTTTAATTATTCTTGTGTTTGGTTGTGGTTTGCGCAGTAATATGCAACGAAATTGATTGAATCAGTTGTGAGAATTAGTTTACAAGTTTTGTAAATGAAACTGTGAATTGAAATCGAAGAGAAAAGCAGAGTATCGAAAATAAACGGGCATAGCCAGAACGGCGTTTTAAAAAATGGCGGTCTATATAATCTAATTGTTGGAGTATGTGATACACCGGCGTTTCAACGCACACCGGTGAATGTTATCAGCTGTAATGGCACAGACGTACACCGGCGTTTTATAAATGCCGACGTATATAACTACACCGGCATTTTTTGGTCGCGCCGGTGTTCGTAAATAGGGAAAAGCAGGCACTCATAAACGCACATACACCAGCGCTCCTTGACCGCCGGTATACTTTCGATCTACACCGGCGTTTATGAAAACGCCGGTGAATGGATAAATACCGGCGGTTTACGACCGCCGGTGAATGTATATAGGTGCACAAGAACGGCACTCAGAGACCGACATACACCGGTGTTTTATGACCGCCGGTGTAGTTCTAACATTTACCGGCGTCCACCAAAACCGCCGGTGTAGACCCCTTCGTTTCAGCGATGCCCGCTTCGGCGGCATTTGGACCGGCGCTATTGTAAACGCCGGTGAAAGTTTCACCGGCGTAAAAAAACGCCGGTATAGACGTCAAAAAGCGCCGGGAAAGCTACTTTCTTTTGTAGTGTTGTTAAGTTTTTGACGGCAGGGAAATAAAATGACCAATTTGCTTCTGCCGCTTTAGTACTTTTTCTTCCCAACTCTTTAAATTTTTTTTTTTAAAGTCATTTCTTTCTTTCCATCCTAAAATCCAAGCTAGAGCTAGAGAAGTCGAGGGTGTAACACCCCGAATTCTATTTATATGTAATTCATAGCACAACAGAATCTTTTACTTCAAATTCACACAATTTTACAAAGAATTTTAAAATTTTTTATTATACAACAATGTTCGTTGAAGAAGACAGTGGAAAAAATACAACATGAAATATACAACTCTAACATCAATCGCTTTAATCATGAAAATAATATTTAGCATGAATTCATCTCCATGCCCTTTTTGCTAATCCAAATCCTGCACTGGTACAAAACTGTGGACACGTCAGTTGCTTACAACCGACGCAATATTATAAAATATGGATCCTCACTATGCCATAATATAACGATTCTCATACTTTAGCAACCACAAACTTGAATATAAATTAAAGTGTAAAAGAGTGACTATCCTAAACATGTCAGTGTATGATATGACTTAATGCCTAATGCAAATGTTATACTACGATGACACTAATGCATATTTATTCAGATTATATGCATCCCATTCTACATTGATTCGAGGGCAAGTACCTACGTACTCCACATTAAAGGGTTTAATCCCTCGCTATGAAAAACTACTCAGTAACAAAATTAAGTTTTATACATTCCACGAGTACGGACTCCAGCCCTGGAGTCCCCCATCAGGCTTATACGGAAATTCTCGTTGTGCGAACATCCTGCAAGTGCCTCTCTATCCCCGGTATACACATATACACTGGAGAACGACCTCCCATTCGCACGACTATTTATGATCCTGGAGTACACTGTCAAATCAATCATAGTCTCGAATTTTTTTAAGGCTCGTCTCCATTGCAAGCAACCACAGTTCCGGAGTCCACCGTCAAACTAGGTCGATAGTCCTGGAGTCCACCGTCAGACTATATAGAGGCGCCCCACTTACATTTGCTCTAGTTTTATTACGTCTCCCCTTAGTGCCAGTCCTTAAGTTTAAACATGAATAAATAATACCACCTAGACCTCGCATACCCTCCTATCGGTCTTACACAAAAATACCGAGAATGACAGCCCATATTGGCCACTTCTTAAATCAATTAATCATTATCATTACTTGCCGGCACTTGGGTCTCACTAAGTCTCTAGAATCAATATCTTTTCATGTTCAAAATCATGGGGTACTCATACCCTTATAATTCAAATTCTCAATTTAATTTATTCATATCTCACTACAAAACAGACTCGATTTACCGGCGTATATTCCCCGGCGTTTTACCAGTAGTGCCGGGGTAGGGAGCGACTAGGAATGGGGCGCCAGATGGGATGGTTATACACCGGCGGTCGCTTTAAACTGTCTGGCAATCTGCGTATTCACCGGCATTTTATTTAACAATGCCGGTGAAGTGTATCATTCACCGGCGTTTTAATAAGAAACGCCGGTGAATACCGATACATTCACCGGCGTGTCTAATTAAAAATGCCGGTGAATTAGCTGAGATAAATCCCGCGAACCCTAATCTTTCGCTCGCCAATTTCCCAAACCCCAAAAAAAAAGAGCCGCCTTCGTTTTCCCTCCTTCTTCGCTCTACTTCATGCGCTTTGCCTCCGCCCCTTCGTCATCTTCAACCACCTTCGACCCTTCTTCATCGTCCCTTCGCCCTGCTCGTCGCCCCGCTCTCTCTCTCTCTCTCTTCGGTAACATCTCTTGATTTCCCTTCTTTTTCAAACTCAAAGATGCTAAAATTATGCATCTGATTGTCATCTTAGCATGTTTTTTTAACCAAAATGGGTTAACTATGAACTAAGGATGCTAGCTGTATACCAAAATCCTCCAAATCTGTACAAGAATTGGGCCGAACGCACCTTGTGCAGGTTTCTTTTGGAGCCACAAACATGAATGGTTTAGTTGGGATGAAGAATTAATAGAAAATTGGCATTTGTTATTCTTTGAAGCTAATTCATTAATGTATTCTTCTCCTTCCGATTCGCATAGATACTGTTATTGACTGTTATTGTCTCTTTCGACTGATCTTTTGTTCTAGGGCTTTTCTTTCACATTCTAATGGAATTGTCAATATTTATGTTCAACTCTTAAGTAGCTGCATTAACAATTTACTTGTGTTTTATCCCTGAAAGGAGATTAATTTGCATCATCTTGCCACTAAAATTGGGGATTGTTTGATTTAGATGGCCAGTACCAGTATATGTTATTGTGATTAAGGATATTAAACATTAAAACAGGTGCTGGGGTATGATTGCTTCAAGGGTTGACATGTGTTATGTGTCCTTCTCTTTGTGTATTAGTTCCTTCTTTAGTTAGTTTCTTTGTGTACTAGTTATGAATGGGTTTACTTGAAATATTCTAAATCAGGTCCTGTGGTACGTGGTGGTTGTTGATGATATCATCATTATAATTAATAGGCTTAGAAAATGGATAGTTTGTGTTTTAGAAACATGGAGAGACCGTTTAGAATCTAAGGGTGTTATTGCAAGAGTTGTGATGTTATAAGAATTGAACTTGAGGTATATATTACATAGACGGTCACAATACGTGTAGAAGTAACCATTTCCTTCATCTACAATTAATTATCATAAGGAGGATGATGAACCCGTGGTGTATGTCGTTAACAGAATCAAAGTGGAATTGACTAATAACAAATAATAATGCTTAAGAAACATCATGGGCTATGACCTGAGAAATGAGCCTTATTGAAACTGAGGATATCTTTTACTCATTGTATCCTTTGAAATCATATATCTGTATCTTACAAGGTTATTCATGTTGTTATCATACTGAACTTGTCACGCCCCGCTTCCCAAAAATATGGAATACGAGCACGTGACGAAGCCCAGCGAATGATTTTTATATCATCCATAAGCTGTAGGATCGACTCAGCATCACAACAAGTATATAACAAGAGAGATATATAAAACCAAGCATGCATGAATAATTTATTAAGCAACAGAAAACAATTTAAACAAGTAATAATATTCAAATAGTTTTCATGTCTGGTTCAAGTGTAAACTCGGAAACAAGTCTTAAACAACAGAAGAAATGAATACCTTAAGAAAAGCAATTATTCAAACAAGTCCTTGCTCCAAGCGAATACTGAAATATCTGCTCGCCAATTCCAGTAGGTAGCTTGTCTCCAAAGTCTGTTTAATAAATATAAACAGGGAAACAAAGGGAAAACAAGAGAAAATGCCCTTAGTGCAAGCCAGGGCCACAAATAGTGAAACAAGTACAAGTATGGAGAACAGGAATTGGAATCAAGAATAAAACAAAGTTATAAGAAGTAGTGGACAAAACAAGGACTAGCTAGCAAGAGGAAACATCTTAATAACTAGATTGGATAACAACTGCTAGTGGTGTAACACATGTCAGGTATACCTATAGGGGTATTTAATATCAAGCGACAAACCTCAAGTCTAGTGTCATATGTTATTTCAAATGTCAGATCTCAAATGTCAAGTTGTCAAGTCTCAAGTAACAAGTTGTCTAGTTCAAGTTATCCAGTTCAAGTCTTATGTGGTTACTATCTAGGTAGCACGACATGCATCCATCTTTTTACTACATGGCTGCTACAGTCAAAGCAATTTCGTTTAGACCTAGTAGTGGAGTCTATAGGGCGGCGTACTCAGGTATCAAGTATCAAGCAAGCCATGGTTCATGAATCGGAAATTAAATAACAAGTTCACGAAGCAAGTTCGCGAATCCACAAGCAAGTTCAAGAACCGCACAATGGGTTCAAGAATCAACAAGTTCATGAGCCGAGTAACCGACTCCATGAATCGAACAAGATACAACAAGTTCATGAACCAAGTATTGGGAAACACGGGCCCCCTTCCGAGTACACTTACCTATATTGTCCACTCTATAGTCTTTCCCAAACCCCGGCTTGTTACACTTATTAACTCTTATCAAGCAAGCATACATATGTAAAATATTGTAATTTAGTTCTAGGAAAAAATTGGGGATGTCCTATATGGTGTCCAGCAACTACATATAAAATTTGGGGTCAAACGCTCGCTGTTGGCACAGCTAAATTAATTTGTAAAGTAAATATATACAGCAGTTTTGCAAATCTGCGTCTACTGACACAGCTGCAGTATAACTGCCATAACTCCTAGACCGTAACTCCAAATTCGAATATTTTGGGGTCTATCGATATCTACACATCCGGATCTACAATTTCTATTCAGGGCTCGGGCCCAGATTCAAATGATAAAAGGGTCGAAACCGCAAAAGAACATTCAGACAGCAACACAGAAATAATTTACTAATGTAGATTTCATGGGAAAAAGTCATTTGGCGTCTAAGTTGTTATGTAGCATAAATACATAGTCGTGGAGGTCAAAACAGCAACTAATAGATGTTTTTCAAGTCATAATAGTCGCAAATTCGTCAAAATACTAAATATATATGTATCTACAAATTTTAGGGCTCCTTAATTCATATGTCCATGTGATTCATGTGTTCAAGGGGGTAAAAGAGTCCAATTGATTATTATTTAATACGAGGAAGTTTTGTGACTCTTACATTTGTGGGTTTGAAGGTTCAAAATTGATTTACAATGATATTTCAAAGGGGAGTCACAATCTAACTATTTGCAGTATTTCAAGGAGGCTTGTACTAGAACAATAAGATGTACAAGGTTACTTACCTTAGATGACGATGATGAACTCCACTTGTTGTAGCAATTTGGGTAGAAAAATCCCGGAAGAAGTCCTCAAAAAGCGCGTGCGAAAAACTACCGAAGATCGAGTTTTCCACCCACACAGGATCAGCCAAAACAGCGGACAGCCGATCGGGATTTGCTGCGCCAAAACAGCGAACAGCAAACCCACCTAATCAGTACTCTCCCGCACACTGGATCGACGCCCAGAACAGCGGACAGCGAGGTGGGATCCGCTGTGGCCAGAACACGGGACACCGATCAGGTGGGCTCTGATAGCGCGGATCTTGACGCGATCTGATGGTCGAGATTCGCTCCCGCCTTTTCCTGTTCTTCTTCTTCTTCTTCTTCGACGATCTGAGAATGGGAGAGAGATTGAGTGCGGCGACGGCGCGGCGATGGCTTCGACGGTGACGAGGAGGACGACGACGGCGGAGACGATGGTGCGACGTCGAGAAGCAACGTCGAGAATCGGAGGGTGGCGCTGCTCTGCTTCCTGGGTTCGAACAGGGGAGCGAGCGGGGGAGAAGCTTGTGGTGGTTCGGGGGTGTGCGGTTGATGATGGTGGAGGTCGTGGGATGGGGACGACGACGGGAGTGTCTAGAAGTGGTCGGAGGCCGAGGTGACGGTGGAGAATCGATGGGTTACAGTGGTTGGGAAATGGCGAATTGGGTTGGGGACGGTGATCGAAGGAGTTGACGAAGTCGGCAAGGGCTATGGTGGTGCGGGTGAAGGCGAGGCGAATCGGGAGTCGAATGTGATGGGTCGAGCGATGGTGATCGGAGATGGATCGAAGGTGGGTTGGTTGGCGAGAAAGATGGAGACGAAGGTGGAAGGGATTAGCGGCGGGTTGTTTTTAGGGTTTAACAGTAATAGGATTTGATTAGGGGTAGGGTTAGGGGTTTATATAATAGGGTTTGCGGGTTTGGGGGTTCATGGGTTTTGGGGATCTGTTTCAAAAAGAGCCCAACAGAAGAAATGGTCAAAATGCACAAAAATTGGGATTAGAGAGATAATTGAGAAGAATCGTTCCATTTCTCATGAAGAACGATACAAATGGCACACAATTGAATTTGATAAAAGGGCCCACAATTTGAGTTGAGACAAGAATAATAATTTTATTCAATCAGAACAAATTACATGATCTCAAATAGACGAGAGAGTACAATTGAGAAAAAAAATACGGTATAAAATACAAATACGGGGAAACAGGAGTTACAGAACTTCTAATCCATGTTCATGTAGATACATTAACAGTTCCTGCCTTATCCGTGTCGCCTGAAAACTGCAGAATTCTTTAGTTCTAGTTGACATTGAGTGGTTTGACAAACTTAAAATAGGATATCTTTTGCTGGCATTTCAAGGTAGGGGGGTTAACATGTGTATGGATTGTAAGAGCAGCTAAAGAAACCTTGAAAAGCACTTCATTCAGTTCTAAACAAATGGTTGGTGTTTCAAGTATATTGAAGATAGCAATAATAGCATATTATATCCCTCTTCAAATCAACTAGTTGGTTGGATTGACTGATTGAAGCAGTTGACAAAGATACCGTTTAACGAAGACATGACCCTCAAACTAAGAAGACATCGTTTCAAAATCATTGTTTCTTGTTAAGGAAATCTTTTGTTTTGGTCCCTTGAGTGAATTTAAAATTGTTAATAGATTGAGAAGCTTGTTGATGGGAAGAGTATGGGTCTAAGAGTTACATGATAGAAGTTATCGAGTATTGATAAGTCGGCAAGTTGATTCTGGTTGACATTGTCAAATGTCCAAAACAATGAGCATTGGCTTGTATTGTTAACCGTAACTGACCATTTCCCATTTCTTGTACTTAATGGTTGTTAGTATTTATATCCAGACTACGAACCTTTTCTGCTCTGAAGTCTACTCTTTCAATAGCATATCCACAAATGGGCAGCACATCATTAGAGCAATTATGCACAAGACTTTAGTCATCAGATCTTCTTGTTACCATATTTACAGCACGACGCCCTCATTATTCGTCTGATTCCTCTTCCTCAGCAAATACCCTTTACATGTTGAATGTGAATTTAATACACCGGTTTAATTATCTTTCTATTTTCTACTGCTTGGTGTTATTTACATTAAACTATGCTTAGTGTCATTTGAATCAAACTATCATTGTAATTGAATTTGTTACAAATCTCATTTTTTTTAATTTTTTTATAATTATGTTGGTTTGTTAATCCTACTAAAGTACAAATTTTATGATAGTTATTATAAACATGTTATTAATTAAATTTGCATCTCTAATGAAGTTATTGAATCCTTGACAGGTACAACATGCCGAGGCGTGGAAAAAGGATAATCATAAATAATGGCAACGAGAGCCATGGGGATGAGCAGCCACTACATAATAGTGGCAGTCAAACAGATGAGGGGGAGGGTAGCACGCCGTCCACTGTCAAAAAACATCGTGGGCGAACTAAGATGACGAATATTTGGAAAATTAAGAATGACGAAAGGATTGTGGTGGAGGTAAACGATTTCGGGCAACCGGTTGGCGATAACGCCAGCAAATTTTCTTCCTTTATTGGGGTTATAGCAAGGATCCCACGGATAGTTCCTTTGTCATACGAGAGTTGGCCGAAGGTGCCAACCACGACAAAGGCCACTGCAATTACAACAATCAAGGTATTTTCCATCTAAAATAAATAATTGGTAGGCGCAAATATATTATTGAAATATGTATTTTTAGTGATAAGTAATAAATTTTGCAGCAATACTTCTCGTTCGCCGGCTCCCTTACGCCTTGGGTTGAACAGTCACTCTCCAAAAAGTGGAGGGACTACAAGAGTGACTTGAAGGCTAGGTATTTTGACAAAGACCAGTCAGAGGCGGATAATGCAAGGGATGTGCCACAAAATGTAGAGCCTTCAGATTGGCAATTCCTTGTGCACTACTGGAGTTCGGCGATCGGTCAGGTATTTACATTAAAGGCACAAAAATCTAATGAGTATGTGGTTGTATGGCTACTCTAATGAATTTTTCTGCTAACTTCATTGTGGCATGTACAGAAAAGGGCAGAGGTGGGTGTTGCCAGTCGGTCAAAGTAGCTAGTGTTGCACATCGCTGGTACACAGAGCTTTGCTCTGGTTCGGGAAGAATTGGTAGGCGCAATCGTATTGAACATTTTTTACTTACAGTTATTTGTTTATAACCATTTCATCTTACTAATATATAGGAAGAAGATTTGGGGGGTCCTACGGAGTTTGGCGACATTGACTTTTTCGATGCCACCCACAAATCGAAGGATGGGACGTATGCGAGCCCTGAGGCAGCACAGATTCTGGTAATTTGTGAACTAATATCTAATGAGTAGTTGAAATCTCATCTGCTTTTAACTCTGATTGTTATGTCCTTTTACAGACTAATGCTCGGAGAAGGTTTGATGAAATCTCTTCCGCTTCAGATTCTGACCCTACGGCAGCACCCACAGATTTTCGTACCCGGCAGAGAGTTGCCTTGACCGAGGTTAGGGAAAAGGAGAGGCATGGACGTGTCCGTGGTATGGGGCTAGGACCAACCCCCTAGCGGCTATTCGGACGGAGTGAATCTAATTCAAGTGCCAATCGGGACGAGGAGATGACTTCATTAAAGGCACAAGTTGCACTCCTATAAGAACAAATGGCCCATTTAATAGGGCAGCAATCCCAAGTCCCACCCTCGGTAAGTCTTTAAATTGGTATTTTTAAAGAGATTATGGTCTTGAATGCATGAAAGACACATATTAGTGTTGTGAGTCTGCATTGTGGCTATCGTCTATAAGCATTTCGTCTATGTTTCTTAAGTGGGCTGTGATTAGAAAGAAAAGGCTGGAGTGGAGATCTGGAAACCCAAATAGATATATCTCGTTTATTATAATCTATACTTATTGTTGGACCAACCCCCTCTTGCTGTTGTTGCTGATGTCTCTTTGTGTGCGTGTGTTGAAGAGAAAGAAGGGATGAGAGAGAGTTGAGGAAAATGCCACTATGATAGCCTGATGTATCCTCATTCTCTACCATTCCTCTTTCTGGCTCCATATATGGCTTCTATATTAAATTGGTTTCCTTCCACGATGACAGTCCGTAATACTACACTTGATATGAGCCCTGTTCATAGCTGCAACCTACTGCATACTCACAAACAACTAATACGTGTCGTTCATGCATTGTATGACCAACCCCACTTTGGCACATAACATGCTTAGATGACATTGTATGACCTGCAAACAAGGTTTGTTCAGCCGTGTTGTTGTACTGATTTGGAGGATTTTGGTATGCATACAGCATCCTTAGTTTGGAAGTGAACCCATTTTTTTGTTAAAAAATCATGCCAACAATGATGGCAATCAGGTTCTTTAACAGTATCTGAAAATGAAAATTTCCATTATCTGAGCATATATGTTTCACTACTAATTCTTCAGCCCAACTAAATCATGACCCAATTCTTGTACAGATTTTGGGAATTATGTATGTTTTTAGATCCAGGATCACAAATTTTGAGGGCGAACTGTGATTGGATTGTTTAGTGACTGTGAACAATTGTTCTTAATTGGGCTGTGATTAGAAAGAGAGGGCTCGAGTGGAGATCTGGAAACCCATATAGAGACATCTCGTTTATAATAATTTATTATTATTGTTGTTCTTGTCGCTCTTGCTGTTGTTGCTGATGTCTCTTTGTGTTCGTGTGCTGAAGGGAAAGAAGGGATGAGAGAGAGATGAGGAAAATGCCGCTATGTTAGCCTGGTGTATCCTCATTCTCTACCATTCCTCTTTCTGGCTTCTATATTTGGTTTCCTTCCACGATGATAGTTCCTTAAAACTACCCTTGATATCAGCCCTATTCGTATTTTTCTTTAATTAAGAATTGATCTATGACTACAATCTCCATTCAAAGCCCAATCAAAATTTGTAATACCCTGATTTTTGAATATATGAAAGATTATTTATTTTTATGGTGTGCATGTGTGATATTGTTGGCCATTATTTACTTTCATGATGAGTAAGAGTATTGCTTTATAAAGTATTTTTCCCTAAAGCCCAAATGTTAATTTACTTATTTACTTCCAAAAAAAAAATAACTATTTTGGCCCAATTAATTTTAAGCCCATGAAATTAATCTTTTATTATTTTCTACAACTTGTATTGTGTAACACTTTTTTTTATAAGACTTGTTATGAGTGTGCAAGTTTTATTAGTGTGGCTTGTGCTTACACGTGCACTCCATGTACACGTGCATAAAGCATAATTCTTGGCCGGTTTTTGGTGGAGAAGTGGGCTTGAGTGTGGGTGGTTATTTTGAGGTGTGGGTAGTTTTCACAACCCCCTAGTGCATCCTAGCCCTTGATCCATTAACCACCTACCGAATCCTAGCCTTTCATCTCACTCCCCTTGGTGTATAAATACCCCCCCTCTCATCTATTACTCCTTACACTAGATTATTTTATAAGATTATTATTGTGAGAGTTTGTGTGTGGAAGCCGGGCATCATTCTCTGGAGATCTTCGGCAAGGAGCAAGGAGCAAGGAGCAGGAAGGTGCGCTGCAGTAAGGAGCTTTTTCTGGATTCGATTACTTCGTCAAATAAGGTGGGTATTTCTCAGGACTTCTAATGTAGGAATTATACCATGATTATGATATTTGTTACCATGTCTCTGAAAGGTAAATTCAACGTATTAGAATTTGCCTGAGTATGTTTATGATAATGATTGTGGAAGACAATTAGTGAAATAATGACACTACAAACAATGACGAATTGGGTCAGTACAGTCGACTGCCGTAAGGATAAGTCGACTGGTACGAGACATCTGTTACATGTTTGTTAGAAGTTTCATGACATATATGTTTATTATTAAAATGAAGTAGTAAGGCTAAACTCATCTTCTTCATGATGAACATGGCTAAGTAGACATGGGCATGTGGAAAAAGAACTAGGGGACAATTAATAAAAACTGAGAATGACTGGTACAGTCGACTGATGTTCGGAGTAGTCGACCGATGCATTGATTAAACTATGAGTATGCCTGAAATTCCATGAAATGAGATATGTTTCCATTGTGATTGTCCTAGTGTAATTGAGAATCATGTTTTATCTCTGCACGGAAGTTATGAATAAGTGTAAATGCATGTTTAAAGTATTTTCTTAAAGAAAAGATAATGTTAGTAACTTGAAATTCCATGTTGCGATGTTACTGAACAGTAAGAAGTTTTATGTTTTTGAAACATGAATGTATGTATATTGTGATTTAACATCATGATGCAAGTGTATGTAAGAACTGTAAGAAAGATAATCCCTTAATTTGAAATATGAATCTGTCCAGTCGACTGAATGCGCGTAGCAAGTCGACTGAGCTGAACCTGATAATGTACTGTTAAAAATCCCAGGACAGACGACTGATGGATGAACAGTCGACTGTCACGTGGATAACATTTTGAACATGAAAAGTTGCGGGACAGCCGACTGGCCGTGTGCAGCAGTCGACTCTCCCGAGTGTTTATGATGAACTTGTATTGACTGTACGAGTCGACTGGTATCCTTCCAAGTCGACTGTACAGAGTAGATTTTGATATGTCGGAGATTTCAGTTTTGATTATTGCTGAAAGTTGTGAACTTTATGATTGATGTCAATGAACTCTTTTATGGTTGTATGAATTTATATGAAAGAATCATAGATGTGAGTTGAGAATTAAATGAACATGAAAAGGCTAAGATCATGATAAGAAAGTCTGTGAGACTCTAAATTGAATTATGAGCTGAAAGCGCTCAATTGGAAGTTGTGAATTGTAAATTGAAACCAAGAGTAGCTAAGTCTCCCCCGGCAATGGAAATGAAATGAAATTGAAAAGAAGACCAAGGTTGGTCATGTGTAAATGAAATGAATAAGTCCGGTTTGGTGGAGAGGCTAACTCTAGAGCTTCGACTTTTATTCATGATTCTAATGATTTTAGTACATAGTGGAGATGTGATGAAAGTGAGAGAAAACATAAGTATGAGAACTAGAGTTTACGGTGCGGGTGTGTGAGCAGCAAAATGCATGCTTGATGAGTCAAGACATCGCGCGGGCACAACTCAGAATGATGGGACTTTAGCCACGCTTGTGGGATGTTTGGTGACTGCAAGAGGATCGTGTTCAGGGAGGAGGCTGAATTGCCGCAGAATGCATGCTTGATGAGTCAAGACATGGCGTGGGGTTCCCCTCTAGGGTCCAGGACACGTGCTTGTACTCATAGATCATCTAGGATACTCACTGTAATTACAGAAGTAGATTAAGTCATGGCGAGGGATTGAACCCTACGAAAATGAAGAACGAATAAGAGGCTTGCCCTCGGACCTATGTAGTATGGGATGCATAGAATCCGAACAAGTGTGCATTAGTGTCATGTAAATTAAGAAATTGCATTAAGGATTAAGTGCACGATCACGACACGACATCATTAAGATTTTCCCCCTTACTTTAATTGTTATGTGAACAAGTTTGTGATCTGTTAAGAAATGAGATTCGTTATACTGTTTCTGGCATAAAGAGGATGGCCATGTATAATTATCGTCGGTTGAATAAACTGACGTACCCACAGTTTTTTATGCAGGATAAATTACATGTTAAAGAGGAATGGATGCATAAAGATGTTTACCATGTTGTTGTACATTTATGTAAATGTTGTATATTTTTACTTCCGCTGTGCAAATAAAAAGTGTAATATGATGTAAACTCTGATGTAAAGTGAAAAGTTTAAATTTCCCTGTAAAATTGTACTGAAGAAAGTGAAAAGATCCTGTAGAACATCTCGAATTCAGTGTTTTTGGGATTCGGGGCGTTACAGAGTGGTATCAGAGCCACGCTTTTCTACACTTTCCTGTTGGTACAAATTTATAAGGAACGACACCCTAGATGTGGACATTAGAGTGTGTGTCTGAGTTTGGAGATTTAAATGTAAGTGACTTACATTTGTGTTGCTCTATGACTTATGCTTCTTCCTCTCTATTCTAAGATGGCTGATCACTTCGACCCTGCTGGAGACGACGACCAGCATATCATTGAGGAAGAGTACCATCCTGGACAGGCTGATTCTGAGGATGAGTATTACCCTGGGCAAGCAGATTCTGATGAGGAGGAGTGGCCTGAATCTCGAGAGATTACCCCACCTCCAGACTCGTCTGACGATTCTTCTTCCGATGAAGAAGAGGGACCAGCTCTGAGTAGCACTGTGGCTTCTCTTCAGAGGCAGGTGGAAACCCTGCGAGATAGAGTTGGAGTATTGGAAGCTCAACTGGCAAAGAGAAAGGACGACTTCTCTGTTCTCAGTCATCAAGTTTGGGAACTTGAGAAGAGAAAGAACCTGACAGATGTGCTGAAGGACGAAGTCGATGAACTACGGGATGAACTTCGAGCAGCGAAGAGGACCCGTAGGGATTAGATTGTCTTAGTTTCTACTATCTTCTATTCTGATGTCGAAAATGTTTTAATTCGAATGTATAAACTTTGAAATTCAATGAAATACAAGTTGATTTAAATTTTTTATACTTCGAATTTAATGGATCTTTTGCATCAGAATATGTCGAGAAGAGGAGCTAGGAGTGGGGAAGGTTTGGATCTGGAGACCGAACTTTCAAGAGTCTACCAGATGCTGAATGCAGTGGTTATGAACCAAGGAAGGGGGCCGGTGAATCCAGTGCCCGAGGCGATTAAGCTGGTGGAATCGTTCAAGAGAATGAAACCACCGGTATTCGAGAGAAAGTCAGACCTAGATGCAGCTGACGACTGGATCCGTCAAGTGGAGACAATCTTTGAGGTGTTGGAGACACCGGAGGGCAGCAAGGTCAAATTGGCGACTTTGCAACTGGAGAAGGATGCGGCTGTTTGGTGGCAGTCGATGAAGAGGACCATGGGAGGTATAGTGCTTGGCTGGGAGGAATTTCTGAAAGAATTCCGCAGTCATTATTTTCCCTCCGATGTTCAGGAGAAGAAGGCCATGGAGTTTCTGTCACTTCAGCAAGGCAGCATGTCAGTGAGGGAGTATGAGACTAAGTTTATTCAGCTCTCTAGGTATGCTCCAGAACTGGTGATGGATGAGGCGAAGAAGGCTCGTAAGTTCGAGCATGGACTGAGACCAAGCTTGAGATCCCAGATGATACCTCTTGGTATCAGGCGATTTGACAAGTTGGTCAAGAGGGCGACAGCGACGGAGGCGGATATGGAGCAGTTCCATGTTGTTTAGAACCGGAGGAACAACTGGCAGTCCGGGAGGAGGCCCGCCAATCCTGGGTGTTTCAAAGGGCAACCATCTGCACAGAGGTTCAAACCGACAGGGGCGAATGCTATTGGTGTGGCTGGAGGACCTGGGAACAATGTGGTGAGACTTTCTGCAGTCACTTGCTACAACTATGGGGAAATGGGACATTACCAATCTCGATGTCTCAAACCACGGTCTGGCAATCACAATGTGCCAATACAGCAGACTGGGAAGAGGTCGTACCAACCAGGGCGAGTATTTGCCTTGACGGAAGTTGATGCTGAGGAGGCAGATCAGGTCATCTCTGGTACGAGGGCTGATGTTTAGTGGTTTTTGTCATTTCTTCTTCCCGCTCATATTGTGAAACTGTTATGTAATGGTGTGTATTATATAACAGGAGAACTCTATCTTAATGAAATGAAAGCTGTTGTATTGTTCGATACTGGATCCTCTCATACGTTTGTGTCTCCTAGATTTGCTAAAGTGTTGGGAGTTGAACCGAAGATTTTTCCAGGCAAGATCTTAGCAGTAGCTACTCCATCAGGGGAAACTTTGACCACTGATCGGTATTACGCTGATTGCGAGATCGTGATTGGAGATCGAATCTTTGGCATTGATCTGATCGAGCTGACTATCTTGGGAGTCGATGTTATCATTGGCATTGATTGGATGTCGGTGTACAGTGCAAGCATCGAGTGTAAGACCAAGACGGTAACAGTGAAGGCTCTAGGTGGACCTGAAGTCACTTTCCAAGGGAAGCAGAAGTGTGCTAAGCTGGTGGCTACTATCCGCAAGGAAGAGTCTCCTGTGGAATTGCAAGGGATTCCTGTGGTTCGGGACTATCCGACTGTGTTCTTGGAAGATTTTCCTGGGTTACCTCCGCATCGTGATGTAGAGTTCAGCATCACTGTTCAACCGGGAAGTGCACCAATTTCTAAGGCACCGTATAGGATGGCTCCAGTGGAACAGGATGAGGTGAAACGGCAGATTGAGGAACTGTTGGAGAAAGGCTTTATTCAACCTAGTGCGTCACCTTGGGGAGCACCAGTGCTTTTGGTAAAGAAGAAGGATGGATCGATGAGAATGTGTATCGATTACCGGGAGCTGAATAAGGTCACTGTTCAGAATAAGTATCCGATTCCTCGAATTGATGATTTGTTCGATCGTCTACAAGGAGCAGCTGTATTCTCCAAGATAGATCTTCGATCAGGATATCACCAAGTGCGAGTGAAAGCTGAAGATGTGCACAAAACTGCATTTAGAACTCGGCATGGGCATTACGAATTCTTAGTTATGCCATTAGGAGTGACGAATGCACCCGCAATCTTCATGGATTTGATGAACAGAGTTCTGAGGCCGTTCATTGATTCTTTCGTCGTGGTGTTTATCGACGATATTCTTGTGTACTCCAAGTCAGAGGGGGAGCACACTGAGCATCTTGCAGCAGTTTTGCAGAAGCTGGAAGAGCAGAAGTTGTATGCCAAGTTATCCAAGTGTGATTTCTGGAAATCTGAAGTGGCATTCCTAGGTCACATCCTTTCTAAGGAGGGAGTGGCAACTGACCCTCAGAAGATAGAGGCAGTGAGAGATTGGGCTAGGCCTACTACAGTGAAGGAAGTTAGAAGTTTTCTTGGGATGACTGGATACTACAGGAGATTCATTCAAGGTTATGCTCAGATAGCTGTACCGCTTACTGGACTAACCAAGAAGAATGTGAGCTTCAAGTGGACCGAGCAATGTGAGGCGAGCTTTCAGGAGTTGAAAGAGAAGCTGACTACTGCACCTATTTTGGTCTTGCCTAGAGCAGGTGTCGAGTATGATGTTTATAGTGATACTTCACATCGTGGGCTTGGTTGTGTCTTAATGCAAGAAGGTAGAGTAATCGCTTATGGGTCTAGGCAACTACGACCACATGAGAAGAATTACCTGACTCATGATCTAGAGTTGGCTGCGATTATCTTTGCTTTGAAGCAATGGAGGCACTATGTGTACGGTGAGAAGTTGAATATGTACACAGACCACAAGAGCTTGAAGTATATATATCAGCAGAGGGATCTCAATCCGAGGCAGCGGAGATGGTTGGAAGTGCTCGAGGACATGCGACCTGAGATCAAGTATCATCCTGGAAAGGCTAATGTTGTTGCTGATGCACTTAGTCGCAAGAGCAGTTTAGCTAGTTTGATTACAACTCAGAGGCATCTGATTGAGGAGTTGGATCGAGCAGGTATTGAGGTTGTCTTGCAAGGATTGGGAGCATCTTTGGCTCAGTTGAGGCTTCAGCCTACTCTGAATGCAAGGATTATTGCAAGTCAGGAGGTTGATGCTGATATTTTGGAGATGAAGGAGCAGGTTAGTGCTGGCAGGTTGCACGGATTTCAAATCAGGGATGAAGTGCTGTGGTTCGAAGATAGACTGTGTGTTCCAAATCAGGCGGACCTAAAAGAGAGTATTCTTCAGGAGGCGCATGCTACTCTTTTATCGGTACATCCTGGGAGTACTAAGATGTACAAAGACATCAAACAGTATTTCTGGTGGTCAGGTTTGAAGCGGGATGTGGCTGAATTTGTTGCGAAGTGTGAGGTTTGTCAGCAAGTCAAAGCCGAAAATCAGAGACCCGGAGGTCTATTACAGCCGTTACCTATTCCGAAATGGAAGTGGGATAACATCAGTATGGATTTCATCACGGGATTGCCTAAGAGTCCTAAAGGCAATGATGCGATTTGGGTTATAGTCGATCGACTAACCAAGTCCGCTCACTTTTTGGCGATGAAACTCACTGCTTCGATGGACAAGTTGGCTGAGTTGTATTTTGGTGAGATTGTCCGACTTCATGGTGTTACCTCAACTATTGTGTCTGATCGAGATGCGCGGTTTACTTCGCATTTCTGGAGGAGTCTTCAGACAACTTTGGGTACCAAGACAGATTTCAGCACTGCTTTTCATCCGCAAACCGATGGGCAGACCGAGAGAGTCAACCGTATTCTTGAGGATATGCTTCGGTGTTGTATAGTAGACTTTGGAGGCAGTTGGGAAAGGCATTTACCTTTGGTAGAGTTTGCCTACAACAACAGTTTTCAGGCTAGCATCGGGATGGCGCCGTACGAAGCTTTGTATGGCAGGAAGTGCAGAACACCTGTTTGTTGGTATGAAGTTGGGGAGCGGCAGTTGTTTGGTCCTGAGCTTGTACAGTAGATTTCTGAGAAGATTGTTCTGATCAGGAAAAGGTTGGTGGAAGCTCAGAGCAGGCAGAAAAGCTATGCAGACAACCGGAGAAGGGACATTGAGTTTGAGGTTGGTGACTTCGTCTTTCTGAAAGTATCGCCCAGTAAAGGTGTGGTTCGATTTGGCAAAGGCGGGAAGTTAACCCCGAGGTTTATAGGCCCGTATAAGATATTGAAAAGGATCGGAAAAACTGCTTACCGGCTTGAATTACCGGAAGAGTTGTCTCAGGTGCACAATGTCTTCCATGTGTCTATACTGAGAGGTTATATCCCAGATCCGAGTCATCATTTGCCTGAAGTGCCGGAAAGTTTGCAGTTGGATCTGAATTACATCGAGTCTCTTGTAGAGATTGTTGACCGTAGGGAGAAAGTCTTGAGGAATAAGACGATACCGATGGTCAAGGTAGTCTGGAGAAACCATTTGGTTGAAGAGGCTACTTGGGAATCTGAGGAGAAGATTTTGAGGGATTATCCTGAGCTTTTTGCTTGATTGTATTTTTGTATCTTTTTGCTCTTGTGTTGTGTTGTATTTTTGTTTTCTCGCTCTTGACTGTAGTTCCGGGGACGGAACTATTCTAAGGAGGGAGTGATGTAATACCCTGATTTTTGAATATATGAAAGATTATTTATTTTTATGGTGTGCATGTGTGATATTGTTGGCCATTATTTACTTTCATGATGAGTAAGAGTATTGCTTTATAAAGTATTTTTCCCTAAAGCCCAAATGTTAATTTACTTATTTACTTCAAAAAAAAAATAGCTATTTTGGCCCAATTAATTTTAAGCCCATGAAATTAATCTTTTATTATTTTCTACAACTTGTATTGTGTAACACTTTTTTTTTATAAGACTTGTTATGAGTGTGCAAGTTTTATTAGTGTGGCTTGTGCTTACACGTGCACTCCATGTACACGTGCATAAAGCACAATTCTTGGCCGGTTTTTGGTGGAGAAGTGGGCTTGAGTGTGAGTGGTTATTTTGAGGTGTGGGTAGTTTTCACAATCCCCTAGTGCATCCTAGCCCTTGATCCATTAACCACCTACCGAATCCTAGCCTTTCATCTCACTCCCCTTGGTGTATAAATACCCCCCCTGTCATCTATTACTCCTTACACTAGATTATTTTATAAGATTATTATTGTGAGAGTTTGTGTGTGGAAGCCGGGCATCATTCTCTGGAGATCTTCGGCAAGGAGCAAGGAGCAAGGAGCAGGAAGGTGCGCTGCAGTAAGGAGCTTTTTCTGGATTCGATTACTTCGTCAAATAAGGTGGGTGTTTCTCAGGACTTCTAATGTAGGAATTATACCATGATTATGATATTTGTTACCATGTCTCTGAAAGGTAAATTCAACGTATTAGAATTTGCCTGAGTATGTTTATGATAATGATTGTGGAAGACAATTAGTGAAATAATGACACTACAAACAATGACGAATTGGGTCGGTACAGTCGACTGCCGTAAGGATAAGTCGACTGGTACGAGACATCTGTTACATGTTTGTTAGAAGTTTCATGACATATATGTTTATTATTAAAATGAAGTAGTAAGGCTAAACTCATCTTCTTCATGATGAACATGGCTAAGTAGACATGGGCATGTGGAAAAAGAACTAGGGGACAATTAATAAAAACTGAGAATGACTGGTACAGTCGACTGATGTTCGGAGTAGTCGACCGATGCATTGATTAAACTATGAGTATGCCTGAAATTCCATGAAATGAGATATGTTTCCATTGTGATTGTCCTAGTGTAATTGAGAATCATGTTTTATCTCTGCACGGAAGTTATGAATAAGTGTAAATGCATGTTTAAAGTATTTTCTTAAAGAAAAGATAATGTTAGTAACTTGAAATTCCATGTTGCGATGTTACTGAACAGTAAGAAGTTTTATGTTTTTGAAACATGAATGTATGTATATTGTGATTTAACATCATGATGCAAGTGTATGTAAGAACTGTAAGAAAGATAATCCCTTAATTTGAAATATGAATCTGTCCAGTCGACTGAATGCGCGTAGCAAGTCGACTGAGCTGAACCTGATAATGTACTGTTAAAAGTCCCAGGACAGACGACTGATGGATGAACAGTCGACTGTCACGTGGATAACATTTTGAACATGAAAAGTTGCGGGACAGCCGACTGGCCGTGTGCAGCAGTCGACTCTCCCGAGTGTTTATGATGAACTTGTATTGACTGTACGAGTCGACTGGTATCCTTCCAAGTCGACTGTACAGAGTAGATTTTGATATGTCGGAGATTTCAGTTTTGATTATTGCTGAAAGTTGTGAACTTTATGATTGATGTCAATGAACTCTTTTATGGTTGTATGAATTTATATGAAAGAATCATAGATGTGAGTTGAGAATTAAATGAACATGAAAAGGCTAAGATCATGATAAAAAAGTCTGTGAGACTCTAAATTGAATTATGAGCTGAAAGCGCTCAATTGGAAGTTGTGAATTGTAAATTGAAACCAAGAGTAGCTAAGTCTCCCCCGGCAATGGAAATGAAATGAAATTGAAAAGAAGACCAAGGTTGGTCATGTGTAAATGAAATGAATAAGTCCGGTTTGGTGGAGAGGCTAACTCTAGAGCTTCGACTTTTATTCATGATTCTAATGATTTTAGTACATAGTGGAGATGTGATGAAAGTGAGAGAAAACATAAGTATGAGAACTAGAGTTTACGGTGCGGGTGTGTGAGCAGCAGAATGCATGCTTGATGAGTCAAGACATCGCGCGGGCACAACTCAGAATGATCGGACTTTAGCCACGCTTGTGGGATGTTTGGTGACTGCAAGAGGATCGTGTTCAGGGAGGAGGCTAAATTGCCGCAGAATGCATGCTTGATGAGTCAAGACATGGCGTGGGGTTCCCCTCCAAGGTCCAGGACACGTGCTTGTACTCATAGATCATCTAGGATACTCACTGTAATTACAGAAGTAGATTAAGTCATGGCGAGGGATTGAACACTACGAAAATGAAGAACGAATAAGAGTCTTGCCCTCGGACCTATGTAGTATGGGATGCATAGAATCCGAACAAGTGTGCATTAGTGTCATGTAAATTAAGAAATTGCATTAAGGATTAAGTGCACGATCACGACACGACATCATTAAGATTTTCCCCCTTGCTTTAATTGTTATGTGAACAAGTTTGTGATCTGTTAAGAAATGAGATTCGTTATACTGTTTCTGGCATAGAGAGGATGGCCATGTATAATTATCGTCGGTTGAATAAACTGACGTACCCACAGTTTTGTATGCAGGATAAATTACATGTTAAAGAAGAATGGATGCATAAAGATGTTTACCATGTTGTTGTACATTTATGTAAATGTTGTATATTTTTACTTCCGCTGTGCAAATAAAAAGTGTAATATGATGTAAACTCTGATGTAAAGTGAAAAGTTTAAATTTCCCTGTAAAATTGTACTGAAGAAAGTGAAGAGATCCTGTAGAACATCTCGAATTCAGTGTTTTTGGGATTCGGGGCATTACAAAATTTGTCATCCTGAATCTGAAATCTTCTTTGGAGCCACAAACATCATGAATTAGTTGGGATGAAGAATTAGTAGAGAAACATATATGCTTAGATACTGGAAATTTTCATTTATAGTTACTGTTAAAGAAGCTGATTGCCGTCTTTGGCATGATTTTTTAACAAAAAATGGGTTCACTTCCAAACTAAGGATGCTGTATGAATTTTCATTTTCTTTTACTGTTAAAGAAGCTTATTTCATGCATCTGATATCTTGGCACGTTTTTTTGACCAAAATGTGTTTTTTTGACCAAAATGGGTTCACTGTGAACTAAGGATGCTAGCTGTATGCCAAAATCCTCCAGATCTGTACAATAATTGGGTCATGATTTAGTTGGGCTGAAGAATTAGTAGAGAAACATATATGCTCAGATAATGGAAATTTTCATTTTTCAGATACTGTTAAAGAACCTAATTGCCATCTTTGGCATGATTTTTTAACAAAAAAATGGGTTCACTTCCAAACAAAGTATGCTGTATGAATTTTCATTTTCTTTTACTGTTAATGAAGCTTATTTCATGCATCTGATTGTCATCTTGGCATGTTTTTTTGACCAAAATGGGTTCAGTGTGAACTGAGGATGCTAGCTGTATGCCAAAATCCTCCGGATCTGTACAACAATTGGGTCACGATTTAGTTGGGTTGAAGAATTAGTAGAGAAACATATATGCTCAGATAATGGAAATTTTCATTTTTAGATACTGTTAAAGAACCTGATTGCCATCTTTGTTGGCATGATTTTTTAACAAAAAAATGGGTTCACTTCCAAACTCAGGATGCTCTATGAATTTTCATTTTCTTTTACTGTTAATGAAGCTTATTTCATGCATCTGATTGTCATCTTAGCATATTTTTTTTGACCAAAATGGGTTCACTGTGAACTGAGGATGCTAGCTGTATGCCAAAATCCTCCAGATTTGTACAACAATTGGGTCATGATTTAGTTGGGCTGAAGAATTAGTAGAGAAACATATATGCTCAGATAATTATAATTTTCATTTTCAGATACTGTTAAAGAACTTGATTGCCATCTTTGGCATGATTTTTTAACAAAAAAATGGGTTCACTTCCAAACTAAGTATGCTATATGAATTTTCATTTTCTTTTACTGTTAATGAAGCTTATTTCATGCATCTGATTGTCATCTTGGCATGTTTTTTTGACCAAAATGGGTTCACTGTGAACTGAGGATGCTAGCTGTATGCCAAAATCCTCCGGATCTGTACAACAATGGGTCATGATTTCGTTGGGCTGAAGAATTAGTAGAGAAACATATATGCTCAGATAATGGAAATTTTCATTTTCAGATACTGTTAAAGAACCTGATTGCCATCTTTGTTGGCATGATTTTTTAACAGAAAAATGGGTTCACTTCCAAAATAAGTATGCTCTATGAATTTTCATTTTCTTTTACTGTTAATGAAGCTTATTTCATGCATCTGATTGTCATCTTAGCATGTTTTTTTTTACCAAAATGGGTTCACTATGAACTGAGAATGCTAGCTGTATGCCAAAATCCGCCGGATCTGTACAACAATTGGGTCATGATTTAGTTCGGCTGAAGAATTAGTAGAGAAACATATATGCTCAGATAATGGAAATTTTCATTTTCAGATACTGTTAAAGAACCTGATTGCCATCTTTGGCATGATTTTTTAACAAAAAATGGGTTCACTTCCAAACTAAGTATGCTGTATGTATACCAAAATCCTCCAAAACTGGGTTTTTTTTACCAAATGGGCTCACTTTGAACTAATGATGCTAGCTGTACGTATACCAAAATCCTCCAAATCTGTACAAGAATTGGGCTGAACAAACCTTGTGGGGGTTTCTTTTTGGAGCCACAAACATCAATGATTTAGTTGGGATGAAGAATTAATAGAGAAACATATATGCTTAGATGCCGCTATGTTATCATTTTTCTTTTACTGTTAAAGAAGCTGAATTCATGCATCTGAAGATTTAAGATCCAGGATGGCAAATTTTGATTGGGCCGTGATTGGATTGTTTAGTGGCTGTTGTCTATGTTCTTAATTGGGCTGTGATTAGAAAGAGAGGGCTCGAGTGGAGATCTGGAAACCCATATAGAGACATCTCGTTTATAATAATTTATTATTATTGGTGTTCTTGTCGCTCTTGCTGTTGTTGCTGATGTCTCTTTGTGTTCGTGTGCTGAAGGGAAAGAAGGGATGAGAGAGAGATGAGGAAAATGCCGCTATGTTAGCCTGGTGTATCCAAAGTCTCTACCATTCCTCTTTCTGTTTCCATTTCTGGCTTCTATATTTGGTTTCCTTCCACGATGACAGTTCCCTAAAAATACACTTGATATGAGCCCTTTCTTATTATTCTTATTTTTCTTATATTTGGTTTCCTTCCACGATGACAGTTTCATGGATTATCTGAACAATCCATGAAAGATATGCTTAGATACTGAATTTTCATTTGTTTTACTGTTTTAGATAGTGGATATTCCCAATCAGAGGAGAATATAAAGGTTTTATGTTAGATACTGAATTTTCATTTGTTTTGTTGTTTTAGATATATTTAAAAACAAAATTAAGTACTAGATTTTTAGCATTGCAATGTAATTATTTTACCTCTCTATATATCATTAACAATTCTATTTGCAATTGGCACTTTGATCTTATAATTTAAGATACAGGTAGATCTTTTTGCAAGTTCAAAAAATATGTATATTCTGTATTGTGGTATACTGTTGAATTAAATTATTATTTTTTTTTCACAGAGCGGTCGCCCAGATGAAGGAAATTCTGATGATCAGAACTGAAGCTACTCGAGGGGTATGAATCTGTGGTCGGCCTAGTCTGGTTGTTATTCTTATGTCCTCCTTGCTGTTGTTATGTCTTGTATTGTTGTCAGACTGGTTTGTTGGGATATTTGGGATATTCGTCACTATATGTATTTGTTAATTATGACACTGTTAATTTTGCGGTGAATTTGGACAATGATATGACACGTGTGAAACTTTATTATCTTTAATTATTCTTGTGTTTGGTTGTGATTTGCGCATTAATATGCAACGAAATTGGTTGAATCAGTTGTGAATTAGTTTACAGGTTTTATAAATGAAACTGTGAATTGAAATCGAACGGAAAACTGGAGCACACAAAACAAACGGGCATAGATAGACTGGCGTTTTATAAAACGCCGGTCTATCTAATGAATTAGTTGCAGTGTGCGATAGAGAGGCGTTCCCACACACGCCGGTGTATGCCGCCAGCTGTAACAGCACCAAGGAACACCGGAGTTTTATAAAACGCCGATGAACCTAACTACACCGGCGTTTTTTGGTCACGCCGGTGCTTGTAAGTAGGGAAAACCGGGCACTCATAAATGCATGTACACCGGCGGTGTACGACCGCCGGTATACTTTCAATCTACACCGGCGTTTCTATAAACTCCGGTGAATGGATAAATACCGGCAGTTTATGGCCGCCGGTGAATGTATATTGGGGGAAAAGAACTTCACTCAGAGACCCCCATACACCGGCGTTCATTGACCGCCGGTGTAGTTGTAATATTTACCGGCGTCCAGTAAAACCGCGGGTGTAGACCCCTACCTTTCCGCGACGCTCGCTTCGGGGGCATTTGGACCGGCGCTATTATAAACGCCGGTGAAGGTTTCACCGGCGTAAAAAAATGCCGGCGAAGACGTAAAAAAACGCCGGTAAATCGAGTCTGTTTTGTAGTGTCTCATTCAATTCTTTCATCCATTCTTATTTATCAATCATAAAGTAACACTTGGTTGATCACACAACCAATAATTCACTTTAATAAGTTATAAAAATTTCTTTGATTAAATAAACCCTTTTTTACATTCATTTATTCTT
The DNA here is from genome assembly GCA_017893485.1 of Hemerocallis citrina. NCBI lineage: Eukaryota > Viridiplantae > Streptophyta > Magnoliopsida > Asparagales > Asphodelaceae > Hemerocallis > Hemerocallis citrina. The sequence goes on from CM030362.1 coordinate 181,127,338, forward strand.
CAAGTATATTTTCCAAATACAAAGTTCTTTTGAAATTTAAAACACCAACCCTTTACAATTAACCTCTAGAATTTCTTATTTCTCCCTCATGATTAAACTTGATTTAACTCTTTAAAAATCTTTACTCATATACAATCTCTTCTCAAAATTGAATCTAAAATTTATTTAATTCATAACTTTAAAGTTCTCAAAATATCTCTTAGAATATTTAAAATAATTCCCAAGAAATCTAGTAATATTATATAATATTTATAAGAAGTTTCTCCTTTTTAAAAACATGAAAAGTATAAAAAAAATAAAGTTCCGGAGTCCACCGTCAAACTGGGTCTATAGTCCTAGAGTCCACCATCAGAGAGGCGCCCCAATTATGTTTGCTTAAGTTTTATTACGTCTCTCCTTATTGCCAATCCTTAAGTTTAAACATGAATAAATAATACCACCTAGACCTAGCTTACCCTCCTATCGGTCTTACAAAAAAATACCGAGAATGACAGCCCATATTGGCAACTTCTTAAATCAATTAATCATAATCATTATTTGCCGACACCTGGGTCTCACCAAGCCTCTAGAATCAATATCTTTTCATGTTCAAAATCATGGGGTACTCATACCCTTATAATTCATATTCTCAATTTAATTTATTCAAATCTCATTCAATTCTATCATCCATTCTTATTAATCAATAATAAAGCAACACTTAGTTGATCACACAACCAACAATTCACTTTAATAAGTTACAAAAGTTTCTTTGATTAAATAAACCATTTTCACATTCATTTATTCTTCAAGTATATTTTCCAAATACAAAGTTCTTTTGAAATTTAAAACACCAACCCTTTACAATTAACCTCTAGAATTTCTTATTTCCCCCTCATGATTAAACTTGATTTAACTCTTTAAAAATCTTTACTCATATACAATCTCTTCTCAAAATTGAATCTAAAATTTATTTAATTCATGACTTTAAAGTTCTCAAAATATCTCTTAGAATATTTAAAATAATTCCCAAGAAGTCTAGTAATATTCTATAATATTTATAAGAAGTTTATCCTTTTTAAAAACTTGAAAAGTATAAAAAAAAATAATAAAGTTCCGGAGTCCACCGTCAAACTGAGTCTATAGTCCTGAAGTCCACCTTCAGACTATATAGAGGTGCCCCACTTATATTTGCCCAAGTTTTATTACGTCTCCCCTTAGTGTCTATCTTTAAGTTTATTCATGAATAAATAATACCACCTAGACCTAGCTTACCCTCCTATCGGTCTTACACAAAAATACCGAGAATGACAACCCATATTGGCCACTTCTTAAATCAATTAATCATTATCATTACTTGCCGGCACCTGGGTCTTACTAAGCCTCTAGAATCAACATCTTTTCATGTTCAAAATTATGGGGTACTCATACCCTTATAATCCATATTCTCAATTTAATTTATTCATATCTCATTCAATTCTTTCATCCATTCTTATTTATCAATCATAAAGTAACACTTGGTTGATCACACAACCAACAATTCACTTTAATAAGTTACAAATGTTTCTTTGATTAAATAAACCCGTTTTCACATTCATTTATTCTTCAAGTATATTTTCCAAATACAAAGTTCTTTTGAAATTTAAAACACCAACCCTTTACAATTAACCTCTAGAATTTCTTATTTCTCCCTCATGATTAAACTTGATCTAACTCTTTAAAAATCTTTACTCATAAAATCTCTTCTCAAAATCGAATCTAAAATTTATTTAATTCATGACTTTAAAGTTCTCAAAATATCTTTTAGAATATTTAAAATAATTCCCAAGCAGTCTAGTACTATTATATAATATTTATAAGAAGTTTCTCCTGTTTAAAAAATTGAAAAGTATAAAAAAAAATAAAGTTTAAAACTCATTGTGCATGCCCGGGCTCGAACCCAGAGCCAACGGCCCTGCAAGCCAATGCCAAACCACTATGCCAACTGACAGTGTGCAATATAAAATCTCTGTAATTATTTAATACCCAAATACACCCTAGACTTTATATATATAAAAAGAAAGAAAAACAGAGCCAAATCCCTGGCTCGAACCCGTGACCAGAGAGACCCCCTAGGTGGCACGTGGCGACGCCAGGCGCAAAGGTGCATGTGCTAGCCACCAAGCCAAAGCACCATATCTAATTATATATGGGTTTAAATTCATATAACTCGACTTTATGATAAAACTCACTTTAAACACTTTCAACTATTTTCGATTTCTAATTTCTTTTCTCACTTTGATTGCTCATAAATCATATTCTTGAGTTTCCAGAAATAATTTCTCAGAAATTTTACTCATATTAGCATCAAGTCATTCCCAATTTAACTCAAAAAATCACTTTCATAAATCTAGCATTTATATGTTTTGATTAGAAAAAAATTGACTACATCATGAATGTATTTTCTTTTTAGCATTTCTCACTTCTCATCAATTTTATAATTCATTTTTAATATTCACACAACTTCCTAAGTATAAATTAACAACTTTATGCATACAAATACACAATTCTTATAATCCAAACATGGCATAGTATTAGTGCCTAACCACTTCAACATTCTATTGAATTAGAATTTTTATACAACAACTTAGTTATATCATGATGAATTTTTCATTTAGCATGCAACAATTTTGATATTTTATTTCTACCAACATTCTAAATATCAACACCATATTCATCACAACAATTCAACTAAAATTCATACAAAATATCAATTTCAAACATTATTTTTTCTACACATGCATACTACCATACTTTTAGAAAGTTCTAGAAATCACCCATCTTGTTTTTGATGCAAAAATGAGATAGACTCCTAGAAAGATTGTTCCAAAGCTCCACCATAAGCAAGCCTCCTCCTTGCACTTACCAAAACCGAAATGCTCCTCCTCTCTTTCTTTTGTTTCTTTTGTTTCTTTTGTTTCTTTTAGTGTACATTGTTCATGAATAAGAGAGGTATTTATAGGGCTATTTGGGTGAATGAAAAGACTCCCACTACCCAAAATTAATCACCCACTACACAAAACCACTCACAACCCTTCTCCTTCCTCCATTGGCCGGCCAACTCTTTGTGTGCACACACGTGCACGTGCACTGTACGTGCACACACTTCTCATTGTTTTAATTATTTTTTTATAATTCATTTGTATATGTTAGTTACATGACAAGTGTGTCAGATTAAAAAGTGTACATTTAAAGTGTAGAATAAAATCATGGGCCTCTCTATTTAATTAATTTTTCTTAGTGGGCTTTAAAATAGACTTTAGGCCTATGAGTTTTTATTATAAAAAAAAAACAAATATGGCAAATAAAATGAGAATAAAAATGTACATCACTTTGGAAAATTTTAGGGACCAAAATATATAAAATTTTACGTGCAATGCACGTGCAAAATATATCTAAGTCAAAATAGGAGAGATAAATTTTCAATCTATAAAATAAATTTGAACAAGTTATAAAAATTAATAGTTGAAATGCGTAGAAACATTACACGTAATGGTGCAATATATGTAGCCGTCACGTGCATTGAAAACATGTGCAATACACGTAAAAACACAAAGATTAAAATAAAATGTTTGAGTTGGCAAAAATTGTATAAATAATTGGAATATAAAATACGTATGATATTTATATAAAAATACGTTACGAATATTACTTGTAACAGTACAAAATACGTGTGCTTAACACCCATGGGCAAAATTTTCATAACTCAAATTTGTAGGGTGTTACAGATGGTGGAGATCAATATATAGGAAGTGGTGAGGTGGAAGTTGAGGATTGGGGGAGGAAATTCATTATTGCTATGAATAATGGAGTTGGAGGAGTTGTAGATGAGGCTGAGGATGAGGATGAAGAGAGTGATGTAAATGAGGGAAGGGTCGTAGATTGTGTAATACCCCGACTTTTTTCCTAAATACTTAAAGATTATTTCTCTTTTTGCTTGTGTAGCATGTGGCTATTACTCCATGACGAATAAATTATATTTTTCCCTATGAAATACTTGCTTTAAAGCCCAATGTTAATTTGTTTATTTTCTTTTAATAAATTTATTTTGGCCCAAATTGATTTTAAGCCCATGAATTTAAACCCTCTTATTATCTTCTATAACTTGTAATGTAACATTTCTTTCTCCATTAAATTCCGGGTATATTTGTAGTGTGACTTGTGCTTACACGTGCACTCAGTGTACACGTGCATTAGGCACAAATTCTTGGCCGGTTTTGGGAAGAGAAGTGGATGAAATCATGGGTAGTTATCCTGAGTTGTGGGTAGTTTTTACAACCCCCAAATCAATCTCAGCCCTTAATCCTCCAACTCCCTAATAGATCTCAACCCTTCATCCTATTTATCTTCTAGTATAAATACCCCCTACTATTCCCTATCTCTTTTACACTTAAAATTTCCTGAGATTATAGAGAGTATCTGTGAGTTGTGTGGAGTTTTCTGTGGAGGCAAGCAGCATTGCTGAGGAGCCGGTGTGGAGCAAAGGAACAAGAAGTGCTGCGCTATATTGAAGGACTTGCGGGATTTCGTTATTTTTTCTTCATAAAAGGTGGGTGTTTCTCAGGACTTCTAACGTAGGAATAATACTATAATTGTCATGATTGATACCATGTTACAAAAAGTGAATTGATTGCGGTAGAAATTGCTTGAACATGCTATTAAATTTGAGACAAGACTGACGGTACAGTCGACTGCCACATGAGTCAGCCGACTGGTACGAGACAATATTTCTTATAGTGTACTGATGAACATGTGTGTGAGTAGACATGATGGTGTGATTGTTAGATGTATATTTTCCCTATGACACATATGATGGAGGGAAGGCAATAAATGAATGGAAAAGAACCAATGGTGAATTATAATTATCGGCACAGTCGACTGCCATATGAGTCAGCCGACTGGTACCGTATTTTGAGTACGACCTGTTTGGAAGTTTCATGAATTAAGATATTCTTTTATGTAGACTCAGCATGATAATTCGAGAGTCATATCCTTATCTTCGTACGACAGTTATGAATATGTATGAATGCATGTTTAAAATATTTTCCCTAAAGAAAGAGTATACTAGTGAAGTGAGAATTCATGTTGAGAGACTACTGAACAAAAAGAGACTCTGCTTTTGAAACATGACTTTATGCGTACTGTAAATTGACACCATGATGCAAGTGCATGTGAGAACTGTAATTAATCTCTTTTTAATTGAAAATGGATCTGTCCAGTCGACCGAATGCGTGTAGCAAGTCGACTGACCTGGACTTGAATTGTGCTGTTTAAAATCCTAGAATAGACGACTGATGGACGAACAGTCGACTGTCATGGGGACAATATTGTGAACATGGAAGGTTGCGGGACAGGCGACTGGTTGTGTACAACAGTCGACTATCCCGAGCTGTTATGAATAATGCTATACGTGACTGTATAAGTCGACTGGTATTCTTCCAAGTCGACTGTACAGAGTGGATTTTTGATAATTTGATTCATGTTATTTACTGTTGGTAATGATGAACTTTATGCTTTTATCGATGGATTCTGGTTATGGCTGTATGAATTATGTGAAAGGAATCATAAATGAGAATTGAGAACTAAATGAATAATTATGAAAGGCTAATCATGATGAGAAAGTCTGTGAGACTCTAAAATGAATTACGAGCTGATGATGCTCAATTGGGTATTGTGAATTTGAAATTGAACGAAGGAGTAGCTAAGTCTCCCCGGCAGTGAAATGAAATGAATTGAGAAATAGACCAGGTTGGTCAAGTGAAATGAAATGATAAGTCCGGTTGATGGAGAGGCTAACTCTAGAGCTTGATTTTTATTCATGATTCTAATGTAACTTAAATACATAGTGTGGAGGTGATGAAGGTGAGAGAAAAACACGAGTATGAGAGCTAGGGTACGGTGCGGGTGTGTGAGCCGCAGAATGCATGCTTGATGCGTCAAGACATGGCGCGGGCACAACTCAGTAATGATCGGACTCTAGTCACGCTTGTGGGATGTTTTGGTGACTGCAAGAGGAGTGTGTTCAGGGAGGAGGCTGAATTGTCGCAGAATGCATGCTTGACGAGTCAAGACATGGCGCGAAATTCTACTCCAGGGGCCAGGATACATGCTTGTACTCATAGAATCATCTAAGATACTCATTGGAATTACAGAAGTAGAGTAAGTCATGGCGGGGGATTGAACCCTACAAAAATGAAGAATGATTAAGAGGCTTGCCCTCGAACCTATGTAGTATGGGATGCATAGAATTCGAACAAGTGCGCATTAGTGTCATGTTAATAAATTGCATTAAGGATTTAAGTGCACAATCACGACACGACATCATTAAAAGTTCCCTCTTATTTGCATGCTTATGTTGAACAAGTTTGTGATTTGTAAGAAATGAGATTCATTATACTGTTTCTGGCATAGAGAGGATGGCCATGTATAATTATCGTCGGTTGAATAAACTGACGTACCCACAGTATTGTATGCAGGATAAATTACATGTAAGGAGGAATGGATGCATAAAGAGTTTATCATGTTGTTGTTCATTTATGTAAATATTGTATATTTTGCTTCCGCTATGTAAATTCAAATGTAATGTGTTGTAAACTCTGATGTAAAAGAAAAGTTTTAAAATTCCTTGTAAAATTGTATGTGAAGGAAGCGAAAAGATCCTGTAGAACATCTCGAATTCAGTAATTTGGGATTCGGGGCGTTACAGATTGTGGCACGAGGTAGAAGGGAGATAGGTCATTCAAATGGGTTTCGTGTGGCAGTGGTTGGGAAAGAGGTGAATAATGAGGAGGATGAAGAGGTGGAGGATGAAGACGAGTAGGGGGAGGGGGAGAAGGAGGATGGGGATGAGGAGACCGGGGAAGGAGATTGATGGTGATGATAGGGAGGATGAGGATGTGGTGGAGACTCATGATGTTGGGGATAGTGAAGATGAGGAGGAGGATGGGGTTGAAGAGGATGAAAAGGAAAACGAGGATGAGGTGGATGAGGATAAAAAGGATGTTGCTGATGAGGAGGAAACGAGTAGGGTGGACTCAATTTTTATGCTTCTTAATGGGTTTAAATCTAATAAGGAGATGAGGACAATTTTGCCAATTAATATGCTTTGTAATGGTTTTAAACCCGATAAGATGTATTGTAACATTCCTAAAATATTTTCCTTCAAATATTTTTTCCACACCTATTTTGCACGTGCTTTTCCTCCTATACATATGCACATTACATAATTTTTATTACAGAAGTTGTGCACCAAAATTTCATTAAGGTTAATTTAAGCAAATTATACTAAATTTTTGTTATGAAAAATAATATAATTATTTATTAAAGAAGAGGGTTTAAAATGAAATAAAATAATAAAATAAGAGTGGAATGAAAAATGTACAAACACGTGCACACGTGCACACTTTTCAAACTGGCTGCCCTTGTTGACTTGGTTTTCATGAGTGGGAGAGTGGGGTGTGTAAGTGGGTGTGTGAGTGGATTACTGGATAGTTAGTTGCGAAAACTACCCCCTTATTACCCATATACATACCCCCTATTCTAACCCCAAATGAACACAAAAAAAGAAAAAGGAGAGGGAAGGAGAGAGAGAGAGAATCAAGAGTGTTTGCTGCTGTTGCTTTCGAAAAATCCAAGGAGGGGAGCACGGATTTTGACTAGGAGTGGAAGCTTTTAGGAGTTTTATTGCTTGGGAAAATTCTTCAAAGAGGTGGGTGTTTTCATGATCTTCTAGTGTGTAGAAATTGTGTTTGTTTAATTAGAAATACGTAGATAGAGATGAATTGAATTGTGCATGTGAAGTAGTTGCTCTAGAAATTCTATTTGTTCATGCTTACTTATAATTGTGTAGTAGATGATGGAATTAATGTGTGTATGTGTAGGAGATTTATAGAATTTTTTATCTAATTAAAATTTCACACAATAAATACATGGGATTGATTTCCTTGTATGCATTTTAGTAATATAAATACCCCTCAAGAACTCTAGTTGTGTAGAGAAAAATTTGTTCATTTAATCTAAGTGTAAGACTATGAATATATATACAATTTTAATGAAAATTCTTATGTTCTTTAAGATAAAATTGGCATATAAATTATTTTGTACAGATACACTAAGTTTTAGAGGAATTTATTTTTGAAATTTGTGAGGAAATACATAGTAATCAAGTTATCGAAAATTTTGAGTTGTTATACATACTGTAGTTTGGGTATGTAAACTTGCAGTGAGTCTTTTACTCACAAACATACTTGCAGTGAGTCTTATACATACTTGCAGTGAGATTAATACAGAATTGATTTTAGACTTAATTAAGATGTAACTTGGATTTAATCAAGGTGTGATTTAGAATCGATTTAGACTTGATTTAGTTTTAAACAAGATTTGATTTAGATCAAATTGAGATTGGTTTTTTCTGGAATAAACTAAGATTAAATTATATTAGAAATAATATAGAAATTCTAATCAAAGTTAGAATCTTTAGAAACCATAATTGTTAATGGGCCTGGGTTCACTTTCGGGTCAACTTGCATTTCAGAAACAAGATTACAGTGAAAAAGGCTTGTAGGCTTGGTTATTGTGTGCGACTTGAGGGTCAACTTGTTTGAGAAAGGTTTGTTTTAATTATTTCTTGTGGATATTTTGGAATTAGAGTTTGACTTTATAGAAAATTTTGTAAATGGGAGTTAATACAAACAATCTAGGATTAAATCATTTATTTAAATAGTGATTAATTTTAGATTTGGTAAATGAATTAAAATGTTAGATTATAGCTAATTTAATTAAAAGTTTAGGAATCCTATTCTAACGATTGTGAATTTTTAATTATTGATAAAGCATATTTGTGTAGAGATCTACGTAATTGAATCATTTCAAAGTAGTTGATTAACTTAGAATATTCTTCAAATTGTTAATAGTGGAGTCAGAACAAACACAGAAATAATGATCATTCTTTTGACCAAAAGAGATTTTTGTTAAATGAGAATTTCTATTTTGGGGAACGAATAAATGACAGATTAGGGATAAGAAGGAATCAATTTATGATTACGTTAAAGAGTTAGGGTCAACCTAGAGAATCTTAGAGTAAAATATGGTGATATTTTAATTGTGTGGGCTCCAAAGGCTGAGCGAGACCCACAGTGCTGGTAGATCGTGATTTGTTGAAAGTTTGAGAATTAGCCAGTTTAGGATTGTTTTCTTGGTGACGTTGATTTAAGTCAGGTAGGGTGAGCTAACTCTAGGCAGTATTGTTTGGATATAAGGACAAACACTAGATGGAAGATGTGACGAAGGAGGAGCAAACGTGAGTATGAGGGCTTTGAATTATCCACGGTGTGAGATATTCTCCAGTATTCTAGGATGTGAGTGAAATGACCTCCAGAATTATCTACGATTAGGGATTGATCTCTAGAATTACTGGGATCAGAGCGATGCTCATTGGACGTTCGTGTGATGAGGGTTCCAAGATGACCTACAGAGTGAGGTATTCTCCAAATATTCCCGGATGTGAGTGAAATAGTCTTTAGAATCATCTGAGGAAGGAGATTGACTTCCAAAATTTATGGGGGGAGAACCAATAATCACAGGATGTCTAAATCTTGAAGTTCGTCACGGTTATAGGTTGCATAATGGGGGATTGAACCCTGTAATGATGTAATACCCTGATTTTTCAATTAATGAAAAATTATTTATTTTGCACGTAGTGTGCACGTGCAATATTTTGTTTGGATTATTTTATTATGATGTGTATAAATATTTAAATATATTTTCTTAAATTATTTTTGTACAAAAAGCCTTTCTTTAAATAAATAAAAAGCCTTATTTTAATTTAATGAAAAGGCCCTTTTCTTAAAAGCCCAAATGTATTTTATTTTATTTATTTTAATAAACTATTTTGGCCCAAAAATAAAGCCCATGAATTAATCTATTTTTTTAATTAAACTTGTCATGTAGAAGACTAATTTATCATTATTTTATTTTTGTACAAAATTAAAATGTACAAATTTGGCCTAGTTGCATGCACATGCACTACACGTACACGTGCTATGCACACTCTTGAATGGGGCCGGTTTGCATCTTTTTGGAGGGAGATTTGATTTTTGTCATGGTGATCATGGAGGTGGTTGTATAGTTGTGGGTAGTTTTTATAACTCCTACTCAAATCTTGGCCTTCCATTCTACAACCAACCAATCAATCTTGGCCCTCCATCTCACTTATTCTCTAGTATAAATATCCCCCCTCTCATGGCTATTTTCATATGCAATTTCATATTTCCAAACTATAGTCTCATTTTAATATTAGTGTGAGTTATAAAAGAGAGAGAGTTGTGTGCATCTTGCTTGGAGAGGCCGGCATCATTGAAGGAGAAGAAGCATTCGGTTTTGCTTGGAGCTTGTGCGCGCTTTTGGCTAGGAGGTGGTGCTTTCATTCGCAAGGCTTGTGTTGCTAAATTTGTTTAGTTCTCTCCATTCAAGGTGGGTAAACATTTCATATTTCTAATATAGGAGTATATGCTAGATCTCATTAGCAAATTGCATGAAAAATGATTAATAAGAATGCGCCTTTAATTGAATATATAATCTCTAGTTGATTGAATTATTGACATGTGAATTATGTGTGATTGTATGCCATAAGAATGTGATTACAAAGTGAATTGATTATCTTTATTCCTAATTAGAAATAATTCATGGAGAATGTTAGTAAAATACATTTTTATGGAAAATTAGTTTACAAATTGATTATCATGTTAATGAACAAATTGCATGTGCTTATTATTGTTAATTAAGTTGTAGATAAAATTTCTCTATGCTCATTAGAATAAATGGATGATGTTAGTATTGATGCTTGAGAATACTAATGAGAATGTTAGTTAAATTGAAAATTTGAAGCATGCAAAATGATTAAGAAAGAGCACTCTTTTTTTTGAAGGAGCAACTTTCTTGTATGTTTGATGTGTGAACCTAATAATTGATAAGTGACTATATTTTTGGTGATGCACATGATTGAACTAGAAGTATATGTGGATTCAAAGAAAACACATTTTGCCATCACTAATTGCATGAAAAATAAAAACTATACCTTATTAGTGCTAATTTGTGAAGAGACCTCCTTAATTATTATGGGGTTGGACAAATTAAAAAGAAGTAGATTTGTGTATGTTAGATGAAAGATTAATATCAGCAAGATTTGTATAAGAATTTTGGATAGAAGAGATTCGAAGACTAATTGATTGTTCAATGTCGAAAATAAAGAATATAGTAGTTTTGATGAACAATTCATGGATTTGTGTGAAAAATATATTTTTATTAGTGTAAAAATTATTTTAATCTTACTGACATGAAGATCATGTAAGAGAAAGCTAATCTGGAATTTTTCAGTAACTTTCATAAAAGAAATATGAAACTAAGATGATTTGAACATCGAGTTGTTTTTAACCACAGTATCAAAATAACTTATATGGGCTTTAAACTAGCTCTGAGACAACCTGAGCTAGTAGCTTAGGCGGTCACGTGTGCGGTTGGCTTCTCTGGGTCGAGCGGTTCGAACCCCAGTGTCTACAACATTTTTCTACAAATTTTTGAGAGTTTATAACTCTCGTCCTGAACACAATATGTACCATTTCGACCCTTCTTATGTCGCTAGCACAGTTCGGCCGGTTGGCGGGTGCTCTTGGCTTTGGTTCCGTTGTGCCTGGGTTCGATTCTCCCCCTCGGCATTTATAAAAAAATATTTTTTTTGGGAGTTTTTGATGTCTAAAAATTATGAAAAAAATATGGTTATTTTCATAAAAATATAAGGAATTTTATAAGAGTGGTTTGGGTATTATTTGAATGAAATACAATATGGTTTGTGAACAAAAGGCACAATTAGAACTATGGTTCTAAAATATACACTTGTGAAAAATTATAGTTTATAAAGATAAATTGAAATGGACTATTATAAAATAATTGGCAAAAAGAACCTTGTCGTGTGATATAATATTATTGATTCTCACTTGAGAATATTGTGCAATTATGAAGTATGAATGTTCAATAGTGATGTGAAATTTCAAATGTGAAATTTATTAAGTATATGCAATTTATGTGCAATGATGGACTTGTAAACAAAAGTAAAAGCATGAATTGAAAAGAGAATGTACATGTGAGTTTGAGAACTCAACATGGAAATTTTTATGAGTTGAAGATTGTGAAATGAAATTTGAAATAGAGTAGCTAAGTCTCCCCGGCATCGAGAAATGAAATGAGATGAACTTAGACAAAGGTTGGTCAAGATGAAATGAATGAATAAGTCCGGTTGATGGAGAGGCTAACTCTAGAGATTAATTTTGTTCATGATTTTTAATAAAACTAAGGACTAGTGCATAGTGAAGATGTGATGAAAGTAGGAGAAAAACACTGAGTATGAGGGCCATGGGTAGCGGCGAGAGCGTATCCCAGGAATTCCCATGACGAGTCTGGGTGAGGATACTGTTCCAGAGTACCGTCCCAGTGGCGACGCTCGTGGGATGTTTGAAGACTACGGGTGGTGTCATGTTTATGGTGAGAGCGTATCCCAGGAATTCCCATGATGCGTCTGGGTGAGGATACTACTCCAGAGTGCCTAAACATGAGTTCGTAGGTCAGATAACATCTAGGATACTTACCGTAATTACAGTAGTAGACTAAATCATAACGGGGGATTGAACCCTATAAAGATGAAGAACGAATAAGGGCTTGCCCTCGGACCTATGTAGTATGGGATGCATAGAATCCGAACAAGTGCGCATTAGTGTCATGTAACATAAATAAATGTTAAGTGCACAATCACAACACGACATCAATAGGGTAGTCCCTTTAGTTTGAATTGTGACAAGTTTGTGTTTGTTAAATATGGAAAGTTAAGTTATACTATTTCCGGCATAGAGAGGATGGCCGTGTATAATATTCGTCGGTTGAATAAACTGACGTACCTACAGTCTTATATGCAGGTAAATGTCATGTTAAAGATTAAAGAGGAATGGATGCTTAAAGATTATATCATGCTGTTGTACTTTTATTCAATTGTTGTAAATTTTACTTCCGCTGTGCAAAAGAAAAGTGTAACATTGATGTAATCTCTAATGTATGATGAAAAGTTTTAATTTTCCTGTAAAAGTGTACTAAAGAAAGTGAAAAGATCCTGTAGAACGTCTCGAATTCAGTGTATTTGGGATTCGGGGCGTTATAGAGTGGTATCAGAGCCATGCTTTCTACACTCTCCACACTTGTACAAATTTATAGGGAACGACACCTTAGAAGTGGACATTAGAGTGTGTGTTTGAGTCTAGAGATTTTAATGTAAGTGACTTACATTTGTGTTGCTCTAAGATTTATGCTTCTTCCTCTCTATTTCTAAGATGGCTGATCACTTCGACCCTGCTGGAGGCGACGACTGGCATATCATTGAGGAAGAGTACCATCCTGGACAGGCAGATTCCGAGGACGAGTACTACCCAGGGCAAGCTGATTCTGATGGTGAAGAATGGCCTGAATCCCGAGAGATCACCCCACCTCCGGATTCATCTGATGACTCTTCTTCTGACGAAGAAGAAGAACCAGTTCCAAGTGGTCTTGTGACTTCTCTTCAGAGGCAGGTAGAGACACTGCGAGAGAGAGTCGGATTGTTGGAGGCTCAGCTGGCAAAGAGGAAGGACGATTTCTCTGTTCTTAGTCATCGGGTTTGGGAACTCGAGAAGAGGAAGAACCTGACTGATGTGCTGAAGGATGAAGTTGAAGAACTGCGGGAAGAACTTCAAGCAGCAAAGAGGCCCCGTAGGAGTTAGATTGTTATAGCTTCTATTTCTTTCGTTCTGATGTCAAAAATGTTTTTTAATTCGAATGTATAAAGTTTGGAATTCAATGAAATGGAAATATTGACTTGAAAGTTCATGTCTTATACTTCGAATTCAATGGACCTTTTGCATCAGAATATGGAATGAAAGCTGTTGTATTGTTCGATACTGGATCCTCTCATACATTTGTGTCTCCAAAGTTTGCTAAATTGTTGGGAGTTGAGCGGAAGATTTTTCCAGGCAAGATCTTAGCAGTAGCTACTCCGTCAGGGAAAACTTTAACCACTGACCGGTATTACGCTGATTGCGAGATTGTGATTGGAGATCGAATCTTTGGCATTGATCTGATCGAGCTGACTATCTTGGGAGTCGATGTTATCATTGGCATTGATTGGATGTCGGTGTACAGTGCAAGCATCGAGTGTAAGACCAAGATGGTGACAGTGAAGGCTCCAGGTGGACCTGAAGTCACGTTCCAAGGGAAGAAGAAGTGTTCTAAGCTGGTGGCTACTATCCGCAAGGAAGAGACTCCTGTGGAAGTGCAAGGGATTCCTGTGGTTCGGGACTATCCGACTGTGTTTTTGGAAGATTTTCCTGGGTTACCTCCGCATCGTAATGTAGAGTTCAACATCACTGTTCAACCGGGAAGTGCACCCATTTCTAAGGCACCGTATAGGATGGCTCCAGTGGAACAGGATGAGGTGAAACGGCAGATTGAGGAACTGTTGGAGAAAGGCTTTATTCAACCTAGTGCGTCACCTTGGGGAGCACCAGTGCTTTTGGTAAAGAAGAAGGATGGATCGATGAGGATGTGCATCGATTACTGGGAGCTGAATAAGGTCACTGTTCAGAATAAGTATCCGATTCCTCGAATTGATGATTTGTTCGATCGTCTACAAGGAGCAGCTGTATTCTCCAAAATAGATCTTCGATCAGGATATCACCAAGTTCGAGTGAAAGCTGAAGATGTGCATAAAACTGCATTTAGAACTCGGCATGGGCATTACGAATTCTTAGTTATGCCATTCGGAGTGACGAATGCACCCGCAATCTTCATGGACTTGATGAACAGAGTTCTGAGGCCATTTATTGATTCTTTTGTCGTGGTGTTTATCGACGATATTCACGTGTACTCCAAGTCCGAGGAGGAGCACACCGAGCATCTGGCAGCAGTTTTGCAGAAGCTGGAAGAGCAGAAGTTGTATGCCAAGTTATCCAAGTGTGATTTCTGGAAATCTGAAGTGGCATTCCTAGGTTACATCCTTTCTAAGGAGGGAGTGGCAACTGACCCTCAGAAGATAGAGACAGTGAGAGATTGGGCTAGGCCTACTACAGTGAAGGAAGTCAGAAGTTTCCTTGGGATGACTGGATACTACATGAGATTCATTCAAGGTTATGCTCAGATAGCTGTACCGCTTACTGGACTGACCAAGAAGAATGTGAGCTTCAAGTGGACCGAGCAATGTGAGGCGAGCTTTCAGGAGTTGAAAGATAGGCTGACTACTGCACCTATTTTGGCTTTGCCTAGAGCAGGTGTTGAGTATGATGTTTATAGCGATGGTTCACATCGTGGGCTTGGTTGTGTCTTAATGCAAGAGGGAAGAGTAATCGCTTATGGGTCTAGGCAACTACGACCGCATGAGAAGAATTACCCGACTCATGATTTGGAGTTGGCGGCGATTATCTTTGCCCTGAAGCAATGGAGGCACTACGTGTACGGTGAGAAGTTGAACATGTACACGGACCATAAGAGCTTGAAGTATATATATCAGCAGAGGGATCTCAATCTGAGGCAGCGGAGATGGTTAGAAGTGCTCGAGGATATGCGACCTGAGATTAAGTATCATCCTGGAAAGGCTAATGTTGTTGCTGATGCACTTAGTCGCAAGAGCAGTTTAGCCAGTTTGATTACAACTCAGAAGCATTTGATTGAGGAGTTGGATCGAGCAGGTATTGAGGTTGTATTGCAAGGATTGGGAGCATCTTTGGCTCAGTTGAGGCTTCAGCCTACTTTGAATGCAAGGATCATTGCAAGTCAAGAGGTTGATGCTGATATTTTGGAGATGAAGGAGCAAGTTGGTGCTGGCAGGTTGCCCGAATTTCAAATCAGGGATGGAGTGCTGTGGTTCGGAGATAGGCTGTGCGTTCCAAATCAGGCGGACCTGAAAGAGAGTATTCTTCAGGAGGCGCATGGTACTCTTTTGTCGGTACATCCTGGGAGTACTAAGATGTACAAAGACATCAAACAGCATTTCTGGTGGTCAGGTTTGAAGCGGGATGTGGCTGAATTTGTCGTGAAGTGTGAGGTTTGTCAACAAGTCAAAGCCGAAAATCAGAGACCCGGAGGTCTATTACAGCCGTTACCTATTCCGGAATGGAAGTGGGATAACATCAGTATGGATTTCATCACGGGATTGCCTAAGAGTTCTAAAGGCAATGATGCGATTTGGGTTATAGTCGATCGACTTACCAAATCCGCTCACTTTTTGGCGATGAAACTCACTGCTTCGATGGACAAGTTAGCTGAGATGTATGTTGGTGAGATTGTCAGACTTCATGGTGTTCCTTCAACTATTGTGTCTGATCGAGATGTGCGGTTTACTTCGCATTTCTGGAGGAGTCTTCAGACAGCTTTGGGTACCAAGACAGATTTCAGCACTACTTTTCATCCGCAAACCGATGGGCAGACCGAGAGAGTCAACCGTATTCTTGAGGATATGCTTCGGTGTTGTATACTAGACTTTGGAGGCAGTTGGGAAAGGCATTTACCTTTGGTGGAGTTTGCCTACAACAACAGTTTTCAGGCTAGCATTGGGATGACGCCGTACGAAGCTTTGTATGGCAGGAAGTGCAGGACTCCTGTTTGTTGGTTTGAAGTAGGGGAGCGTCAGTTGTTTGGTCCTGAGCTTGTACAGCTGACTTCTGAGAAGATTGATCTGATCAGGAAAAGGTTGGTGGAAGCTCAGAGCAGGTAGAAAAGCTATGCAGACAACCGGAGAAGGGACCTTGAGTTTGAGGTTGGTGACTTCGTCTTTCTGAAGGTATCGCCCAGTAAAGGTGTGGTTCGATTTGGCAAAGGCGGGAAGTTAGCCCCGAGGTTTATAGGCCCGTACAAGATATTGAAAAGGATCGGGAACACTGCTTACTGGCTTGAATTACCGGAAGAGTTGTCTCAGGTGCACAATGTCTTTCATGTGTCTATGCTGAGAGGTTATATTCCAGACCCGAGTCATCATTTGCCTGAAGTGCCAGAAGGTTTGCAGTTAGACCTGAATTACATCGAGTTTCCTGTTGAGATTGTTGATCGTCGAGAGAAAGTCTTGAGGAATAAGACGATACCGATGGTCAAGGTAGTCTGGAGAACCACTTGGTTGAAGAGGCTACTTGGGAATCTGAGGAGAGGATGTTGAAGGACTATCCTGAGCTTTTTGCTTGATTGTATTTTTGTATCTTTTGTTCTTGTTGTGTGTGTTGTATTTTGTCTGTTTTCTCGCTCTTGATTGTAGTTCCGGGGACGGAACTATTCTAAGGAGGGAGTGTTGTAATACCCTGATTTTTCAATTAATGAAAAATTATTTATTTTGCACGTAGTGTGCACGTGCAATATTTTGTTTGGATTATTTTATTATGATGTGTATAAATATTTAAATATATTTTCTCAAATTATTTTTGTACAAAAAGTCTTTCTTTAAATAAATAAAAAGCCTTATTTTAATTTAATGAAAAGGCCCTTTTCTTAAAAGCCCAAATGTATTTTATTTTATTTATTTTAATAAACTATTTTGGCCCAAAAATAAAGCCCATGAATTAATCTATTTTTTTAATTAAACTTGTCATGTAGAAGACTAATTTATCATTATTTTATTTTTGTACAAAATTAAAATGTACAAATTTGGCCTAGTTGCATGCACGTGCACTCCACGTACACGTGCTATGCACACTCTTGAATGGGGCCGGTTTGCATCTTTTTGGAGGGAGATTTGATTTTTGTCATGGTGATCATGGAGGTGGTTGTATAGTTGTGGGTAGTTTTTATAACTCCTACTCTAATCTTGGCCCTCCATTCTACAACCAACCAATCAATCTTGGCCCTCCATCTCACTTATTCTCTAGTATAAATATCCCCCCTCTCATGGCTATTTTCATATGCAATTTCATATTTCCAAACTATAGTCTCATTTTAATATTAGTGTGAGTTATAAAAGAGAGAGAGTTGTGTGCATCTTGCTTGGAGAGGCCGGCATCATTGAAGGAGAAGAAGCATTCGGTTTTGCTTGGAGCTTGTGCGCGCTTTTGGCTAGGAGGTGGTGCTTTCATTCGCAAGGCTTGTGTTGCTAAATTTGTTTAGTTCTCTCCATTCAAGGTGGGTAAACATTTCATATTTCTAATATAGGAGTATATGCTAGATCTCATTAGCAAATTGCATGAAAAATGATTAATAAGAATGCGCCTTTAATTGAATATATAATCTCTAGTTGATTGAATTATTGACATGTGAATTATGTGTGATTGTATGCCATAAGAATGTGATTACAAAGTGAATTGATTATCTTTGTTCCTAATTAGAAATAATTCATGGAGAATGTTAGTAAAATACATTTTTATGGAAAGTTAGTTTACAAATTGATTAGCATGTTAATGAACAAATTGCATGTGCTTATTATTGTTAATTAAGTTGTAGATAAAATTTCTCTATGCTCATTAGAATAAATGGATGATGTTAGTATTGATGCTTGAGAATACTAATGAGAATGTTAGTTAAATTGAAAATTTGAAGCATGCAAAATGATTAAGAAAGAGCACGCTTTTTTTTGAAGGAGCAACTTTCTTGTATGTTTGATGTGTGAACCTAATAATTGATAAGTGACTATATTTTTGGTGATGCACATGATTGAACTAGAAGTATATGTGGATTCAAAGAAAACACATTTTGCCATCACTAATTGCATGAAAAATAAAAACTATACCTTATTAGTGCTAATTTGTGAAGAGACCTCCATAATTATTGTGGGGTTGGACAAATTAAAAAGAAGTAGATTTGTGTATGTTAGATGAAAGATTAATATCAGCAAGATTTGTATAAGAATTTTGGATAGAAGAGATTCGAAGACTAATTGATTGTTCAATGTCGAAAATAAAGAATATAGTGGTTTTGATGAACAATTCATGGATTTGTGTGAAAAATATATTTTTATTAGTGTAAAAATTATTTTAATCTTACTGATATGAAGATCATGTAAGAGAAAGCTAATCTGGAATTTTTCAGTAACTTTCATAAAAGCAATATGAAACTAAGATGATTTGAACATCGAGTTATTTTTAACCACAGTATCAAAATAACTTATATGGGCTTTAAACTAGCTCTGAGACAACCTGAGCTAGTAGCTTAGGCGGTCACGTGTGCGGTTGGCTTCTCTGGGTCGAGCGGTTCGAACCCCAGTGTCTACAACATTTTTCTACAAATTTTTGAGAGTTTAGAACTCTCGGCCTGAACACAATATGTACCATTTCGACCCTTCTTATGTCGCTAGCACAGTTCGGCCGGTTGGCGGGTGCTCTTGGCTTTGGTTCCGTTGTGCCTGGGTTCGATTCTCCCCCTCGGCATTTATAAAAAAATATTTTTTTTGGGAGTTTTTGATGTCTAAAAATTATGAAAAAAATATGGTTATTTTCATAAAAATATAAGGAATTTTATAAGAGTGGTTTGGGTATTATTTGAATGAAATACAATATGGTTTGTGAACAAAAGGCACAATTAGAACTATGGTTCTAAAATATACACTTGTGAAAAATTATAGTTTATAAAGATAAATTGAAATGGACTATTATAAAATAATTGGCAAAAAGAACCTTGTCGTGTGATATAATATTATTGATTCTCACTTGAGAATATTGTGCAATTATGAAGTATGAATGTTCAATAGTGATGTGAAATTTCAAATGTGAAATTTATTAAGTATATGCAATTTATGTGCAATGATGGACTTGTAAACAAAAGTAAAAGCATGAATTGAAAAGAGAATGTACATGTGAGTTTGAGAACTCAACATGGAAATTTTTATGAGTTGAAGATTGTGAAATGAAATTTGAAATAGAGTAGCTAAGTCTCCCCGACATCGAGAAATGAAATGAGATGAACTTAGACAAAGGTTGGTCAAGATGAAATGAATGAATAAGTCCGGTTGATGGAGAGGCTAACTCTAGAGATTAATTTTGTTCATGATTTTTAATAAAACTAAGGACTAGTGCATAGTGAAGATGTGATGAAAGTAGGAGAAAAACACTGAGTATGAGGGCCATGGGTAGCGGCGAGAGCGTATCCCAGGAATTCCCATGACGAGTCTGGGTGAGGATACTGTTCCAGAGTACCGTCCCAGTGGCGACGCTCGTGGGATGTTTGAAGACTACGGGTGGTGTCATGTTTATGGTGAGAGCGTATCCCAGGAATTCCCATGATGCGTCTGGGTGAGGATACTACTCCAGAGTGCCTAAACATGAGTTCGTAGGTCAGATAACATCTAGGATACTTACCGTAATTACAGTAGTAGACTAAATCATAACGGGGGATTGAACCCTATAAAGATGAAGAACGAATAAGGGCTTGCCCTCGGACCTATGTAGTATGGGATGCATAGAATCCAAACAAGTGCACATTAGTGTCATGTAACATAAATAAATGCATTAAGGATTAAGTGCACAATCACAACACGACATCAATAGGGTAGTCCCTTTAGTTTGAATTGTGACAAGTTTGTGTTTGTTAAATATGGAAAGTTAAGTTATACTATTTTCGGCATAGAGAGGATGGCCGTGTATAATATTCGTCGGTTGAATAAACTGACGTACCCACAGTCTTATATGCAGGTAAATGTCATGTTAAAGATTAAAGAGGAATGGATGCTTAAATATTATATCATGCTGTTGTACTTTTATTCAATTGTTGTAAATTTTACTTCCGCTGTGCAAAAGAAAAGTGTAACATTGATGTAATCTCTGATGTATGATGAAAAGTTTTAATTTCCCTGTAAAAGTGTACTAAAGAAAGTGAAAAGATCCTGTAGAACATCTCGAATTCAGTGTATTTGGGATTCGGGACGTTACAAATTAGGAGAAGGCTAAGGGCTTGCCCTCGGACCTATGTTGTATGAGCAGCATATAATCCGAACAAATGTGCATTAGATGTGCATCGGGTGCATGCGTGTTTGTGCATTAGTCACTAGGTTCATGGCATACACTGACATCCTTTGGATAGTCACTTTTCATACATTTCTTCTTCATACAAATTTGTGATTTTAAAGTTGTAGGATCACTTTTGTATTAGCATTGCGTTAGTTTTATTCAGCTAACGTACCCACAGTTCTCAAGTGTTGCAGGACTTTGATCAGCGAGTGGCATGGGCTCGAGCTTGAGACGAGAGATGTTACAAGATTGAGGAATCATGATGATACGAGTTGTTCTTTTATGTCTAAATTCCGCTGTGTATTGTGAATGACACTGTTGTAATAAAAAATGTTTTAAATTTTCCTGTATTTTTTGTATTTTGCTCAACGAAATTGAAGTAAAGATTCTGGATGTACCACGAATTGCCTGTGTATGGAATTTGGGGTTTTATACTATAATAGTAATGATGCATATAACGGTAGTATCAAGATGGAAATCAAGAAACTCTCATGGGCGGTAATCATGAGCATGTTAAGAAGTGAAAGCAAATACATGTATTAGGGACAAAAATCATGAAAGTCTCAAGCGGTATGTGCAAATGCATGATATGAGGCAATCTATCGGTCTACTTTATCAGTAAAATTTAACATGAACGAAAATAATTTATATATAGTTCAAGAACACAAAATACGAATCTGGACAGCAATACATATTAGCACTAAAATTCTATTTCCCTATTCTACAAGAAAGCAAAACCAATTCAGTCAGGGGTCCCAGAAATTAGACTCTCCTGCGAATCCAATGCCTATTCACTTGACACATTCTAAGTTCAGTAGCCATGCCTACCAGTCAATTCTTTGGGGTCTAGTGTTCAGGCAGCAACATACTGTCAAGTTCTCATTAATATAATTCCACTGAGAAGTCATTAATAAATCTTACAAAAACCATAAACTAATCCCTATGAATGTCCAGTAAGGTTCTGGTTAATCTCAGCTCTTAGTTCCACTAACAATCTGTTATTTCAATTAATCAACCAGGACGATACACCTCAAACAATATTCTGGAAATTTTTACGTTACAGTACTATAACATCAATATCTCGCTATCTATGAATTGGTTTGTGAAACCAAGATATGATATGGATTCTACAGTTAGAGGGATACAATATACACATATAAAGTTCAATATAAAGTTCAAAATTTTGTTACAGGAAACTGGGTCAAATTCTTTGTACAAGGTCAGGAAAGAGACATGGCAGAAAATCGAATCGAAAGGAAATCAAATAGGAACGGTCTTTTATGGATATAAGGTTCAAGATTTGAATAAAGCAAGAAGTGATTATGAACAACATTCGATAATGCGATAGATCAATGAGAATAAGAACTACTTGCAAGAGTTCAAGAAATGCTTGCCTCATATACCATGATTACAAACCTAGATGAACGACAGGAAGAAGAGCAACGACGACAACATGTGTCAAGCAATAGCAGGAAAAGGCAACAAACGATGATAGCAAGGTGACGACAGCAAACGACTTTAGCAACAACAACGAGAATGACCACGAATGATAGCAACAGTGGCAGCAAGGGGTTGATGTTTTGATGTTTGGAGATGAGGGTGGCTGTTGGGTTTGATTGCAACAAGGTGGTGTTGCGGGTGGTGGATGCAAGGTGACCGCCGATTGAAGGCAGCAAGGGGTGGAGGCAATGGTGGTGTTGTTGATGGGTTGCAGGAGTTAGAGTTGCTGGCTAGCCGGGTTGGAGGTGGTGGAGTTATGGTGATGGCTATGGATGTAACACCCCACAAAGTTGAGTAATGACAATTTTGTCCTTGCATGTTAAGCACATATATTTTGTACCATTACGAGTAATATTCATAACGCATTTTTGTATAAATGTCATATTCCGATTATTTATATATTTTCCATTTTCTCAAAACTCATTTCAATCCTATTTTTAGCCAACTCAAAATATTTATTTTAATCTTTGTGTTTTACGTACATTGCACGTGCTTTCAACACACGTATTGATTACGTATACTTTCCGTTATGCGAAATATCCGTAACATTATTAAATATACATGTTTTGTATTTTTGACTGCATTTCTTTCTCTCAAATTAACTTTTAACATTTAGCCCGTGCATCGCACGTAAATTTTTATGTGCATTTTTACTTATAAATTTTTCTATGATGACAAGCACATTTTTATTCTCACTTTATTTGTCACAAATTATATTATTTATTTTCTAATTAAAAATCCATAGGCCTAAAGATCATCTTAAAGCCCATTAGAAAAATTATTTAAAAAAAAACCTCATTAGTTAATCTACATTTTTAATAAACATTTTTTATCCTACACTTGTCATGTAACAACATGTACAATCAAATAAATAACAACTAATTAAATGAGAAGTGCGCACATGTGGGAAATCCAAGGGTTGGTAAATTCATGAAGGAATGAAAAGAGGTGGGGGTTTGTGTAGTAATGGTGAGTGGGTGATGAATTTTGTTAATGGCTATTTATTTTTGGGTAACGGGTGTCTCTTCATCAACACATTTAACCCTATAAATACCAGCCCTTTTTCTTCATAATCTTGCACCAAAGATCAAAATAAACAAAAGATAAGAAAAAGAGGAAAAGAGAGAGAGAGTTATTTGAGTTCTTGCTTGGAGGAAGGAAGACTTGCTAGGAGAAAAAGAGAGTCCTATTCTTGAAGCTAGGAGCCATCTACTAGGAGTTCATTTTCTTTCTTCAATTAAGGTGGGTGTATTCTTGAACTTTCTAAATTATAGTATCATGCATGTGTAGGTAAATTGATATATAAAATTGATATGCATATGAGTAGTGATTAAATTGTAATGATGATATTTAGAATGAAAATGCATGCTAATTGAAAGTTTGTCATGAAAATAAGTTGATTGATGTTATTTGATTGCATGGTTGTACATCATGATTAGATTAAATGATATTAATATAGATTTTTACACGAAGTTACTAATCCATGCTAAGAAAAGTTACTGTTTTGAATTTTGTTTGCACATTAGAAAATCGTATCTAATAAAATAGTTGGAATCTAGAACTAAAACTTTTTGGGGAGCATCTTACATGTGTCAGGAACATCCCTTTAAAATTTCATATGATTTGGAAGTCGTTTACTATTTTAATAAAATCTAAACTCAAAACTTGTAAGTAATTGGCTGGTTGCTGGAAATCTGCACATCCTTCGGTTTTAAATCAATTCAGCATTGTAAATGAAATAATTTGAGAAAAGTCAAAACTAGGAAGTTGTAGTAGACTCGTTAAACTTTTTGAAAAGTCTAAGAAATCAAATTTTCATGAAGAACTGGATTTTATATGAATTTTACAAGACTGTACAGTGGCAGTATTTCAGTATTTCAACCCTACTGTATATTTCAAAGA
The DNA here is from genome assembly GCA_017893485.1 of Hemerocallis citrina. Taxonomy (NCBI): domain Eukaryota; kingdom Viridiplantae; phylum Streptophyta; class Magnoliopsida; order Asparagales; family Asphodelaceae; genus Hemerocallis; species Hemerocallis citrina. The sequence continues at coordinate 181,151,739 of CM030362.1, forward strand.
ATTCAGGTTTATAGATACAGTATTTTGAAGAAAATTATAATTAAGAAATTGTAGTTGACTTGTACACCTTTATTTTGATACAAAGAATCCAAAGTTTCGTTAAGTATATGATTTTCTATGATTCTTTTACAAATAGCATGAAATGCAGTTTCTGACTTTGAATTTACTGTTTTGCAAATGATACTTAAACGAGGTGATTGAAAATATATTCTCGCTGTTTTAAGTTATAGAGGAAAAAGAAGAGGAAGAAGAACCTTGAGAAAATAAAAATCATATTCATACTTAGATGAGATGTGAACTCAAGAAAAATATATATATGGTTAATGATGTTAGGAATTGGTTTAAAATAAATCAAAAGTAAATGATGAGATGAGTTTTCAATGATGAATTTTAAGAGATTATGTTTTAATTTTAATTAACTTGTATTGAGAAGGTTTTGATGAATATGAAAAGTGTATTGTGAAAATGAATTGGTTGAGATTGTACTTGTTGATGAATAAATAAGAATGAATGAAAGAATATGAATGAATTATGAATACATGAACATGAGTTATAAGGGTTTAAGTACCCAAAGTTGATGAATATGGAAAGATGTTGATTCTAGAGGCTTAGTGATACCCAAGTACCGGCAAAACTAATGGAAATGAATAATTGATTTTTGAGAAGTGACCAATATGGGCTATCGTTCTCGGTATTTTTGTGTAAGACCAGTAAGAGGGTAAACTAGCTCTAATTAGTATAATTTATTCATATTCAAACTTAAGAATTAGGCACTAAGTGAAGATGTAGTAAACTTGGGCAAACGTGAGTTAAGGGCCTCTATATAGTCAGGCGGTGGATTCTGGGACTATAGACCCAGTCGGGCGGTTGATTCCGAGACTGTGGTTACTTGCGATGGAGGCGAGCCTTAATTAAATCCGGAATTATGATTGATCGGGCAGTGGATTCCGAGATCATGATTAGTTGGGCGGATAGTAGGCCATACTCCAGTGTATATGCATATACCGGGGCTAGAGGGACACTTGCGGGATGTTCGCCCGACGAGGATTCTGTATAGTCGGACGGTGGATCTCCGGGATTAGAATCCGTACTCGTGAAATGTCTAAACTTTGTTTTATTACTGGGTAGTTATTATGGCGAGGGATAAAACCTTTTAATGTGGAGTACGTAGGTGCTGGCCCTTAGACCTATGTATTATGGGATGCATAGAATCCGAACAAGTATGCATTAGTGTCATTGTAGTATAACATCTGCATTAGGCATTAAGTCATATCTTACACTGACATGTTTATGATAGTCACTCTTTATACTTTTATTTGCATTCAAGTTTGTGACTGTTAAAGTAAGAGATTTCGTTATAATACTGTTAGGGTTATATACTGAAAGCATCACTTTTGTATTAACTTTATTTCCTTATTTTTTTTGAATGAGAATCATATGGGCATATGTTTGCATATTGTGTTTATTATAATATTAATGCAAGTGTCTGATATTCTATAAGGTTGATAATATGGTGTGATTGTTAGGGTTATATACTGAAAGCATCACTTTTGTATTAACTTTATTTCCTTATTTTTTTTGAATGAGAATCATATGGGCATATGTTTGCATATTGTGTTTATTATAATATTAATGCAAGTGTCTGATATTCTATAAGGTTGATAATATGGTGTGAGGTGACACACAGAAGATCATATTATCAGTTTCCTATGGAATATATAAATAGTTCACAACCTAGACGGACTTGGACAATCCATTGGAAAGGTTGTAGTGTATTCTGGTATTAGTCTATCTTGACTATAGGTTTACACTAGTACACTTTGTGTGTATTGAACAGGACCACTTGAGGTTGTTCTCTTTGTACTGACTATAAAAGAGAACAAATACCTCTGTTATTATGGATGCTTATGCTCTTAATCCAGATATAATAACAGACATGTATATGCAGTGTGCATTACTTTGACTCATAAAAGAGTGAGATTCATTATGGATCAACAACCTCTATGAATTGGGTAATAGCATTGTATGTATGATGGGCTGTTGATTGTAAAAGGAATCCATGTCCCGATACGTCGGGTTGATGATGTCCCCTTAAGGAGCTCATAAGGATTGTCATGTAAACCCTGCAGGTGGATTATATCCGACATGACAAATAAAGTTGAGTGGTACTACTTAAGGATAAAAGATGTTGATCAATGTAGTTGTCAGTAACTTAATTTGATCAACGGACATTCGATATCTTAACATGGGGAGTTGAACGAGCATATAATAAAAGGAGCCCATAAATATAATTTGGGATTAGGAAGGTAGTGCAACAATAGCTCCTTAGTGGACCGAGCTATTGTTAATGGGCCTGGGTTGTGTGTTCGGGCTGAACACGGGATACCCAGATCCGTTAGGAGACCTAACCCTAATTTCTCCTCATGGTCCCTGCCGTAGCCTTATATATATCCTCTATTTTCTCTGGCCGTCAATGAACAATCTGAAATACAAGATTTTTTTCTCAAATCTCGTGATTCACGTAAGGAGAGAAAGAGAGATCAGCCAAGGAAGAAAGGTTGGGAGATCGTCGCCCACACGACGTCCAACCTGAGGAAGGAATACGTGCAGAAGATCTTGGGGTCGTTGTCGTCTTCTTCTCACTGCAGGTATACTTTGTGAACCCTAGTTTCCGCTGTATAGGGTTAGATCACAATTAAGCAATCTGTTTATCTTTAACGATCGATACGCACACCAATCCGTAGTCCTGGGATTCATCTCAGTTCCATCAAATACAACATAGAGAGGATTGCTATTTATAATATTGCGTCGGTTGTAAGTAACTGACGTGGCCACAGATTTTTATTGCAGGGCGTGATTGGATTGGCAAGGACTTAAAGACGGTTGATGATAAAAATTATATTTAAACTGCTGATATTTGAGTTGTATTTCTTGTTGTATTTTATTCCGCTGTGTAACTCTGTAATAAACATTGGTGTGTTAATAAAAAGATTTAATTTCCTTGTAAAATTGTACGAATTGAAGTAAAAGATCATGTTCTACTACGAATTACATGTAAATGGAATTCGGGATGTTACAAGTGGTATCATAGCAAACTTCAATAAGTAGTACAAAATTACAAGGATGACCCATTAGGGTGGACATTAGAGTGTGAGTTCAGCTTATAGAGATTTAAATGTAAGTGATTTATATTTGTGTTGCTCTATAAATTGATGTTTTCTCCTCTTTTTTTCTATTGGATGGCTGGAGTCATGCATGATGAAGTTATGGAACTTGAACTCATGATATTCCCCTCGTATACAATTGCTGTGGTATTGTACGCGAGCATGTCTTCCCTTGGCATCATAGTGGCGCTACGGAAGCATGGTTGGTCTAAACCTACATTCATGACGCCTTACACATGGAAACACTTCCCTCCACTTCCCTCTTAAAAAATTTCTTCGTGGATTTTCATCATAAAACTTTTTCATCCCAAATATATATATATATATATATATATATATATATATATATATATGTATATATATATATATTATTTTCTTAAACTATTAATTCACTTTGATATTTATTATTTCAATTACAACCCTTAAGCTTGATATTTTAAGATTGGCTTACTTGTTTTTTTTTTCTGATGTTTCTTTTATGCGCTTTCATGTTACCTACTACTCTTACGTATTCTATTAAGTTTTGAACTACTACTTATTAAATTATTATTTTCCTCTCGACTACCATTTTCCTTGTTACTATTTCTATTAGATTTTTGAATTTCAATTTTGTATGTTTACATTTGCTTTACAAATATTTTGATTTCATGATAATATATAATCTCATTATTTTAAGATTGTAATGTTTTAAATATGACATATTTCTACACATTATAAATCTTCTTCCTACTATTTTGTGATATAACTTATATTCAATATTTAAAATCTATCCTTTCATTTGAATAATTTATCGTTGTAATTTTCTACTCTTATTATCTCAACTTTTACTTCTATTTTCATACCGCCAATTTCAAAATGTAACATCATACTTTATTAAAACACCCAATATCCATGTACACATGGAAGATTACATCTTCCCATCTCCTACTTTGGTGCAGCCTGATGTCAAGGGGGTAAATATGCAACTAGACATCAATGGAGGCAAACTGCAAATGGATGTAGGACCCCGAATTTTCAATATGATATCTCAGAAATACGTGGCACAATTCCCAGCATCAATTTCAATTGCAATAGTCAACATAGCCAAAAACACAAATAATTTTTATTTCAACTTTTATTACATTAATTGTTTACAAAATACAGCGGAATACAAAACACCTTGAATTACAATATTTCTTTTACAACACTTTCTTTTACAATTTACATAAGCCATAACATCAATGTAGCACATGCATCCAAATCCCAAGCTATAAGCACCTACCTGTAAAACATGAGGCTAGAGATAACTCTAACCCCCAAAACTACAGGGATCAGCCATAACGGTGTGAGTGATATCAAAAGAAAAGCAATATAAATAAAACATGAAGGATAATGTCATAAACAACATATGTCAACCATAAAAAATGAAAGGAATAGGAAACAACAATAAATAATCATAAGGTATAGAATCATAAACATGTATTAAGAATAAAGAAATAATAATCAACAATAAAAAAAACATGAAAACATCAAATGAACCTAGACTAAGTGTCAAGTGTAGAAAACAGAAAACAACATGCATAAAACCAAGTCAAGAAAACATCAATGCTATATGCTGACTCTCTAATGCATACTTGTCAGATTCTATGCATCCCACAATACATAGGTCCGGTGCAAGCCCTTATCATTCTCCACTTCATAGGGTTAAATCCCTCATTATGCAACTAATGCTACTACGGGGATGGAAAAAAGATCTCCTACTACGGTGATGGAAATAAGATCCAGAATACTTCGTGAATAGACATCACAATCCTCGACGCGCAAGCATCATGTAAGAATAGCTCTAAAACTGGAGATCACCTCCCAACCATGTACCACACGAATAGGCTTGCGAGGCCGTCGACGTGCAGATACACCGAGTACATCCCGTGAATAGGTCCGCCGACCCTCGACACGTGAATGCACCATGCATGCTCTGTGAATAGACCTGCAGATCCTCGACACGCGAACATACAAATGTCCTCTCGAGACAGGACAAAAAATAGTCTTGGAACGCATCCGTTGGACTAACAGACCAAGAGCATATACTTACGTTTTCCAAGTTCCATCACATCTCCACTAGTGTCTGTCCTTAAGTTGGTTATTATTAAAAACACAAATCTCCATCTCTAGAGTTAGTGTATCCTGCCGGACTTAATTCCACAAAAAAAAACCCAAGACCCCGCAGGTCTAAATCAACAAATCTCATCTGCCAGTTCACTAGACTCCCACTCAACTCCTAGAGAAATCACAACTCATCCATCAAGACCAAAACTCTCAATAAAACTCACAAATCCATCATCAAAATGATTATATGAAGAAACTTATTAAATCAACAAAAATCTAAATCTTATATAAAATTCCAGAATCCAAATAAATATTAAATCTATTAAATAACTAAAAATCATATTTTTATGCTGTAAAACATCAATTCCTTTGAAAACACGTATAACTCAAATAAGGTCCAAAAGAATACATTTAAAGCTCCAATATAAATTTCTGTAAAATATTTTTAATCTGTAGCAAAACATAAAACAATATAATATTGAAGGAACAATCGTTCAAAAGAAGCATCAGAAAACTCAAGAAAACATCAGTTAGAGCATTAGTAGTCGACTTCATAGGGTGGTCGGTCGACTGTCCCGTGTGAAATCCAAACTCAAGAAAACATCAGTTAGAGAAGTAGTAGTCAACTTCATAGGGTGGTCGGTCGACTGTCTGGCGTGAAATCCAAACTCAAGAAATCCATCAATCAGAGCAGTGGCAGTCGACTGCATAAGGTAGTCGGTCGACTGTCCAGCATAAAATCCAAAACTCAAGGAAAACATCAATAAGAGCAGTGACAGTCGACTACATAAGGTAGCTAGTCGTCTGTCCCGCAGAAAATCCGAAACTCAAGAAAATGCTTCAGCCAGGGTATCGACAGTCAACTGTCGACATTGGTCGGTCGACTGTCGAACCTACAGACTGCAGTTTAAGGTTTTGTACATGTTTAACTGATACATCGTTTTACTTCATAAAAACACAAACTTGTAAATACTAAATTCCTGAGATGGTCCATTATGACTTTTATAACATATAAGAGTTACTAAAACGCATCAAAACATATCAAGATCTTGAAATAGGATTTTTTTCACAAAAATCTTTCAAAACTACAACTTATATATGTACATCTTCAGAATAGGGATTTAAGCAACAATTTTAGTATCAGAATTCACCAAATAGAAGTTGGGTATATTTCAAAACCATCTTTGTATCAAAACAATCGAAATTCAATCAAAACTCCATCAAAACTCATAAAAACCCTCAAAACAGTGGATTAAGAATGTGAAGGTGTGTGTATGTGTGTTTGTGTAATTGTGCATCAGTTAATCATTGTGAATCCATTGTATATATGTAGTATATTGTTCCAAAAAACCTCAATGTCAAACAACCCAGATCCAAACCAAGATTTTCTCAAAAATGCATCAAAACAACCTTCGGCCTGCACACTACAGACCCGAAGGCAAAACCTCTCTCTTTACTTCAAAACAGATCTTTTTGATCCGACAAATCCTTCTATAACTGTTATACACATACCCAATAACTTACATCAATTACTTATGAACATATGCACTCACAACATGCAAATAATCAAGTTTTAACCATCGAAATATCCATAACAAAACCACATATGCCTACACACAGTAGGGTTCATCTTTAATCAAATTTTTGTTTACTTTTGTGCAATAGCCAACATAAAATCTTCTTATAACAATCAAAACAACAAGTATATGAAGAAAAATGACCTACTCATGATTTCTATTAGATTCTTAACAAATCTTAAGTCATCTATATGTAATTTAAATCATCAAAGTATAGGTTTCATGAAAAGATTCAATTTTTATTTTATCTACTCATCAAAAATACATTATATCTTCATCCAAAACCTAATATGTTTTCTAATAGACAAATCATCACATACGACATGTATAGAACAAAAGAAAACAAAAACATGTCACCCACCTCTATGAAGAATCAACCGAAAAGAAATAAAGAATAAGAGAAATCCTCCTTCGCAAAAAAACCAAGAATCCTCGCTTGAAAACTCCAAGAAAATAGAATAAGAAATCCCTTGTGTAGCACAATAAGAGACGGCTACACCCACTCTTAAATAGGCCTGAAATAATAGGTTTAGGGTTTTGTAAATAGATTTGCAAAAATACATCTTTTAAATATAACTTTACATATATATATTCTTATATTTGGAAATTAAATAAAACTAACTTAATTGAGTGTTAAAAAATAAAACAACCATATTAATACGGCACTGTTTGAAAAACCCCGAAAAATGAATTTACACTTTTACCCCTCTAAATGGCAAATTTGCAAAAAGATCATTTTTTTTCTCAAAACTTGCAAAATAAAAAAAAATTATTAAAACAAAAAGTAAAATCTTTACCTCTGAGTTGACTAGGAATTATACCCAGCCCAATAATTCGAACATCTGGAGTTTTTACTCTTAGTGGTAATTTTGCACAAAAGTCATTCTTTTTGTAATATTTGCAAATAGGTCCAATAATTATCAGAAAAATCCAGAAAATTCACAAATAATAACTAATAATAAATAATTATTTTCCAAAAAATAATTTTTGACTTTGAACTTCCCAAGAAAACATTTGCACGGATTTTGCACGTGTAAAAAGATACATCTTCAAAAAATATTTATTAAATCTCCAAGAATCATTTTAATTTATTTATTAATCTTAAAAAATTATTTAAAAATCTAGGGCATTACAATGGATGTCGGGGAGGCAAAGTCTGCAACCGAATGTCCAGAAGGCAAACTGCAATCAGATGTCGTAAAAGCAACTCTGCAACTTGACAAGCCTACAGTTGGACACCAGTGGCGAACTCACAACAAAAATAATTTTTTCTACTTTAATAACCCTCACTTTTGTTTATTTTTAAAACGTATAAATAACTATTGAATTTACTTTACAAATTATTTTATAATATTAACTTGTTATACAGAATTATTTTATATTTTAACTAAATTTCATGCTCATATATTTTCCAAACCTTTTTTCTCTTAAATTGATATTCAATTTTTATCTCGTAATATATAGTACTAGTTCAGTTTGCAATTTTAAATTATTCTACCGCTTATTACTTTGATAAATTTTGATTACCAAGCATATTAATAATTTATCTATCGACCATGTTTCTATATATTCTTCCCAATTGTGATGTTTTCCAAATTATTTTACAATTAATGACTTAATTTATATTTTTCACTTTCATCTAATACTTTACCTAATATTATTTTTATGAAAATTTCTCTCAATTTATCCTATCTTTTACTGTCACATTTATTTTCTTATGTTGTTTTTCTAGTTTTCTTGCTCCGTTCTTATAGATTTTTGATACTCATAGTTTTTTTATATAAGTTTTTCTTGTTACATATTTTTATACTAAATTTATTTTCTTAATAGTTGCAGTTTTCCGTATACAATAAATGATATTTTTTGGGCGTGTACGAAATACAACTTCTACCCTAGTAAGTTCTGAGGACAGAACTGTTCTAAGGGGGGAGAGTGTAACACCCCGCAAAATTGAGTAATGATAATTATTCACTCACGTGTTATGCACGTATATTTTGTACCGTTACGAGTAATATTCGTAACGTATTTTTGTATAAATGTCATATTCCGATTATTTATATGTTTTCCGTTTTCTCAAAACTCATTTTAATCCTATTTTTAGCCGACTCATAATATCTATTTTAATCTTTGTGTTGTACGGACATTGCACGTGCTTTCAATACACGTGTCGATTACGTATACTTTCCGTTACGTGAAATATCCGTAACATTATAAAATATACATGTTTTGTATTTTTGACGGTTTTTCGTTCTCTCAAATTAATTTTTAATATTTAGCACGTGCATCACACGTAAATTTTTATGTGCATTTTTACTTATAAAATTTTCTAAGATGACAAGCACATTTTTATTCTCATTTTATCAGTCACAAATTGTATTATTTATTTTCTAATTAAAAATCCATAGGCCTAAAGATCATCTTAAAGCCCATTAGAAAAATTATTAAAAGAAAAGTCCATTAGTTAATCTACATTTTTAATAAACATTTTTTATCCTATACTTGCCATGTAACAACATGTATAATCAAATAAATAACAACTAACTAAATGAGAAGTGCGCGCATGTGGAAAATCCAAGGGTTGGTCAATTCATGAAGGAATGAGAAGAGGTGGGGGTTTGTGTAGTAATGGTGAGTGGGTGATTAATTTTGTTAATGGCTATTTATTTTTGGGTAATGGGTGTCTCTTCAATAACCCATTTAACCCTATAAATACCCCCTTTTCTTCATAATCTTGCACCAAAGATCAAAATAAACAAAAGATAAGAAAAAAAGGAAAAAAAAGAGAGAGTTATTTGAGTTCTTGCTAGGAGCAAAGAAGGCTTGCTAGGAGAAGAAGAGAGTCCCATTCTTGAAGCTAGGAGCCATCTACTAGAAGTTCATTTTCTTTCTTCAATTAAGGTGGGTGTCTTCTTGAACTTTCTAAATTATAGTATCATGCATCTGTAGGTAAATTGATATATAAAATTGATATGCATATGAGTAGTGATTAAATTGTAATGATGATATTTAGAATGAAAATGCATGCTAATTAAAGATTGTCATGAAAATAAGTTGATTGATGTTATTTGATTGCATGGTAGTAAATCATGATTAGATTAAATGATATGAATATAGATTTGTACATGAAGTTACTAATTCATGCCAAGAAAAGTTACTGTTTTGAATTTTGTTTGCATCTCAGAAAATCGTATCAAATAAAATAGTTGGAATCTAGAACTAAAACTTTTTGGGTAGCATCTTGTATGTGTCAGGAACATCCCTTTAAAATTTCATAATATTTGGAAGTCGTTCACTATTTTAATAAAATCTAAACTCAAAACTGGTTAGTAGTTGGCTGGTTGCTGGAAATCTGCACAACTTTCGATTTTTGATCAATTCAGCATTGTAAATGAAATAATTTGAGAAAAGTAAGAACTAAGATGTTGTAGTAGACTCGTTAATCTTTCTGAAAAGTCCAAGAAATCAAATTTTCATAAAGAATTGAATTTTATATGAATTTTACAAGACTGTACAGTGGCAGTATTTCAGTATTTTGACCAAACTGTATATTTCGAAGAATTCAGGGTTACAGATACAGTATTTTGAGGAAACTTATAACTAAGAAATTTTAGTAGACTTGTACACCTTTATTTTGTTATAAAGAAAGCAAAGTTTCATGAAGTATATGATTTTCTATAATTTTTATAAATAGCATGAAATGCAATTTCTGACTTTGAATTTATTATTTTGCAAATGATACTTAAACGAGGTGATTGAAAATATATTCTCGCTGTTTTAAGTTATAATTTGGGAAAATGAAAATCATATTCATTCTTAAATGAGATGTGAACTCCCGAAAAATATATATATGGTTAATGATATTAGGAATTAGTTTAAAATAAATCAAAGGAAAATGATGAGATGAGTTTTCAATGATGAATTTTAAGAGATGTTTTAATCTTAATTAACTTGTATTGAGAAGGTTTTGATGAATATCAAAAGTATATCGTGAAAATGAATAGGTTGAGATTGTACTTGTTGATGAATAAATAAGAATGAATGAATGAATTTGAATGAATTATGAATACATGAACATGAGCTATAAGGGTATGAGTACCCCAAGTTGATGAACCTGGAAAGATGTTGATTCTAGAGGCTTAGTGATACCCAGGTACCAGAAAAAGTAATGGAAATGAATAATTGATTTTTGAGAAGTGGCCAATATAGGCTGTTGTTCTCGGTATTTTTGTGTAAGGCCGGTAGGAGGGTAAACTAGCTTTAGGTAGTATAATTTATTCATATTCAAACTTAAGAATTAGGCACTAAGTGCAGATATAATAAACAAGGACAAACGTGAGTGGATGACCTCTATATAGTCGGGCGGTGGATTCAGAGACTATAGACCCAGTCGAGCGGTAGATTCTGGGACTGTGGTTGCTTGCGATGGAGGTGAAACTTAATTAAATCCGAAATTATGATTGATCGGGCGGTGGATTCTGGGATCATGATTAGTTGGGCGGATAGTAGGCCGTACTCCAGTGTATATGCATATATCGGGGCTAGAGGGATACTTGCGGGATGTTCGCACGACGAGGATTCTGTATAGTCTGGCGGTGGATCTCCGGGACTGGAATCTGTACTCGTGAAATGTCTAAACTTTGTTTTATTGCTAGGTAGTTATCATGGCGAGGGATAAAATCCTTTAATGTGAAGTACGTAGGTGCTTGCCCTCTGACCTATGTAGTATGGGATGCATAGAATCCGAACAAGTATGCTTTAGTTTCATTGTAGTATAACATCTGCATTAGGCATTAAGTCATATCATACACTGACATGTTTAAGATAGTCACTTTTTACACTTTTATATGTATTCAAGTTTGTGATTGTTAAAGTAAGAGATTTCGTTATAATACAGCATAGAGAGGATCGCTGTTATAATATTGTGTCGGTTGTAAGCAACTGACATGCCCACAGATTTTCAGTGCAGGGCTTAATTGGATTGGCAAGGACTTAAAGACGGTTGATGATAATGATTATATTTAAGCTATTGATATTAAAGTTGTATTTCTTGTTGTATTTTATTCTACTGTGTAAGTCTGTAATAAATATTGTTGTGTAAATAAAAAGTTTTAATTTCCTTGTAAAATTGTACAAATTGAAGTAAAAGATCCTATTGTACTACAAATTACATGTAAATGGAATTCGGGGTGTTACAATGGAGGAGTTGGGTTTTGATGTGGAGTTGACTGCAGGTTGATGGGCGCAGTGGAGAGGGGGTGGATAGGTGGCAGCAATGGAGTGGTTGGATGTTTGCGATGGTGGAAGTCGGGTTGAGCTATAAAGGGCAAAGGAGAGGAGGTGGCTGTCGATATGAAGGAGGATGGACGTGGACAACAAGTGCTGGTTTGAAGGTGTAGGAGTTGGAGTTGAAGTGGAGCTCCAATGGAGTTCGGATGAAGTAGGGGCTCGGGATGAAGAAGATGGTGATGTGGTATGTGACTGATTGTGATGGAGATTTGGATTCGGAGATAGTTAGGGTTAATATGGTGGGGGAGGGGGGGGGGGAGTTTAAATAGGTGATTAGGTTATTGGGCTTGGGCTTGGGTTTAATTTAATTGAGTTTCGGGTTCGGGTTTGAAATCAAATAGGAGATCCACAATAATAGAACAAAACTTGGGCTTTAACACTAATTAACAAAATAATTGTATAGTCTAGTGTATGCAAATGAGTTCAAAAGAACGGAAAAATATATATAACTGAAATGAAGAAAATACATAGAAAAATACGTACAACCAAAACTTGGAGTTACATCATAATAGATTACGAATGTCGCCGTTTATCTAAGGCGAGAATGGTGTTCTTCGCCTAAGCTGGTAAGCATAGGTTACGCAAAGCAAAGAAGGCTCTTGGAGATGCCTCTTCATCGATGCCAGTACATGGAGTTCAGGGCAAGAAAAAGAAATGTCGTGGTTGAAAGAAAAGAAAAGGATAAGTCCAAAGTGGAATGTTTTAACTACAAAATGTAAAGCCACTTCTCTCATGAGTGCACTGAGCCAAGGAAGGTACATGCTTTACCCTCAAACTCCTATGCTTTTATTTGCACAGATGTTTTTCTAGCTGATTCTAATCCAATGTGGATTATTGATACATGACCAACTAAGTACATAGTTTAGGATAAATAGGGGTTTTCAAATTTCCATCAAGTTTTCGATGGATTGCACACTATCTTCATGGGAAGCAGTACACAGAAAAATGTACTGGGAAACAATTTGTATGAGCTAAAGTTGTGCACTGCGCGCACATTAAATCTTGATGATGTTTTGTACGGTCTATTAATTAGGAGAAATCTTGTTTCAGTTTCAGCATTAGACGCTTAGGATTTTCTTTCATTTTTGACAAAACTTTTGTATCCATTGTCCATTAGGGCAAAACAATTGATTTTGGCAGTTTATTCAATGATTTCTATGTTTTGAGTTTATTTGCATATTCTTCTGTTGCTTCTACAAATGTCGATTCAATGTCTTGGTCACATTAGGATTGATAGGATGACTCGGTTAGCTAGAGAGAGCCTACTTGGTCATCTCGCGAAAGTTACCCTGCCCTGTGAGGCTTGTGTGGCAAGAAAAGCAACTAGAAAATAATTCAACAAAGCACCGTACGCAAATTTCTCTGTAGAATTAATTCTTTCAGACATCTTTGGACCCATGAGCACTCAATCACGCAAAGAGTATTCCTACTTTATCACAATTATAGATGATTATTCATAATCCAGTTAAGTCTAATTGAATGCTCACAAATCCGATGTACTAAATTGTTTTTGTCGCTTCATTCTTGAAGTTGAGAATCAACTAGACCAGACAGTGAAGGCTCTTAGAACTGATCGCATACGTGGATATTTATCTGAGCTGTTCAAAGAATTCTATGTAGAAGGGTATTAAAGGGTAACAAACGACACCTCACACTCCATAGCAAAATGGTGTTGCAGAGAGCAGGAATCGAACGTTGTTAGAAATTGTTAGGTCTATGATGGCTCATGCTAATTTGCCTCCTAATTTTGGGGAGATGCAATTTTAACCGCATATGTACTAAATCGCTTTAGTAACCACGAATCATTACGAGTTATGGACTGGACGGAAGCCTAGCTTGGACCATTTGCTTCTTTGGGGGCTGTAGGATTTGTACACATACCAGCACAGCATGTGGGGAAGCTGGACACAAGGGGAAGAAAGGGTATCTTTATAGGGTATCCTGGGTTATGTAATGATTTGCGAACACCCAAATGGTTAACTGACAGAGATACAATCACGGGATATGACATTCATCGATGATGAATATCCCAGCAGAGGAGAAGTGAGGAAAAATTACCTACTTACGAGTTGGATCCAATAGAGGAAAGTGATCATACTTGATATGGGTAAAAATGGAACTAAATCGGGACCGTTCAAACCGGGCACGAATCTTAAAGCTCTCAGGAGTAAAATGGTAATTTCAACCTATAAATGTGTCCATGAACGGAAATTGGGCCTCTTTCACGCCCAATAATATAAAAATCGGTCTATCTTATTGGGTTGTCATAACATCCTCATGCAAATGAGTCTAGATCATTTAAAAATGATTTAGACTTATGATTATCTATAAGAGACGGTTCAAAAACCATCTCTCATCTAAGGGAGAGTTTACAACTCAAATCCCCTCAACTAATCTTATTTCTTCATGAAGAAGAGATAACTGATTCAATCCAAAATCATCAGGAAGTAGAGATAAATCATTATCTTGAAACTGACCCCCAAGGTGACTATAAATATCCCTCTACCCCCTCCATAAAAAAGGTAATGCGTATTTTCTCCCCAAAGCTCTCCCATATTCTTCTTGTGTTCTGACTTGAGTGTCGGAGGGTCTGTCGCTATGGTCAACCACCGTGTTTTAGAATTTTTGCAGGTCAGCGGAGGCAACCGTCACCATCAAGATCAGATCCAACGGTATAAACGAGTCAGATTCAACAGTTAACAACAATTGGAAGTAGTCAATACCGGTGAAAGTCAAGAACCCATATCATATGTTTGCTCCCACATAGAAATTATCAGCAACTAATTGGTGTCGTCTGTGAAAATCATAAAAAGTAATATAACCATACTCGCTGGTAAAAGTAGTTTTCAGCCATGCCTGCAAAGGGAAAAGGGAAGGCGGCGGTGTCGAGCCGAAGAGCCACCCCTCTTCCTCCTCCACCTCCACTTGAGGATGTTCCCCCTCAACAAGATTAACAAGTTCAGCAGCCTCAACTTGAACAACTACCTCCTCAACTGGCTCACCCACGTCCAGGGAGGCTGCGCTGAGGGGCTCCCATCGAAGCTGTCAAGAACAACATCCTCTCCATGACCACAACTCAGTCCACAATCATTCCACCGACTCGATGGCCTCGCAAGGTCCTCAGGGGTCAAGAGACCTCTGTCAAATCATTGTCAACCACCAACGAGGGGTCGACATTCGAATTCGCTTGGATGAGAGACGAGTCCGTGATGAGATCCCTTATCCAAAACACCAGAGAAGTCAGAGGATCCCTTCTCCTCGAAGGCCGAGATCCAGAAGGCCCACCTCCCCAAGGGGGTGAAGGGGGTTTCCCACCCGTCGATAGTGAAGAAACCAGACCACTGCGATCCGATCAGCGACCAGGGTTCACCATGATGGAGGGGCGTCAGTCACCCGACAGAATTCCGAAATTTCAAAAAAGACATTCTGCGAATCCTTAACATCGCTCCAAATTACGATCGACAAGCACACAGCTCTCACTGTGCCACAAATCCTGAAAGAGATTCTCGAGGGTCGACTAGATCCGACCAGAGGGACGACTTGGTTCATCGCCGCCTTTGAAAGATGAAGAGATGCCTCAGAAAGATCAACCTCAAACAAGGTCAACAGACCAAGAACTTCTGCCCGAGCGGACCCCCTTCTCCAGGACCAAGCCCATGTCCCCTAAAGCTTCAAGCCACCTCATTTTGAAACCTACAATGGGGAGTTTGACCCGACTGATCATATTGAGAATTATAAAACCCTCACGATGATCCATTAACCCTCAGACGCGCTCCTCTATAGGGCCTTCCCAGCAATGTTGAGGGGACCAGCGAGAGAATGGTACTCCCATTTATCCTCAGCCTCTATCTTCTCATTTGACTAGTTTGAGGAGCTCTTCCTCACCCACTTCGTTAGCAGCCGCCGAGCTAAAAAAATAAGTGCATCTTTGCTAGCCCTCAGTTAAAGGTAAGGTGAATGCCTAAGAGATTATGTTTGGCGCTTTACCTCCGAAGCTTGGTCTATTGCGTCTATCGACCAATTTATAGCCTCTGCAGCATTCAGACACAATGTCAATAACGCCGACCTCAAGACATCCGTTGCCAAGAATCCTCCTCGGTACTTCTCAGAACTCTTGCTTAGGAGTGAGAAGTACATCCAAGCTGAAGAGGCTCTCCCCTCCCTCCCAAGTCGAGAAGAGCCATCTTTCGGGAACAAACGGAAGAGTGAAAACAAAGAAGGATCTCAAACATTCCAGAAAGACGACAATGGTCAGTGCAAAGAGGAGGAACATAGAAAAGTGGTGCCGCATTCACAGAGACCACAACCATGACACGGATGATTATCAGGCTCTCAAGGAGGAGATCGAACAGCGGGGGCACCTAGCGAAGTTCGTAAGAAAGGACAGGGTCGATCCTCCTACACCTTGAGGAGCTAACAAGCGAACCGAATGGCCCGTCGAGTCCCAAGACTCTAAACCTGGGGCCATCCTCCACCTTATCTATGGAGGTCCAATGGGGGGAGAATCAAACTCCTCCCGAAAGGCCTTCATCTGAGAGGTGAGTTCAGTCCAGAACTTTCCCTCGGCCAAGAGCCTTGAGGTCTCGGTGACATTCTCAGATAGAGACCTAGAAGGCATCCAAACACACCACTATGATGTGCTCGTAATTAGTCTCCACATAGCCAACCACGAGGTGCGCCGAATCCTGGTCGACAGTGGCTATTCCGTCAATATCCTTTTCCTGGAAGCCTTCCAAGGCCTCAAACTTTCTCGAGATCATCTCCAGCCTACCAGATACACACTCCAAGGGTTCTCTCAGGTTCCAGTCTTAATCGAAGGAATAGTCACTCTTGATGTGACCACAGAAAAAACCCTGACAACCTGGACATAGACAATGGACTTCATGGCCATCAACGTGAAGGCCGCTTATAATGCCATCCTCAGCCAACCAGGCCTAGCAGTACTCCATGCCGTACCCTCAGCCTTTCACATAAAAATGAAGTTCCCGATCTCAACAAGAGTGGGGAAAGTCAAAGGAAACCAAGAGACAGCTCAGAAGTGCTACACAACTACAATGGGGGCCTCGGTCCTCCCACTTGAAGCATTAGAGACCCCCATCGGAACAGTCAAGTCCTTCCCAAACTAGTTGATGAACTCAGGGAGATCTCTCTTTTGGGAAGACAGACTTGGTACAGAGCATCAAATGAAGTATCACGAGGGTGCCTAACACCCTCTCGTAGAAGTAGATTTCTAGTTTTCAATAAGGCCGCCACTTGCGATACGGCCAAAACATGTAATAATGGCTCATCCCATTCAAGGCAGCCACTTAGTTTATTTCAATAAAACTTAACTTTTTTCTTATAAAGATCATTGCATTGGCTTCAAGTCTATCTCCTTGAGTCACACCTACAACTCGTTAAACTTGGAGTCTAGCTTGTCCCCCAGGGTTGCTCCTACAACTTGCGAGGCTCAAAAGACAAGTTTGGAGTCCAAAACTTGGTTCGACGCCGCTTTAGTCGTTTGCAAACAAGCTAGTACAGAGTGGCTCACCATTCGCAATTGCTCCTACAACTTGCTAGGCTCAAAAGACGAGTTTGGAGTCCAAAACTTGGTTCAATGCTTCTTTGGTCGCTTGCGAACAAGCAAGTGCAGAGTGGCTCACCATTTGGAATTGCTCCTACAACTCGTTAACCCCCTCAAAAGACAAGTTTGGAGTCCAACACTTGGTTTGAAGCTACTTTAGTCGCTTGCGAACAGGCAAGTGCGGAGTGGCTCACCATTCAGAATTGCTCCTACAACTCGTTAACCCCTTTTAAATAACAAGTTTAAAGTCCAATACTTGGTTTGACGTCGCTTTAGTCACTTGAAAACAAGCTAGTGCGGAGTAGCTCACCATTCGGAATTGCTCCTACAACTCGTTGGAAAATCTTAAACAACTGGTTCGGAGTTCACAATCATGGTTCAAAATTTCCCTCACAACTTGCAAGTATGCAGGCTCGAGGCTTGTAAACGACCACTTGAACGCTCCCACAAATGGCCACAATAAGAGAACAAGCTATCCAATCATTTACTAAACCTGCCTCCGAGCGACCCTCTTCTTCAGCAACGATTTCAGAGCTTAACTTACCCCTAGAGTTGCTCCTCAAACTCGCCTCCCGAACGACTCTCTTCCCTAGATCCCGGTGATACTCTTCATTCCACTCGCCTCCCGAGCGGCCTTCTTCATCTGCAGTGAGTTTGAAGAACAACTCACCCCTAGATTTGCTCCCTTAACTGACCTCCCGAATGACTCTTTCCTCTAGTCCGGTGATACTCTTCATTCAGCTCGCCTCCCGAGTGGCCTTCTTCATCCATAGTGAGTTCGGATCTTAACTCACCCCCAGAGTTGGTCCCTTAACTCACCTCCCGAATGGCTCTTTTCTTGAGTCTAGTGATACTCTTCATTTTGCTTGCCTCACAAGCAGCCTTCTTCATCCGTAGTGAGTTCAGAGCTTAACTCACCCCTAGAGTTTCTACTTAAACTCGCCTCCCGAACAGCTCTCTCCTGAGCCTAATGATGTTCTTCGTTCCACTCGCCTCCCGAGCAGCCTTCTTCCAAATAAGTTCGGAGCTCAACTCACTCCTAGAGTTGCTCCTCAAAACTAGCCTCTCGAACGACTCTCTCCTAGAGCTCGGTGATACTCTTCATCACGCTCACTCCCCGAGCAACCCCCTTCTTCACCAACAGTGAGTTCGGAGCCTAACTCGTCTAGAGATGCTCCCTAAACTTGCCTCCAAGAACTGATATTCCCAAGAGTCATACAAAGTTATTCTCAACTTCATGAAAGCAAAGATATTGTGGGCCTATTTTGACCCTGAAGAAGGATGATTCCTCAACCGACTTCTGAAGAGAAATTGTAGATCTTCGAGTCAGCTTCGAAATGAGCGATTACACGCTCCAATTAGATCTCTGTAGGACTGGGAAAGCTAGTTACAATGCAGCTCACCGAAGCAACTCCAGCGTTCGGAGGCCAGATCCGAGCAAACATGAAACCGAACGAAAAGAGGCCAAAATGGCGTCGATAGGTCAACGGTCAACATTGACCAGCCAACGGTCAAACGCCACGTGTTGCCTAGTCATCATTCGCCAACGCTCGTCGCATCGCTGGCCAAACACTGAGTCGCTGAACTCCAAAGCTCACAAGAAACCGAGCTCCCTTCCAAAGCTCGAAGCTTCGTCGAGCTAAAGACGTCGCCGACCTCCCCTCGCCAAGATCTTCTATTCGCCAACCACCGCCATCGTTCACCACAGCATTCAGCAGCATCGTTTGCCCACATCGTTTGTTGAACGATCAAATCGATTGTCGAAGCGCGTCGAGCAACAGTGGAACCGAATGAAAAATGAGAAGAAAATGCTCTCCTCCTTATCCTCGCCCAATCTTGATCGACGGCTGAGATGCGACCCAAAAAACAGTCAATGGTCAACCTTGACTGAGTCAATGGTAAATGTTGACTGCTACGTGTCGCCTCGTCAGTGCTCGCTGAACCTCGTGATCGATCGCCAACTTCTGCTAAGCAATCACAAAACCGAACAGAAAAAGAGAGAAAAAATCTACATCGTGATCCTTGCTCGATCGTGGTCAATGGTCGTGATTAAATCGTGGTGATTTCTTTTATTTAATTCCTTTATTCAATTATTAAATTGAATTAATTATTTAAAAATTACAAAAAATAATTTAAAATTTGAAAAATTAATTAAAAACTCTAAAAATAATTATTAATTGGGGAAATATTTTTTAAATTATGAAAAAATAATTATTAATTTATAATAATTAATTAAAATTTTCAAAAATTAATTATTAAAATTCAAAATTGGATAAAAAATCAAAAAATGATTAAAAATTGGAAAAAAAATAAACAAAAATCTAAAAAAGTCACTAAAACACCAGAAAATTCTAATTTTTTTTGGGTTTTTGAAAAGTTCAAAATAATATCGTTAATCCTCGAACAAGATCCAAAATTCCCCGAGAACTCCGATAAGTTTTGAAAAACATTTAAAAATGGGCGAACTACTCCTCAAAGGCTGTGAAACTCAGTTTTCAGGAGTGTGGGGCTTGTAATATGGGTAAAAATAGAACTAAATCAGGATCGTTCAAACCGGGCACGAATCTTAAAGCTATCTGGGGTAAAACCGTAATTTCACCATTAAATGGGTCCATGAACGGAAATTGGGCCTCTTTCAAGCCCAATAATTTAAAAACGGATCTGTCTTATTAGGTTGTCATAACAGCCCCTTGCAAATGAGTCTGGATCATTTAAAAATGATTTAAACTCATGATTATCTATAAGTGAGGTTCAAAAACCATCTCTCTCATCTAAGGGAGAGTTTAAAACTCAAATCCCCTCAACTAATCGTATCTCTTCATGAAGAAGAGATAATTGATTCAATCCAAAAATACCAGGAAGTAGATAAATCATTATCTTGAAACTGAACCCCAAAGTGACTATAAATATCCCTCTATTCCCACCATAAAAAAGGTAATGAGTATTTTCTCTACAAAAGCTCTATCATATTCTTCTTGAGTTCTGACTTAAGCGTCAAAGGGTCTGTTGTCGGGGTCAACTGCAGTGTTTCAAATTTTTTGCAGGTCAGTGGAGGCGATCGTCACCATCAAGATAAGATCCGACGGTGTAAACGAGTCTGATTCAACAGTCAACAACAATTGGAAGCGGTCAATACCGGTGAAAGTCAAAAGGTCAGCTTTTTATTGTTTTTAAAAGAACTCATATAATCTGTTTGCTCCCACATAGAAATTAGCAGCAACAATACTCTTGGTGAAGGGGCCCCATATGTACCAGTCGATCACCGAGAACTAAACACTTTATCGCGATTTGAGCAATTCTACACTTGTACCTGTTGGAATTAATTTTTGCAGTTTTCCGGGCCGGATTCCGGCAAGCTCCGGCCACCGGCGGCACCGGAAAATGAGTGGATTGCGATCCTCTCGTCGAGTACTATTCCGTAGTATACTCACTTGCCAAAAACGAATTCCGTATGAATGAGAAATGTTGATCCAAAGTTGGGTACTTGAAAGGTACCAACTTAACAAATGGATAGTCCCATATCGGAAATTGGGAAAGATTGTTACTAGTATATATACTAGAAAACTGGACTAGAGGGCGTGGCCCGGGGGTTACCACTAACGTGTAGTGGAGAGAGGACTTAGCCAAAATGACAAACACACACGCGCGCACGCGCGCGTGCGCGCCCGGCCCGGCCCGGCTCCGGCTCCGGCTCCGGCCTCGGCTTCGGCTTGGTTTGGTTTGGTCTGGTCTGGCTTAAAATTTTATTTTACCTTTTTGCCCAGACAGCCTCTTCCCCTACTGAACTGAAAAGACTTTTCAGATTCAGTAACTGAGGCCATTACTCTGTAACAGCAGAGTAATGGCTCACCAGTTACTAAGCTGAAGAGTCCCCATTACTCTGCTGTTACAGAGTAATGGCTGCTGAACAGTCTCCAGTCCAACTCATATACCCAGACATCAACTCCCAAACAGACACAGAAAAATTTTTCCACTTGAGTCTTCCACTTCTTCTTCCTCTGCTCTGAGTCCAGGGTCTGTCAACTGAGAGTACACACAGACAGCAGTTCGTTGTCTCTGAAGCAAGGGTGCTGCATCTTCAGAGAAGGTACAGTTGTATCCTGGGAAGCGATTTGCCGGTAACCGTCACACTACGGGGCAAATTCTGCTTTAAGGACAGAGATTCTTCAAAATCTCGACTCTGTACAAGTTTATTGTTTACTGTTTTTTCCTTTCTGTATTTGATTTCTTCACAACTTTGTTGGAATTTCTTATTATTTTATATTCAGGTTCTAACAATCTTAAAGCAGAATTTTTCCTCACAGATTCTAACAATTTTGTGAAGTTTGTTTACAGGTTCTGTTCGGAAAAATAACTAATAGTTTCTGTTTCACCCAATTTCAGAGAAGAGAACAAAATCAAAACATGGAAAACACACAAACTGAAGTTGCTGCTGGGCTTATCAGTACCCAAACTCCGGTGACCCAGAATGTGACTGCACAATCGGTTGCGGCACATTCGGTCGTTCTGCCCACGCACATAAGCGTGGGAGAAAAACCGGAGAAGTTCAATGGAACTGGGTTCAAAAAGTGGCAGGGGAAGATGCAGTTCTACCTGACCACATTGAAGCTGGACAGATTCCTCAATGAATCTGCCCCGATGCTGGCGCCAATGGAAGCACACTCGGTTGCAGCAGTTGACGCGTGGACACAGGGCGACTACCTGTGCAGGAACTACATCCTGAATGGCCTGGTAGACTCTCTGTACAACGTCTACTGCGTCTTCAAGACATCCAAACTCCTGTGGGGGTCCCTGGAAAAGAAGTACAAAACTGAAGACGCCGGGTCCAAGAAATTTGTTGTCGGCAAATTTCTGGACTATAAGATGATTGACTCCAAAACAGTGGTGAGTCAAGTCCAAGAACTGCAGGTTATAATGCATGACATTGCTGCAGAGAATATGACGCTGTGCGAACCATTCCAGGTTGCAGCGTTCATAGAAAAACTTCCACCTGGGTGGAAAGACTTCAAGAACTATCTCAAACACAAACGAAAGGAGATGTCTCTTGAAGATCTCATTATCAGGTTGCGGATTGAAGAAGAGAATCGCAAGGCTGAGAGGTCCTATGGAAATCAGTCCATAGAAAAGGCTAATGTGGTGGAGCATGAACAGAAGGGCAAGAAGAGGAAGTTTCTGCCACAGGCCTCCAACAAAAAACCTCTTGCAAAGAGGTTTGCTGGGAAATGCCACAAGTGTGGTAAGTTGGGGCACAAAATTTCTGAGTGCCGTAGTAAGGACAGTAATTATTCAAAATCTGGACATGTAAAAGGAAATGAAAAATCCCATGTACACATAGCTGAGAACTTGTCCACTGGTCTCTCTGACCTGGACCTCTGTGCTGTTGTTTCAGAGGTAAATCTTGTGGGGAGCAATCCTCGTGAATGGTGGTACAATACAGGGGCCACCAAGCATATCTGCTCGGACAAGGAAATGTTCACCTCCTACCAGAAGTGCAACAAAGATGAACAGCTGTTCATGGGAAACTCTTCCACCTCCAAAATTGAAGGAACAGGGAAGATAGTGCTGAAAATGACTTCAGGCAAAGAGCTCACACTCACAAATGTGCTGCATGTCCCAGACATTAGAAAGAACTTGATATCAGGTTCTTTGCTAAGTAAGAATGGGTTCAAAGTTGTACTTGTTTCTGATAATTTTGTACTGTCCAAAAATGGGGTATATTTGGGTAAAGGATATGTAAAGGATGGACTGTTCAAGTTTAATGTAATGACAGTCATCCCTAAAACTATTGTTCCTGCTGTTCCCAAAATTAATGAAATAACTCCTATTGCCTATGTTGTTGAGTCTTCTACTGTTTGGCATGAAAGACTAGGCCATGTTAATGTAAATTCTATGCGTAGATTAGTTAACATGAATCTGCTACCAAAGTTTAAGGTAGATAACTCAGAAAAATGTGAAGTTTGCACGGAGGCCAAACTCACTAAAACTCCATCGCGTTCTGTAGAAAGAAACACAGAAACTCTAGGTCTAATTCACACAGATCTGTGTGACTTAAAATATGTGCAGACTAGAGGTGGCAAAAAGTACTTTGTGACTTTCATAGACGATTGCACAAAATTTTGTTATGTATATTTGTTACATAGCAAAAATGAGGCTTTGGATAAATTCAAAGAATATAAACTTGAGGTTGAGAATCAACTTGGCAAAACGATTAAAATCGTTAGAAGTGATAGAGGAGGAGAATATGATGCACCATTTAACATGTTCTGCTCGGAACATGGAATAGTTCATCAGACAACTGCTCCCTACTCACCCGAATCAAACGGTACAGCCGAGCGCAAAAACCGAACTCTAAAGGAGATGATGAATGCCTTGTTGTTGAATTCTGGCTTACCCCAAAACATGTGGGGGGAAGCGTTGCTGACTGCCAACTACATTCTCAACAAAATACCTCACAAGAAAACCGGCAAGACACCATACGAATTGTGGAAAGGTAACTTACCTTCGTATAAATACCTCAAAGTGTGGGGGTGTCTAGCAAAAGTGGCAGTACCTAACCCGAAACAGGTCACCATCGGACCTAAGACGATTGATTGCATATTCATAGGCTACGCACACAACATTAGTGCATATCGGTTCTTGGTATACAAATCGGATATACCGGATATCCATGTAAATACAATAATGGAATCAAGAAATGCTTCATTCTTTGAACACGTGTTTCCGTGCAAGGATACTACGTACCCTAAACGTACCCGTGAACAAGGGACTGCAAGCACTTCAGTTGATGAACCAGAACAGGATACCGATGAGCCTAGACGAAGTAAACGGGCTAGAACATCAAAATCATTTGGTCCTGACTTTGTGACGGCTTTTCTGTTAGAGAATGAGCCCAGAACGTTCAAGGAAGCTATGTCTATGCCTGATGCTCCTATGTGGAAGGAAGCAATCAAAAGTGAAATAGACTCCATTATGCAAAATCATACATGGGAGTTAATCGATTTGCCTTCTGGATGTAAAGCTCTAGGATGCAAATGGATTTTCAAACAAAAATTGAAACCAGATGGTTCAATAGAGAAGCATAAGGCTAGACTTGTGGTACAAGGATTTAGGCAAAAAGAGGGCCTAGATTTCTTCGATACATATTCCCCAGTTACAAGAATAACATCCATAAGAATGTTGATAGCTATTGCAGCTCTACGTAACCTGGAAATACATCAAATGGATGTTAAAACGGCATTTCTAAATGGGGACTTAGAAGAAGAAATATACATGAAACAACCTGAGGGTTACGTAGTTCCTGGACAGGAAAATAAAGTGTGCAGGCTTGTAAAATCATTGTACGGCCTGAAACAAGCTCCAAAGCAATGGCATACAAAATTTGACAATGTTATGATGTCAAATGGTTTCAAAATAAATGAATGTGATAAATGTATCTACATCAAAGATACTCCAAATGGATACATTCTGGTCTGTCTATACGTAGACGACATGCTCATTATTGGAAGCAATAACGACATTATCAAACAAACTAAGAGCATGCTTAGTGGCAAGTTTGACATGAAAGACTTGGGAGTTGCAGATGTCATACTAGGAATCAAAGTCTCCAGGACATCTGAGGGGATTACTTTGTCGCAAGCTCATTATGCTGAGAAAGTACTTGAAAGATTCAAGAATTATTCCAATGGGACAGCAAAAAGTCCCGTCGATCCAAGTCTTCACCTGTTCAAAAATACAGGCGAAAGCATATCACAACTGGAATATGCACGTGTAATTGGTAGTCTGATGTACCTAACAAATTGTACAAGACCGGACCTAGCACATTCGGTAAACGTACTGAGCCGATACACGAGTAATCCAGGACGAAGTCACTGGAAAGGAATAACAAGAGTATTGAACTACTTGCGACATACTCAAAGTTATGCGCTGCATTACACCAGATATCCAGCAGTACTGGAAGGCTACAGTGATGCCAACTGGATATCGGACTCAAAGAACTCAAAATCCACAAGTGGATATGTTTTCACACTTGGTGGTGCAGCTGTGTCATGGAAATCCTCTAAACAAACGCTATTAGCCAGATCCACCATGGAATCTGAGTTCATTGCTTTAGACAAAGCGGCAGAAGAAGCAGAATGGCTTCGCAACTTTTTAGAGGATATTCCTATGTGGGAAAAACCAGTGCCTGCCTTATGTGTACACTGTGATAGCCAATCGGCTATAGCACGGGCACTGAATTGCATGTATAATGGTAAGTCTCGTCATATCAGAAGGCGACACAAAACCATTAGACACCTGCTCTCAAATGGAGTAATCTCTATAGAATATATACAATCGGCCGACAACCTAGCGGATCCATTTACTAAAGGTCTGTCGCGAGAGCAGGTTGTAAGATCATCAAGAGGAATGGGTTTAAAGCCTATGACGAAAGAGGATACTTGATGGAAACCCTACTTAGAAATTGGAGATCCCAAGATCTAGGTTCAAAGGGACAACTAAATCTTGTTGAATCGACGAAAGCACTGAGAGATTAACATCTCATACCCATTCTTAGGATGATAAAACAAGTGCTGCCTGCAAATAGTTAGGATAAGCTTGGCTTTTAATGATTCCCATAGCTTTGAAATAAAAGTGGGGTATAGCAGGATACTCTTTATGGGAAATCACCTTGTGAGTGTGAAATGGGGCCGTTTCTAGGAGAATGAAGAGAGGCTACATTCTCCAAGTTCACTCATGATTAACCAGGGATGTTCAAGGCCAAAATGAACAC
The DNA here is from genome assembly GCA_017893485.1 of Hemerocallis citrina. Classification (NCBI taxonomy): domain Eukaryota; kingdom Viridiplantae; phylum Streptophyta; class Magnoliopsida; order Asparagales; family Asphodelaceae; genus Hemerocallis; species Hemerocallis citrina. Next base: position 181,178,181 of record CM030362.1, read on the forward strand.
AACAAGAGAACTTAGTTCTGTGAGGAGATGAAACTGTGTGATAGTTATTGTCTAGGTTCACATGAACGCCCGGGTAGTTCAAGACATCATGATCACTACCTGGTCAAGTGAATCCGATAGCTAATTACTAAGGGTGGTTCAAAGTTGAAAAATTACTACCATTCCTGATGCAGTGATTTTCCGATTGTACTCTCAGAGTCTTTCTGTCATGTTTTTCGTTTTTTCTGTCGTGTCTGGATTACATGGTCTGGTAATTTCCATTCATGTGGGGGATTGTTGGAATTAATTTTTGCAGTTTTCCGGGCCGGATTCCGGCAAGCTCCGGCCACCGGCGGCACCGGAAAATGAGTGGATTGCGATCCTCTCGTCGAGTACTATTCCGCAGTATACTCACTTGCCAAAAACGAATTCCGTATGAATGAGAAATGTTGATCCAAAGTTGGGTACTTGAAAGGTACCAACTTAACAAATGGATAGTCCCATATCGGAAATTGGGAAAGATTGTTACTAGTATATATACTAGAAAACTGGACTAGAGGGCGTGGCCCGGGGGTTACCACTAACGTGTAGTGGAGAGAGGACTTAGCCAAAATGACAAACACACACGCTCGCACGCGCGCGCGCCCGGCCCGGCCCGGCCCGGCCCGGCTCCGGCTCCGGCTCCGGCTCCGGCTCCGGCTCCGGCTCCGGCCCCGGCCCCGGCCCCGGCTCCGGCTCCGGCTCCGGCTCCGGCTCCGGCCTCGGCTCGGCTCGGCTCGGCTCGGCTTGGTTTGGTTTGGT